>JAPMOR010010376.1:4131-52052 GCA_026543865.1 Argiope aurantia | reverse complement strand
ACACACACACACACACACACACACACACACACACACACTACTGTAAAAACTTTGTATTTTTGTTCTTGAAAATGTTTTGTTAAATTATTAATGTTTTTTTCTAAATTGAAAATCTACGCTTTTGAGAAAAAAAACACCCTATGATACCTATTTGTGATACACCTTATAGTACATTGAAAGTATGTCAGTGATTAAATGCCAAAGATGTCATGTTTGTTGTAACCAGCGATTAATCCTCAAAAATATGTCAGTGCAAAATTTGATTACGTTCACTAATGATATCCGGTTAAGCCTAAATACACTAAAGACATGCGTTGAAGTCAAAAGTTTGCCGATAGCATGCAAGTAATATACAAGTACTGCTGTGAGTTTCAAAGTCACATGATAATCAAGAAGATTCCAACCAGTAGTACATCCAACGACGAACTCTTCTATAGAAAACGTAAAAGGAAGTTGCAATGTTCATTTATTCGTCCGTGACCGAAGATCAACTTCGTACTTCCTCCTAGACAGTGGCACTGATATTAGCATAATCCTAAATACGCCTCAGAATAAAAAAAAATATATAAATTGCACACAGGTACTTGTTCAGAAAAACCAACTGATGATAAAAACGATAAACCTTGATGATGCCTTGACTTTCAGTTTCTGTTCATAGTCACTGACATCACAAAAAATAATTTAGAAGCTAATATTTTTCATAAATCTCACATACTTATTGGTGAAAATTAGAAAAATATTAATTGATGGGGTAACAAATATCCGTGTAAAATAATATAACCACTATTTTAATAGATAAAACTATCAATATATTGAACAAATCCTTAAAACAATTCCTGTTTAAGCCCAAAATGTCTCAAAATTTCTAAAATTTATCTTTTTTTTATGTCAGTCCATGTCAACAAATTATGTACATAAATACTTGGGAAATTACTAATAGTTACTTGTTTATTTGTGATGATAATAATTCTTACTAATCATTACATATTTCTCCTGCTTTATAATATAACATATCATAACATGGTAATAAGTGAGAGAATAATATATTAGTTTCATTATACCACATATAATATTTTACAAATATTTATTAATATTATATTTAATTTTAATTTTTTTGTGTTAATTTCATTGGAAATACTTGCTTTAAATTATGTGGAATTTAGTTTTCTTACACCGGTTTCGAGGATTTTTCGTTTGTGCAGCAAGTTGTGAAATAAATGTGAAATGGAATTTAAAGTATGCATTCTTTTGTTTGGCAGGCCAAAAAACTTTTAGTTGCTCATATCGCTACCCCGAAAAAAGTTATCGATTAATGTATTATCAATTGAAAATTATCTTTTAAAAATTGTTTTCATTCCAAGCTACGCCAGATTATCATCTAGTAAATAGAATATTTAAAATGCATATGATATTTGCATTGATAGTAACAGCAAATATGGCAAAGTAATATCTATAAACATAAGGCATTTTCGTGTAGTGTAAAAATTTAGAGAAGAAAATTGAACATATGCATTCTGAGTTTAGAAGTTTTAGGATTAATTTACTTCTTTCGATTAATGATATTAAAGAAAATTAGTTGCCAGTTTATCATTTGTATAAGGATACTTGCCAAATTTCTTTCAGTTATTCAGCTGTTGGATACATACTGTTATAAAGGAGAGATGAATGGCATCATGGACTCAAAAACGAGCCAAAATATTAGAATGTTCAGAAGCTTGGATTTACAAAACAATAAAATTAAAGTTTTTCTTCAAGACCCTCTATTGCTGTATAATCTCTCCTAACATGGAAAATTTTGCAGCGTTTTCATGCAAAACTAATAAGAGTATTTTAGTGCGAATAACCTCTTAAACCAAAAAACATTTTTTTAAACTAAAAAGTACTTTTTAACCCTTTAAAGGACAATTTTTTGTAGTCATATTATGTTTAAATATTTTTAGGCTTGGAATTAGAATAAGAAAAGGGATTCATTTAGCTTTTTAGATAAATTTAATTTGATTAATTAATTAACTTGGTTAATTAATAATTAAGTAACAAATCAAGACACATCATTTTGAGTAAGATAAAGAACTGAAGTATATTAATTTTTGTTTTACTAAAGGAATTTGTCAGAACTTATGCCAAACTACATAATTTCATACAAAGATTGATAAATTTGGTTGGAAGCATACTTCCCACGGTCCTAGAAAGGGTTAAATAAATTTTCAAGTTTTACCGACAAATATTCAATTAAAGTTTAATTATTTTAAAAAAATTACTTTCAAAATTATTATGAATTTTCAATTAAGTATATTTTACATTCAAATTGCATTCCGTATAATACAAAAATGCATAATGCTGGTTTTATGTGCATAGGGTATGCTGAAACCCTCCACTCCCCATTATCTTAAACTTTTGACGATGAAATTTTAAGCATATTAAATAAAGACTATTAATACTACTACTACTAATAATAATAATAGTAAATAATAAACTAAAATAAGTAAACTTTAATTTTTAATAATAAGATTCAAAATAATTAAATACATATGTTAATATTCTGAGAAATGCCAATCATGTAGCGAACTTAAGTCTTGGCACTATAGTGTCGCTGACACAATAGTTTGAATTAGTAGGTGAATAATTACTTGTTTTATGTGTGTAGAAAAATTCATAGAAAATATACTAACATGTACTTTCTGTATAACTCTACTGATAATAATCAACTAATATTTCTTGTTTTAAGTCATGGTTATATTAATCAGATACAATTATATATTAGTATTCTGTGAAATTTAAAAAATCAATAAATCCTGACTTAGAATAACACTCAATTTGAATTATTTGCCTTATTTACAAACTAGTAAACTGCAAACCCAACTGCCTTATTTACAAACCTTAATTTCAAACTGGTTATATGGTTTCCGAGATCCTTGAGGGAAACAAGGAAAATTCATCTTCTAAAAATTTAAAATCAGCTAATTTTGTTTTATATTCTATTTTAAAAGCAAATGAGCTTGAGCTTTTGAGAAATTCGTGCATGAAAGTTTGCTAATACTCGTAGCCCTGAGTACAGAAGATTTCTATGCATAGTAACACTATTCCTACCTTACCACGCTAATCCAAGAGTTTTATGTTAATCGACATATATATGAAACATGTTGTTCATGGTAATAATTCAAAAATATAAAATTCATGGGATTTAAATATGAAATTCACGTGGTCGAATTAATGTGACCCATTAGATTAGATAAAAGCCTTTGGAAAATATTTGACAACCTACTTATTTATGCTAATAAGGAAGGTAGGCAAAATGCTATTCTGCATAATGTAAAATCCAATCACAAAGATAAAATTCAGTCTTATCAAATTTTGCAGAAATAAATGAGGTATTATTGAATAACTGATTTGCATAGCGCTAAAATTTTAAAAACATGGTTATAATAATAATTAAAAAGATTCTTTTTTGCAAGCTTGAAGGCATTGGTAGATTCCTTTACATTTAAAGTTAATTTCTGGCAACATAAATCGTTGATGTTAGAAACAGTCAAAATTAGAGATTGAAAATCACTCAGCCCATAACTTCTAAAATATTGCAGTTATCGAAAACTTTAAATACAAAAGTTGTTTGTCTTAATGAGGCGCTAATTTGACTCATTGGATTTATTTTTCTATCTTCAATATTAAGAATGTTATAGAGAAATGAAAATTTCAACCCTTCCCCGCCTATCGTATATCTTCCGAATTTCCACTCCTGTTTTTACCAAGGCTGATGATATCCTAATTTTACCTGTCCGATGACCACCTTTCGGACTATAATTTAATCATTCTATCTCTATATCATTCTATAATTTAATCATTTGTTTGGAGAAATTTTCACGCCAAATAAATAAAAGAAATAGTTGTTTGCATTTAAACCAAATGAATAATAATAATTATCATTTATTTGATTTTTTAAAAAGATTTTATCCCTAAGCTGGAAAAAGCTGGTTACTTTTATTTTTGTTTTCTTTATTGAAATAGTGGTTTTTGAGATTTCTATAAAAAATGCAGGTGTTTCATTGATAGCATGGACATCGGAATCATAAACTTTCATATGAGACGAAAACTGGCAAAATCGACCAATGGTCTTGGTTAATCCTTATTCATTTATTATACAGGTTACCGCTAAAATGTAGAAATCAATTAATCTGCACATTAACTAGGGTGATCCGTTAAAGTGCGAAAAATAATTTTATCTCTGCAATTACCTAGGTAATCTGCTCATTACCTACTAGGCACTCGTTGAAGTAAAAATAAGATTTTTGATGGAACAACAGCAATGATTATGTAAGCTTAAATTTAATGTTTATTTATTTTTTGATGCATAAAAAATCACTTTAATACAATCAAGCAGATAACAAATTAGTTCATAGAATCAATCATCAATCATTTGAAAAAATGTAATACAATTAATCAAATGGTTTAACATATTATTACAATTAAGGAAATTAAATTACGAAACATATGATAAAATTATGCTTACTTATTTGTGCAATTTAAAGATTGATGACACTTTGAATTGCATAGCAATTGGTTTTCCGGACAACCATACTTATTTATGGTACATTTAGATTGGCAGTCACATTTTTTGAAACCCTGCTTTGTAACAAGAGATTGTTTTATTGCTGTTTGAGGTAAATATACTTCTCCAGTAGGGACATCTTCTTTCGTTAAAAATCTCTCTTTGCAAACACTGAATTCAGATCCTGCATACAATTATTTTAAAATACCTGTTTTAGTATCAAGTTTATAAAACCTATACTCTGTTTTGCTAAGAACCACAGCTGAAATCGAGCCGACATCAGATTTTTCTCTGTCTACATCAGATACTTTAATTCTCATATTGACACCTTCATCGAGAAACAAACTTTTGAACTTTAACGATACGGAAGCTGTTAATGGGCACATTACCTATTTAAAATACGTAAAAACTCTTAATTCTGCACTTTAACAGAGCAAATCACTTAATCTGTAGATTAGCTAGATAATTTACACATTAATGGCCTTCAAGCTTTAACGGTAACATATATATTTGCCTTATATAAATTCTATAGAAGAGAGAATAAATTATTAATTATTTAGAATTTTCCTCCAAATGAAAAAGTCAGGGAAGCGAAGTTTAAATTGGCTCACCTCACTCACTTGTTGGAGCTGGTCTGTCTTCTCCTATTCTTTCATCATTTCTCTTTTACTTTCTTCCATTGTTTCTACTCCCTCATCAATACGATTCTTGCTTCAGTGCTGTATACTGTAAAATTCCACTGAGTAATGTCGCATTTTACTTTTATGGTGAAGTTGAAACGAATGGATTCCAGGGCAGATGAGCTAAAAGATAAAAGGCTTCATTTCCATCGCCTCTAATAAAATAAAATCACACAAATAATTTCTTAAAGCATTTTCAAAAACTTACCAGGGATTATTACAAATATCTTTGTGACATCAAATCATTTCTTTTTGGTATAGGAGATATTTGAAGACTTGACACCAGGGAAGTAATAAAGAATGAAAATTTTCAGATAAAAAGAATAAAACCAATAGAGAAAAGTCTGAGAAATTCTTCAAATTAGTAGTAACAAACTTTTTTGAAAGAAAAGAGGAACCCTATTTCAAATCTATTGCAGTAGTTATATCACTAAATTCCACGCTATTAGGGTATAATGTAAACTTAAAAGTTCATTTTCGCATCAGTGCTATTATTTTAAAAGGTGAAATCAGTTTGGAGCAAGGTGAAAGATTGTACAAAGACATTTGGAAAAGCGATACCAGTGAAGGTAGAATAACAGGATAATTGCCGAATATTGTTGGATGTTAATATTAGACGATCCCGGCAAGTTTACCAGAAGAGAAACGGGAAAAAAATTAAGAGAAAATATTATTGCAAGGAATTGTAATATTTTTCATAAACTCATTTATGACATAAATCAATACAGAGTTAGGACATAGATATAAAGAATGCATTTATGAGGCAATTAAAAATAAAAATTCAAATAATTTAATTTATTTTCCACAAAATATGAAATAGATTTGTGAAAAATCTTTGTGTAAAAGATATGAAAGGATTTCAACTTTGAAAACTGCATTTAAAATTATACAAAAATCAAGCACCAAAATTAAATTAATTTTCAAAAGGGATTTTGTTTTTCAAATCTGTGAAATTAAGGGCTTTTACAGATATTATTACAAATTTTACATCATAATACGGTTTCTAAATTATCACAAACCATTAAAAATGAAATTCGCTTAAATGGAAATTCTTAAAACCTTAATTCTCTTAAACAGGGACTTTTTTGAACTGTAGGCTCTATAGTGGGGTCCGTTCGTGCATTTTGAAATTCGAAATTTGAACCATGAAAACAAAGCAGTATTGTTGAAACAAAATACTAAAGGCATTTTTATTTAGAAGATTTTATTTAAAACTGGGAAATTTTATTTTGCTTCTTGTTAGATAAAGCAACTCATTTTTCTGTTTTATTTTGCCATTTACGGTTTCATTTATAATAGTGAAAAAAATTGTTAGTAAATGTCAATGAAGGGTATTTTTTTGTGGGAAAAGAGTACTAATTTCAGTTAGTCAATGTTTATAAATTGAGAATTAGGTAATATGTTTATAAATGTTTATAAATTGAGAATTAGGTAATATTGAAGCTCTTAATAAATCCACTCGAATATGCATATGAAATATGCATAGTCAAAACAAATAAGCCTATAGCCTTTAATTTTACATTTAATCTTACAATGCACGATTTTTTCCGGATGTTGATGAAAATCGTGGAAATCAGAAAAAAAAAACTTACAGAATTTTTTTTTTTACATCAAATTGATATTATTTATAAAAACATACTTTTAATAATTTTCTGAAGAAGAAAAACAAATTTTTCAATCAAAAATCTATAAAATGATACATATTAGTTATAAAAACAGAAGTTGACAAAACCACAATTTTAATCATTTTTATATCTTATTATTAATGTATGCTCAAATGCTTATTAATGAATGCCCAAGAATATTTTATAATATTCATGTGAGCAAAGTTTCTTAATTGTATTTTTCTAAGTTCCTCTTGCTTTTATGTAGTAAGATCTTCTTGTTTTTATGCATTTCGTATAACATCCAGAATGTTGATAAAAAATTATTTTATACATTTTTGTTTATTAATGATAATACTTTTTTCTTTTTTTCATCATTTTTCTTCGTTTTTGTCTTTATTAAATCCTTCTAAATATTTTTAGAAATAAAATTATTTCTAAAAAATTATTAAAAATCATGAATATTATGTAATCACTTCTTCTGAAATTTTCTATCTGTTGGAGCCTCTCCCATGGAATTATAATTTAAACAAATGGTTATAAAAGTAAAATGCTCAAGTTTTGACATTGTTGAAATACTGTATTTAGCAATGCACAATAATTTCAATTCAGAGCTTCAATACATTAGAAATTGGATGATAAATCAATTCACTAAATTCTATTTTCATAAATATTACAAATTAATTAACAAACAAAATCTAAAATTAAAATTTTAACTAAATATTTATTAATAATGATTGATAAAAATTGTTCATTGTTCATGTTTCTTTTTACATAAAAAAAAATCAGTTTTAATCTCAAAAAAGGAATACTGACCTATTAATCAGTTATCGAATCAGAAAAGAAGCAAATTGAAAAGAAATATAATACTGATAGTGAAAAAAATGTTTGTCTATGCATGACTAACTAGCAAACTATATAAATTTCACAGAACAATATTTTTCATTCAATATTGAAACCAACCGAATGATCATAAAATGAAACATCACATAATGCATACGCGAAACTTTAATCCGAAAGTCATTCAGCAGAATCCACATGACCAGGTATTATGATTATTAGAAAATTAATATACAGGCGTACGCAATGTGCTACCAAATTCTTTAGTTGAATAATTTATTCACTTGAAGGTTGTGCTAGAGTGATTAAATGAGAAACAGGTGTCAAAATAATCTTAATCCCTCGGTGATATAAAGCCCTTCGCCTTTAAAAGGGAGCTGTCGCTGGTTTTAGAATAGTTTTCCAAGATGCTTCTACCAAAATTCGTGTCCACTTTTCTGCTGCTCACTGTGGTGAGTTATGCCGCAGCACAAGGTAATAAGAATTTTCGCATATAATTTGAAATACTGAAAGATTATGGTTTCCAACGGAATATGTGAAGTAATGAATATATTTCATTTTTATGAATTGTGCTACTACCTGTGCAACTTATTTATATCGAAATGATTGTCATATTTGCACATCTTTATATAAAATGACTACTCTTGTTGTATGAGTTGTTTATATGAAATGAAATATCTTATACTGTCAAATTACTTGCCTAGTAATGATTGTTCAGTCAGCACAAATTATTTAATCAAACTGATACAAATTGTCCAATATACAACAATTATTTATGTCGAAATTATTGTCTTATGTGCACAGTATGGCTAAGAATGGCTCTTGTGCCAATAAACTTAACAACATTTGTCTTATGTGCATTCATTTTTTGTACGGAAATTATTGGTATCATACCATTTTAAAAAATAATATTTTAGACCCATTGCATGATTTGTTTTACGGGCATTATTATTTAAATATCACGCATATGTATAATAATATTTATAATTTTAAATTGAATAATATAAATCTATAGATACTTATCTAGATAGATATATAGATAGATCTATAATATACTAAGTATTTGCTTGATATTATATATTGGATCTTTAATACAAGTAATGCAATATATAGCAGTATTAATTTTTTCAACTTCATTATTGCTTTATGGCCATGGAAATGATTTTTGGCAAAATTAATAACTCCTAAGTGCTATTTTGAGGTTTTGGTTTCTTTACTTTTTCATACGAAGCAATGTATAATTATCAATTGCCTCATAATTATTGAACAATGCATTACATGATCTAATACAAAATTAAAAGGCAATGTTTCATATTTCTGTTCTATTTCTTGGATAAAATAACTGCAACTTGAATATATTTAACAACGATGACGGCTGGTATAATGTTGTAGAATTTTAAGATATTAAACTTAGAGATATTAAAATGTTAAAAAACAATTGGATATTCTCTCATTTTTTTATATCTCAGCGACTTTTGCGGTTACTATAGCAGGGTGTCTTATTAACAATTTTCGATTATATGCCTTGTTTTTGATGGATAGAGACTATAATGCTAAGCTGATGTCTTTGAAATTTAAGAATTCCATGTTTGAATTAAAAAGAGCAGAACAATTGTCATGAAAAATCTTGAAATTGGCTTTGTTGAGATTTATGAGAAAATAATTGCATCAGAAATTTAAACGCTATTTTTTCTTAGAATTATCAATTTTTATTTGAGCAACTTTACTGGTCTTTACCGAAGGACAAGTCAAATGGTTTAAATAAAAAAAATAACAATTTTAACCTTTTATAATAATATTATCTCTTAAAATCATACTCAAAAAGTCCATTTAACATTATTCAAGATGTAGTATAAAATGAAACATGGAAGGAAGATACACTCTCAAGTCACTATATTTTCTTCCTTAACATTCAACTTGCAAGGGAAAAAAATCAGAAGAAATAATGTTGTCAAAATACTACATGCTGATGTACTTAATAATGAGATGTAAGAATTAATTGATGAGTAATTTTCGTTGAGCTGTGCTAGAAATATTGAAATGAAAAACATGTTTCATTTCAAAACAAAAGTGCATAAAAAAGACTTCGATGCTTATACAATGTTGCTTAAGTTACTCTAACGAAAATAGAGTATTGATCTACTTTCTCAATACTTTGAATGGACAATGTAATTCATTATTTTTTTCCCAGTAACATGAAAAAAGAGAAACTATATTTACTGATCTTTCAAATCGTTGTTAATTTTTTGCAAATTATTCTCTATGATTTCTTATTACCTAAATTAATTTCTTCTTTCACTAAATATTCAACATTTCATAATTGTATTTTATTTCCACACGGATTTTCTTCTCCCAATTTTAATATATCTACAGAAATATTTTATTTTGAATTATATTTTATAACAATATTTTTCATTTTTTTATTTCTTAAAGCATAAGCACTCGCATTCTAATAATATTAAATGACAATAACAATTTGATGTTTAAACAAATATTAATTTAAAACAGTTTGTTGCCATTACTTTTTGTCGACTAATTAAATATATTTTCTTTTTAGGTGATATTGGTGGTGAGTATTAAACTCTAATACAGACATATGGAAAAATTTTAACTAATGTTGCAAAAGAGGAAGAGTTGGATAAATACTGCTAATTTTTTTGTAATTATTTTTACTTTACCATTA
This sequence comes from Argiope aurantia, assembly GCA_026543865.1. Classification (NCBI taxonomy): domain Eukaryota; kingdom Metazoa; phylum Arthropoda; class Arachnida; order Araneae; family Araneidae; genus Argiope; species Argiope aurantia. The sequence continues at coordinate 41,702 of JAPMOR010010376.1, read as the reverse complement.
AAACTATCAAGAAACTATAGCTCTTATTTTATCTATGACGCACTAGTTATCTTTTAGAATACAGACACACTTTAGAACATGCAATTAATTTGTTCCCAGAACTTTGTTTTAAAAATCTTAAATGTTTTCATTAGAGGAATTGATCCTCATAACTTATAAAAAAAGAGGAATAATTTTTATACTTTGTAATCGATTCACCGTGGTTTTATGGTACAGTTTTATTATCAAAATTTCTCGATTGGGACTTGCCAATCAAATATTTATCAAGTAGGAGGGAATGATACATTTCAAAGTTTGCTTTCTGATATAAGTCTTCTCTGGTGAATATCAAAAGTTCGTAGAGATGTATGACTGCTTAAGTATTGTCCACTTTATATTTTCGCAATATGCAGATAAGTTTATTCAAGGTTTCATTCTCCTATAGGTATATTCACGAAATATCTCCTATGAAATTTTGAAGTTCAGTTTAAATGTCACTGAACAAAATTATAATAATTGGGATTTTCTACGTGACAGATTAAACGACATAAGAATTTTTGTTATTATTGAAGCAGTAGCGAAGCAAAAATTCCATTGCTAATAGATAATCAAATTAATATTTTCAGACATTAAATACCAATCAATCGATTAATTTCAGTTAAATTTTTATTTCCTATGACTGGCGCTATCTGATGGTGAATTTTTGAAAAAAAAATGATTGTGAAATTTTATTATTTTTCAATAGCTTAATAAAAACAATATTAAACTCTAAAGTAGAAAATAATGAAAAGTAAACACATTTTTAAAAATGCGCTTCATTAGTGAATAAGAAACAATAATTTTTTTCTAGAAGTTAAATCAAAATCGTAAAAGTATGAAGTTTTAATAACATAATATAAAGAAATTAAGGAAGGAAAGGAATATCCTAAGAAAGTAATCCTGAACATTTATTAATTAGTTCTACAAGAACCTCAATTTATTCCAAAACCATTTTGAGTATATTTATAGTGTAATTAAATTAATTAGATATTATATTAATTTAAAAATACTTTCATAATACTTCCATTATGTTTTTCTGCTAATTGATTACATATTTTTAACCTCTCATAGTAGAATTTCAACAACAAACAGAAATAATTTAATTTTTAATTCATATTTAATTACATGTTTTTTCATTTCAGATTTATTAGGTAAGTAAATAATGTACTACCTGAGATGTATTTGAACATCAATTTACATCGATGCCGACTCACTTAGCATTCTTATGGGGATAAAGCCATCATGAACATACATTGATACCGCAAGCATTTCTGAAAATCTAATACATTAGTTTAATTAATTGCTCCATAAATTGCATTTTGTTTGGTCATTGGTAATCACATAGCTCAGATTTTTTCTATGCATCGCTAAAAAGTTATAGCCACATTTTTCCTGTGACATGCCTTGTTTCATTCGTATTTAATTTAAAATTTTGCGGAAATAAAATTTCTGCATTTTGAAGATATTTCAAGGAAAACTAGGATCTCGTATAGTATATATTCTTAAACGTAAAATCATTTAAATTTAAAAAATACAACATTATCCATGCTTGTATAAATAATATAAAGAAAATCCTTTTTATATTATCTTTAAACAAATATAAATTTATTAATTTTCCTCCATTCAAATTTATAAAATTCCTTCATTTACATGGATATTTGTATTTGTTCCTTTAATTCTTCTCGCCATATTTTTTCTTCCACTCATTATTGTATATTTTCCCCTTAATTTTTAAATACCAAATCATATTTAAAGATTTTCAGAGTGCGCAGGTCATTACAAATAGCTAAAATTTTTTATATGAACTTTCTAAGAAAAATATCTATAACAATGTTTTTCATTTTGTATTATAAAACAAGTAAATTTTAGTAATTTACGGTTTGATCATAAATATTTAAACTATTCTCAAACGCAATATAATTTCATGAAAGGTTCAAAGCAAAAATATTTTTTAATTGATCCATTTATTGAGTTGCTATGATACCATTTGTACTTTTATAAATAATGTAAGGAATAATCATTTTTGCTTTAACCAAATATAAATTTCTATGATTCAAATTTATATACTTAATCCATTTACAAATTTTACAAATTTTAAATGTTAAAATATATTTGAAGGTTATATATCTCGGTTAATTAATTTTTCCTTGTTCATTTTATTTTAAGGTGGTATCATGAATCGTAAGTTGTCTTTATATTTCAGATATTTTTGCTGCTATATTATGTATCACTTTAGGTATTTAAAAAAAATATGTCATTTATTGTTAGTAAGGAGTTTGTAAAGATGCTTCTTATCAGAAGCAGTCTAAAAATTTCTGTAAAGAAATCGTTTTAAAGTTTATTGATTTTTTTATTAATATGATCATTAGGTATTATTTTATGATTTTTTAAACCAATGGAACATAGTTAAATAATCAGGAAGCAACCATCTTTCTGACGATTTCCGACTTACTATTTTAAAGCAGTTTTTATGTGCAATTAGCTATGCAAATTGAATGAACTTTGCATTGTTGCTGAGCAGATAAGATGAAATGCAATTCTATGTATTATTTCCGAAGTAAATATCGTTTTTGTTTAATTGAAACATATCCTCTGGCAATGAATGAAATATTAGTGATGAATATTTTATTCACTGCCGAAGGATAAAATTTTGATCTCATATAATAAAAAATTGTATAAGACCAAAGCTTTTTAGCTTCTTCTAACATATAATACTCACTTTGAGTTTTAAAAAAAACTTTGAGTTTAATTCAAAATGTAAGTTAAAAGAAAGATTAAAGCTTTTAAGACATTATGGCCTGATGAATGCGTAACTTCCCACTATCTTTCTCACAATTTCCCACATTTTCTCCCTAGGCTAAACTATATAAACCAAGATGTTAATCTATTATACTGATAAGTTTAGCCTAACTCAGGTAAAACGCAACAGAATAATTAAAATAAATTAAAAACAACATCATTTCTCATCACTTCAGTCATTAAAACAGAAAGATAAGCCATGAAAAATAAAACACAATATTTTCATTTAAATTATTAAAATTCCTCCTGTAGTTTTGCAAACTTCCCAGAAATTTTAGTGTTGAATAAAAAAAAAAAAAAAAAAAACGAGTTTTGCACTAGAAAAATATTTCGATTCATATTTTATACTTTCATCTATATGATATCGTTTATGAAATTTCTGTAAAAATTGGTTATTGTATTAGCTTAATTCTCCGAGATAGAGAACATTCAGTTCGATCAAGTATTTAGTATTACAGTACATGAAAGTGGATCTGTTAATCAATGATGTTATTCAGATTTTTCTTTTGCCATTCAACTATAGTATCAATATATGTATTATATTTCATCTCTCATATTTTTGATAGATAATTAAATTGTCGAATAATTAAGAATTCACTACGCACTATTCTTAATCATAGACAAATTGTGAAATAAAATCAGTTTTAGTTTATCATAGTTATACAATTTCATCAATCAGTCATACTAATGTAATTTTATACGGAAAAGTTTTAGCAATACTTTTTAAATTTCTTTTTTTATTGCTTATTAGTAGAACATGCAAGGCGTTGCTTGTAACACATGAAATTTTCTCCAATCAATTTCAAAATTCGGGGTTCGATTTGCATTGAATCCTCCTTACGACAACATATGGGTGAAATTTCACGACTATAAATGTAAGCTTATTTATAATTGTAGTCATTTACGCATTCATACATACATGAAAACATTCTTTTATAAGTATAGAAGATGACATAAAATTCAGATTTGACTTCAAATATTTTTTCAAGTTTCTGATAGTGTGACTTTCTTAACAGCTGTATCAGATGTCGTATCAAAATTCGTTGGAGGTGAGTAAACCTATTTTAGTGATATAAAATGTTTATTAATGCCAAAATATATGTTTATGCTTGGTTGCGCACTATTCTTATTTCATAATCTGAATTTGCAGGTGCATTATAGTCCTGATGGTTGCTTGTATTTTGCCGCCATTTATAAGATTCTTCTTCCTAAACATTTTCCATCTTAGATTTTACTTTGTCTGAAGTATTATCTACGTAATTCAATTTAACATCGAAATTTTCCTATACTGAGTCAGCTTAAATTTTAAAATGAAAGATCTCTACCAATTTTTATTCTACAGAAATTTCTGAGTTACATTTGTTGAAATATATATATAAGGTTTCACTGAATATAACTACAGTAGTGAGGAACCGCATAAACAAAATTATATTTTAGAGTTTTTATAAAATAGGTTTTTTGCTTTCAAATATCTATAAAATGAATAAATATCTCTTTAAATATTTTTTGTAATCGGAAGCATTGGTCTGCTACTGACGGTTTTAAAAATAAAGGGCGATAAAGATAACCCATTGCAATCTGTATAAAGATATATTCATAGATATCTAATTACCGCAAACAGAAGGATACAATATAAAAAGTTGATGGATAAGCAATTAAAGCAATTCAAAAATTTATATACAAAGCTAACGTTTCAAAAATACGTTGATTGATAAGCAATTAAAATAATTCGGAATCTGGCTTCGCCTGTCTTCGATTCAATGTGGAAGTTCTAAAAAATTATTGCTACAAAATCGTGCCTGTTTCTCCAAAGGTAATCCATTGGTTAAGAAACACATATTTACTGGTAATATCATTTAGTAATAAAAAAAGAGTTATACGTCCTATGAATACAATCTATTTTTTAAGAAAGTTTTTATTATACAAATTAAGGATATGGAATACTGCAATTCAGCATAAATTATTGACTGAAATGAATATCATTGTTACTAAAAGCCATAAAGACTTTTAAAAGGTAGAAATTGACTTAACAACTGGAAATTTATCAATTTTTCAAAAAAGGTTTTAGTGTTTATACGAATTTAGTTATAGAAAGAATATACTTAATTTCATAGGATAACATTATCATCAGTTGCTTCGGAGTAAGGGCATAAGCATCAGAGATATCATATTTGAGTAGATAACTCAGCAGATTTGAGTAGTAATGGCTCTAAAAGGAATAGAACAAGATCTGAACATTCACTCAAAGAAACTCCCCCTCCCCCCATCGTACGCATACTGGCTTCTTTCTGTAAATCTCTTTCATAGATTCCCAATTAATGAAAATGGTTTGCATTTATATCTGTTAGATGATAATGGCTTTCAGGTTTTCTCTTAATTAAGCAATGTTTGGCTGATTTGTAAAGCATATCACAAAAAGGGGACGGGATCTTCAATCGCATGCAATTATGTGGACAAGTTTATAAAATTTCTTGAAACGAGGTGAACGCTGTAAAAATTGATTGACATCTTGCATGAAGATTACTTTTATAAAGCTTCCTGCATGCAGTGCATCTTGGGATTATTTTCAAAATGAAATTAGAAAAATCACATTTATATTAGGTTAAGGCTCAATTTTGGTTTTTGTGACCATCTTATCATATTCATATGAACAACTGAAAATTTCATATTTTAAAATCCAGCCACATCTGTACTATATTAACAAAAGATATTGTACAATATCACCACTATATTGTCAATCATTCTGAATGCCAACCAATATTGTGTAGATAACATAACAATGTTGTTAGGCATTTTATGTCGATATGTTAAGCCCATAACTTCTCAAGAGCTTTCCACCTTGCAGTTCCTCTAGCAAACGATGTTTCCAAATCAGTTTAAGGAACTAGCCATTACAAATTTATTACTTAACTGTCATAGTGAAATCTGCAATCTTGCATTTGTATGCCTTCTTACCAATTTCTAGATAATACATTCCAAACAATGCATCATTATTATGTATTGATTTTCTTAGTTTACAACATATTCAGATTACATATCGATTGGTACCTTTTTAAATGAATAGCTACCATTTTTCTGATTTTTTTCTCTTAATTAATGGGATAAGTATAGTTTTCTAACTTTCATTCCCTATTTATCTCTCAAGACGAACTTTTATGTCACATTATATAGCATAGAAATAATGTCGACTAATATTTTGTTTAAAACCTATATTAGAATTAATGGATTATGTGACAAGACAATGCAGGAAACGGCAATTATTTCAAAATGTTAGTGTCTCCATTCTGTAAAAAATTGGAAGAAGCTTTGTAATGTTTCGCAATACAGGTTTTTTTTTTTTTTTTTTGCAATAAACTACACAAAAGTTTACAATAGATTTTCCGAGAAACTGAAACTCATGTTATAACCCTCCGATCATGAATTATATACTTCCATGAATTTATGGATTTTTTTTTGTTACAACTTTTGTGATATTGCAGCAAGGGCCAGAGAACATCATGGTTGGACATGAGAAGAAGAGAATAGTATGAAGTGATAATTAATAGTAGAGAGTAGCATGAAGTGAAACGCTTTGATTTCAGTAATATTATGCTAAGGTTATTTTGAGCTGAAAATTGCATTAATAGAGTAATTATATGAACAGGGAATACCGGATCGAACTTATTACCGTCGACAATTATAAGACTGAAAAGAAAAGAGTTTGGATTCCCATTGTATTAAGCTGTTTATAGACCAAGAATATGTTGTTACCCTCATTACGTCATGGACGTCACTTGTCAGTTAGGAACTGCGCAGGGTCTTGGTGGTTCATTGATGGTTTGATATATTTAATTTTATTTGCGTTTCAGACCTTTCGTATCGCATCCCAATTCTTCGAATTGTTTGGTTCTTCCCAACTTTCTGAATGAAATAGTATTATCAAAAGAACAGCTATCCATTTTACAGATCATGTGTTGCAGTTTTGTTATATGAATATTCTACAGAATTCTCCCAATAGAAAAAGCCTCTAAGAAACCACTTGAACTGGAACAGGACGATGAAAAGTACTTGTTCGGAAATCTTGATTGAGGATATCAAAATTTCAAGTTAAGACAAGTACTGTTTTCCTATATTCGTTCAATTTTAAAACATGTCTGGGAACAATGAAGGGAGGGTAGTAATGTATTATTCATATTCAATATTTAGATTTACATTGATTAAACGGGCACATTAAAAACAGAAAAGGCAAAATTGGAACAGCTATACTTATTACTTCTCACTGATTTAATTTGAAATTCAATGGAAAAATGAAGTGAAGGTTATTACCAGCAGAATATTTCAATGCTTCATCGAAAATTATTGCAAACATCAGGCAGTTACGTCTTTACTGCTATATGTCTCCTTACTGCATTAATTTTACCAAATTTTTTGATTGACAGAATTTTTAAGTATTATTAGAAACAAGAAATTTGTAAATTTCATACATTATAATGTCATAAATTATCATTCTTCTTACTGGTTTTAACATTTATTTTTTGTCCTTCTTACAGGATTACTGGGTAAGTACTTAAGAATAATTGATTATTTTCTTAAATTTCCAACAGCCTTTAACAGGTTCATTGATGTGAATGCTATAGAAGAACTAATGTTATAGAATCGATAGAATGCTCTTTCATTGTGATGTAAAATTATATGAATGTTTCAACATTAAATTTTTTATATAAATTCGATGTAAAAATAAATTATCGATCAATTCTTTTAGTTCATCAAAATGAATTTGATCGTTGTAATATAAAGATAAACAAGATTATGTTGCAGATTTTTCATAATTTTAACAAATGTCTAGTATAAATTTCTTGAAAATAAATGCCTTCTTGAAGTTTTCTAAATAATTGCTTCATTTAAATTATGTCTTTTGAAAAAATCTTTTATTTATCACAATTCTTATTTTTTGCCAAAATTTATGAAAATATTAAATGATGTTTATCAATTTAAATACGAAAAGAAATAAAAACAGTTTTATCATAATTATTTAAATAAACGAAGAGTGTAACGTTTCTATTTATTGGTAAATGTATGACTAATTTTTCTCAGTTTTCAATAAATTTCATTTTTATTTTTGTAGATAATAGCGGTAAGCTTGTGATTTAAGTCTTCTAATATATGCTTCTTTTAAAAATAAACTAAAGACTTTTACTTTATATTTTACTTTGTATACTTTCATAATAAATTATTTTAATTTATGCCTCTTTCATTGTGAAATTAAAAATACAGTTCCGCTCATTTTTCTTGTTATCCTTAACGATGACATATAATTTCTTTAAAAGGGTTGTCATTTATATGGTACATATTATTAAAAAATGTCAAAAATAGCAAGGAGCAAAGTTATTCAGCAAATATAAGAAGATTTTTAAGCAGCATATACAAGTGTCGTTGGAAGTATGGTTATTTCTAAACAATCGTAAAAAAGCGTAGGTATCTTTAACCAATCGTAAAATATGTATAGTTATCTCTAAGCATTCTTAAAATATGTATAACTATCTCTAAGCAATCGTAAAATAGGAATAGTTATCTCTAAGCAATCGTAAAATAAGTATAGCTATCTGTAAGCAATCGTAAAATATTAGGATGGATAAAGTTTGAGATTTTTATGATTACTTAAAAGGAAATCATGACAGTGCGTGGGTTATTGAATTTGAAAAATAAAGTTAAAAGATAAAGGTACTTCCAGAGTTTGGTATGTAATCAAAGTAGAAGGAAATATCATCAAATTGCATAGAAAGTAAATCTGAGTGATCGTCCAAGACTTTGAATGTGTTAGAGATGCAAACCGTAGTTAAAATTACTACCCAACTACTTGGGGAGTAGTAGTCGAATTAAGTAAGCAGTAGTAGCTCTCTCTCCGATATAGGTTTATGAGATCATATAAAAATCTGTATATTTCATTAAATTTCCTGCGGAAACAGTATGCATGCGTGATACTACGACTGGATCGTCAACTATAGAAAAGTCCGAGACATATTGTGAATAGTCTCGGTTCTGACCACAACATGTATTTAGCGATGAAAACCTTAACTCTGATGACCACCCAAATATAGACAGGATAGTTAAATCGATTAAGCAGTAACCTGATTGTGAAGCTATTATTCCCTGGTTTGGATTTCGAGATCTATATAAAATCTTTATAATTCAGTAAATTTACCAATGAAAACATTTTGCATACGCAAGACTATGACTAGATTATAGATGATAGAATGACATTAACATGCAATGAAAAGTCTCAGTACAGATCACACAGAGATGAATGAAATAAACAATATAGTACTCGTATCATAAAACTATGAATTCAGGTTGCCAAGGTTATAGTAAGTGACTCATATTATTAATGTCCTGCTGTTGATAATTTTTGGGATTTTGGGCGCTGATATCGAATTATTTTTTCCTCGCATCGTCTAGGCTATTTTTACATAATTATAAGATTTTTCTTTCTCTGGCCTGAAGATAAAGTATGCCAATAAGCCTACTGCGCCTGACACAAATCACATTTGGTTATTTCTTCCTTCGAAAAGTCTTTTCTTGGTATGTATGATCATTGAACCCCCCCCCCCCCCCCACTACGAAAAAAAGGACTATAAAGCAGTAAAAAAGTACCATTGAAGCACCATAAAGTAGTAAAAAGAAATACCATTGAAGCTCCATAAAATAGTAAAAAAGGACCATTGAAGCCCCATAAAGTTGTAAAAAAGTACCATTGAAGCAGCATAAAGTAGTAAAAAAGTACAATGTCGCAAAAGCATTCTACCATTCCAAAATGATAAATTAGATGCGCGCAAGACATACATTTAAGCTGCATCTTCAGTGTTATTGGGTTTGTGGTTTATGATGTTTCGACTATTCTACATTTATGAAGCCAAAAGGGCGATTACTTAGACAATATTACTAAAATTATAAATAAATTTACCTAAAACTGTGCAACCTATAAAAGCTATCAAATCAATTTTATTCATTATTAATGAATATATATATATGCTTAAAAATATGAAAACTCTATAATTATACGTTAAAAATTTGGATAAAAAATTAGAAATTTTAGTAGTAAAAAGGATTTGTTCTAAAATATATTTTGATATTTCTTATTCCCATTTCGTGAAAAAAAAAGTTTTTTTAAAAACATTTTTAATCATCTTTTTTTTTTTTTTTTTTTTTTTTTTAGATATTTCTGGTGATGTCAGTGGTAAGCAAAAAATTTGCTCTTTTTTGCAGAAATAAAACTTTATCTTCATTCAATATATTTATATTCAGAGATTTTAGAATATTCCTTAGAACATAAAATTCCAATTAACTGTTCGTCTGAATCAAAAATATTTAATACTTGAGAACAGCTATATATTCCAATTTCAGAATAGTTTCTAAATATGCTTCGGAATTATTAAATATAGAATGATTTCAACCTCACTAATTATTCAAGTCAACGGAATCTTTTTTTTAAAGAGATTCCATTAAATAAATGGTACACATAATACATAGTTGATAATACATGGAATACATAACTGATTTTATTACCTGCAAGCTATCAACTTTTGGATATAAATTTATTCAAATGAAGCCTTATAATAATTTTTAAAAATTGTTCATACAGATCTCATTTTTTTTCCAAATTTTATATCTCTGCTAAATATCCACTTCCTAGTTTAGTAACTCTTAATCAGAAGCAAAGAACGATTCTAAATTAACAACCAAACAATCAGTTTTGGTACATACTATATATCATTTACCTGTTTGTCATAATACAGTAATATGAGTTTTCATTATTTAAAATAATTGTAATGCACCATAATATAGTTCTTTCAAATAAATGTCCATTTCTCATTCAACTTTACAGTAAATGAAAGCCGGAGTTAAAATTTCATTTCAGTATAGTATATTCGCACCACGGTTGATAATTTTTCTATGAGATAACGAATGTTTGATACTGTTAACTCTTCACTTCAGTATAGTAACTTCATATCAGACGGTGAGGCGTCTTTTCTATGATAGCAATATGCGATGATTGACGGAACTAACACTTCGTTTAAATATCGTATCTTCACATAAAAAAATAAGACATTTTCGAGTGAGATAGTAAATTGCCCAAGAAGCTAAAACTACGCGATATCACCTTCATGTCACACAACGCCACACGCCGATGTTATTGCTCAAGATAGAAAAATACAGAAATAGTATTTTTTTATATGTAACATTTTATATTTTTCAGTTATTTTTTTCTCTATGAATCGTTAGTGGCAATTGGAATTAATACTTTTTGTCAGAGGAGTATTTTCATATTATGCTATGAAGCATTTCCTCAGTTACATAGCGAATTGTTAATGCAGATCATGCATAAATGCAGTATTTTTGCATCATACATTGTGGCGTTTTTACTTTAGATAGCAAAAGACCCATGCAACCACTCATTTCACAGCAAGATTTGCATATCATTGTGTGGCATTTTCTGAATGAAATTTGAAATGTTGATTCATTTAGTTTATTGCCAATTCTTTATATAACATGCAATGACAAATTATGGATGAAATATGATGAGACTCTTTGTATCAAGCGATATCTTACTTTTCTTTAAGATGGTTAAAATGGTAATAGAAAATAACATTCTTTTTTTTTTTTTTTTTTTTTTTTTTTTTGTAAAAGATGATGTTTTACATTTTCAATGAGAATGTATGAAGTAAATGTCAAAAAGTATGAAGTTTCTTATTTGAAATTTCTAGAATTTATATGGCAAGAACTATGAAGATTTTTGTTATAATTTTCTGGAATTTATATGGCAATAATTATGTGGATTTCTATTTGAGAGTTTTGCAAATTAAATGACAATAGTTGAAAAAGATTTTCATGAGAAAACATACGTGAAGCTTACGAACAGCAATTGAATATTGTAATGAGTTAGTTATTCGAAGTTTTAAGCATTCGAAATCTTTCTGTAAATTAGAATTTGAGAAACGCATTTATTGATTTTTTTTCAGAATCTTTCTTCAGTTTTAAACATGAATTCAGTCACACGATTTCTTCTATAGCCACAAAATGTTTGATAACTGAACAGTTCTATTCTGCATTTGAGGATCTAACTGATTTAAAGTTTACTAGCACAACCTTGCTAGATATATTTAGTTTATAGCTAACTTTGATTCATTTTTAACTAGAAAAGAAACATACTCATTGACAATATGAATTTTATATGCAATGTGGAAATATTTTAATAAAGGTATGCTAATAAATATCTTATAATTGTTATTTCTATTTATTTTTCAGGTTTATTAAATGATGCTCAATGTAAGTTTTATTACATGCCCTTTTAATTTAAAATCAAGAATGCCTTCATTTTGCTACTTTAAAATTTGCCAACTTTATAAAAGCAAAATACTTTTGATATCAGAGTAAAGCTTACTTATGAAATGTTAAATTTGATCTTAAGTATAAAAATTCATTTTTTTTTTGTAATTTAACAGTATTAGAATTTTAACTTTATATGTGAAGGAATAAATTTATGAAATAAAATCTCAGAAATTAGAGATAAGTGAATATAATTAATTTTATATTTAAGATTCTATCAATGTAAGTCAGAAATGAAATTATAAAAAAACATTTAACATTCTTTGCAGCTATAACAGCGTCTTTACAAGGTGAGTGTAAATTTACTTAAACTTATTACTTTTAATTTACTTAAACGTATTACTTTTAATTTACTTAATTTGTCATCATTCTGAATAAGTAGGAGAGAATCAATGAAAATAAGATTAAATTTTTATTTTAAATTCAATTCACAATAAATGATATGTGCTATTTTTCACATTCGTTTGTATAATTTAAATTAGATATTAATTAAGTCGAATATCTCAGTACTTCCTATAAACTATAAAATTTAAAATAAAGGAGAATAATCCTATCTCAATTTAGAAAAAAAAAAGTCCTCTTCTTAAAATTTATGTAATGCGCATTTGTTCAAGAGGAATCCTTCATGTTTGTTTTTATACTATTTCCAAAATATTCAATGTCAATCCTATATTATTCTTTCCTAAAGAGTTTTAAGAATTTAGAACATTCCGAATTCGAAATTTTAGTAATTCGATGCAAAAATTATCCGAGACATACTAAGAATAAGGGTTGAAGGATACTTCAATGCATATGCATGTAAAAAATGTAGTAATGGAATGTATAAAAATCATTTCTGTCTATTTCCTACATCATGCAACGTGGCTTGCATATTTTTTAATAAGATATAATAACCTGAAATTAGACAGCACAGGAAACTGAACTGGATAAAAGTAAATAGAATATAGAACTACATATTCCGACAAAAATAACCTTGATTCTGAACAATGGGCTTGAATAAAATACTGGCAAGAAGTCCCTCAAAGCAGCTCAGCACTTGTCCAATAACCTATTCCTGTCATATTAGCCTTCCTGTAGAAAAAGAAAAAAAATTCTGTTTAAATCATGACAGCCCCGGTTCTTATGGATAAGAACTAATTATTCTTGAAAATCCGATGACCTTATTCCATCCAAAACCTTGAAGATCTTGATCCTCCTGTTTTCATCTCTCCTGGCTACGTCTGCATTAGAAACCAAATAAAATTTAATATCATCTTATTAAGCTCCATATAGTAAAAAAAGTTGTTTAGATTTGCGTATTAAGCAAAATGTTTTAACAAAACTGCTCGTCTTTGTAGCCTTCCTTTTCAAATCATTTAATAAGTTTAAAATTTTTTAATTGAGCTAGAATTTGTGTAGCTTATATAAATTTGATTATAAATTATATAGTAATTATATACATACATTTGTTTCTAACAATTGTTTATACTTTCCTCAGACATTCCGGATGTAATTCAAGGTAATTATTTTTTATAATAATAATTATATAATATTTATATTTATGTAATAATAATATTTTTTATGATAAATTCAAAACAAAATGCGAATTCAGCTTCTTGACTTATGAGGCTTCAGTTACTAAATAACTTTATTTGAAAATAATGTTGTGACGGCAATAATTCAATAATTCACAGGGTATCTCAGATTTTTTACATAATAACTTTGATGCTAGGAATAAAACACTGATATAATATTTGTTCGCAGAGGAAACCGCTGTGATATTCTAGACAAAAAATGCATCAATATACAAAATAGAAAGTAGTGGAAATAACTATCTTAAATGAATCTTAATGGAAATTCGGCAGCAGTTAAACATGGAATATGGTTCATAAAAGTTTACAAAGTTCAGATTATTTATTTTGATATTTGCTTAAAGCGATGCTTCGGCCTTGATAGCCTAGGGGTATAGCCAAGTATTCGGGAGTGGAATACTGAGGGTTCAAAATCCGATTTCAATAATATTTCACCATGTAAATGGGAGTGGTATAAATATATTGAACCAGTTAGTTAAAGTTGCTTCAACTACCCCTTAGATTTTGTCAGTTAATAATCACCAAACTAATAAACAAAATTTTCAATGTATTATTATTTAAATTAAAATAGCATTTCCATATTTATTAAATAATCCTGTCATTTTTTAATATTTAGTAAATGAAGTGTACAAAAAAATATGTTAGTCTTTAAGAGATTCGAACTCGATATTTTGACGAATCGCAAAGTTTTGGACTTTCCTGAGTTCGAAAAATATTAACTCAGAAAACTCAGAAATATAGTCATAATTTTTGTCTGATATTCCGTGAGCACGAAAACTCAAAATTTTTAAACTAGACAGTTGAAATTTAGTTTATGTTCTTCACATCAGAGCTTTAGATATTTAAACAAAATCTTTCAAATTAAGTTTACTTATGTGTCTGTCATTCCTATTACAAGAGAACGTAGTAATTTCAAAATATTAAGATCTTGATAAATGAAATTTGGTAAGCAATTTTAGAATAAAAAATATGGATCCTTTAGAATTTTGCACTGAATCCGTCAAAAATTTGACTGTCTATGGGTGTAATCCGATATGATTCGACTCTATCAGTAGATCTGTCGTTTTGTATCAGTCATCATTTCATAATGTTAAAGTAGTTTCATATATAGAATATATACTGATACAATACCTGAAGTGTAACAGTAACATGAAATAAAATAAGTCTTTACTGTGAAAATTCAAAAAGTATTTATTTAAATATCTTATATTTACATTTCATATGGATCTTCCATTTTTATAGGAGCGATGGCCTGTCTGCAAAGTAAGACATAACTTATATCTTATTCTTTGAAAAACGCATGCATAGTTTTATATTTTGAAGAATATTAAAAACATCCCTTGTAATTAAATTTTATTAGTTTAATTGAAATTTATCTTTTGAATACTTGATTGTAGCTCTCTTATAAGCAATTAAAATTGGAGAAAGTGTGATGTGTTACATTAAGAAAGATTTGTAAGTCACATCTGGCTTTCTCGTAAACGAAATATAACAAAGAGAATATATTATAGATGTCAAAAACATTGACAACAATATTTTGTTGAAGCTTTACGTTTCAGATCTCTTTGAGCTAAAAAAAAATAAATTCGTTTTTGAAATTGTATGCGTTTAATTTTTCGCAAACATGATGACTCAGAAATTATATCAGTTTGAGAAACAATCTTATATCGTATTCTTTACATAACAATGAAGAATTTTAGAGGAAATTCGTGCAAGAGAAACGTATTTGTTTTTCCATGCGCATGTGCGCACGATAATACGAAAAAATTAAAATCTGGACAAATGAGGTATGATATTTAGTTCTGTCAATTAAAATTTTAAACTTGCATCAAATTCTGGAGTACATCTGAAAACGGGTTCACAATCTGTTTGTCTTCATTGTAATGTAATTTTTCAAAAATGCAACGAATTAGATAAATGTGATCTACCAAGAGATTATATTTTTACAATAAATTTCGGCCAATCGAATAAATGATTTTAGAATGGCTTGTTCTGTTTTCTTCCTCATACCATGAATAATGAGTCATATCACAAAAATGAATCATAATGTGTTAATAAATGGGCAAATCTCTGTCGGGGAAGAAACTCGTATGATTGATGTAGGTTAACATGTGGGCGTTCCGTATAAAGGAACGCTACTCGCTTGCGGACTATGGCACATCCGCTGATGCGACCCGAGGACATATCTTTTTGTAAGAAGAATGCACATAATGTTCTATATTGTGTTAATGCACTAGAACATTGAGAACAAAACATCCCCGCTGTTTTTTGTGTGGTGTTGTGCATAACATTTTGATATCAAAATCGTTACTATCTGATAAAATGATATCGGATACTTCCTGTGGATGCGTACAGGGTACACAGATATGCAGAAGAAGAAATGCGCAGAGGTGCTGCATTGCGTTAGTACATCAGAAAGGCAGGGCAGAATTCTCCCCCTGTATTTTTTACGATATTAGACACAGAATATCGGCTCCTATATCAATATCATTAGAAACAATATAACTATATCGAATACTTTTTCTGGATGCATTTTGAGGAGACAAAAGAAGAAATGCACTAAAAATGCTATATTATGTTAGCATAAGAGTAATCCGAAAGAAGAACACTTCTGCTTATTTTTGAGAGATATTAAGGATAATATATTAGAATCAATACCGATATCGTTAAGGTCCAATATAAATTCCAATATCGGACTCTATCTCTCAATGCATCCCGGGTGGCACAGATGTAGAAATGCCAGAGAGTACTAGTTGATGTTAGTACACGAGGAATTTGAGGGCAAAACATTTCAGTTGTCTTTGGGCGTTATTATGCATTATATATCGGCTTCTACAACGATAAAATTATGAAACAATATAACTATATCCAACACTTCCTCTTGATGCATTTTGAGGAGACAAAAAAAGAAATGCGTTAAAAAGGCTATATTCTGTTAGTATAAAAAGAAACAGAAGGGAAAATCTTTCGCTTCCTTTTGTGCAATATTAGGGATAATATATATATATATCGATATCACTATTATCCGACGTAATGATATCAGACCTTACTTCTCAATACATCCTCTCTCAATGCAGAAGAAGAAATGCATAGAGAGTACTATATTGTGTTAGTGCATGAGAAAGTTTAGGGCAAAACAATTCCTCCGGTTTTTGCGTGATAATAAGGATCATATATCAGTATCGATATCGATATCATGACATCAGACATTACTCTTCATGTGTCGTCGGCGACACAGAAGAAGAATTGCACAGAGAGTCTGTATTGCGTTAGTGCAAGAGAAAGTCTAGGACAAAATATTTCCGTTGTTTTTGGCATGATATTATGCATAGAATATCGATATATATATCGTAGCTTTTCGATATAACAATATCAGATTCTTCCTGTGGATGTATGAAGAGAACACTCATCTTCATATGAAGAAATGCGCGCAGCATACTATATTGTGTTAATACATTAGAAAGGGAAGACAGAATATTCCTGCTAGTTTTTGCACATTATAATGTGCATCATCTCTTGACACTGCCGATTGAATGAACTAATTAAAATTTGGTATCATTCACATAAATCAGCAATCATCTGAAAAAAGATGAACTTTTGCCATTAATCCAAATTAATTAGATTCTACAATATTTTATTATGTTCTATATTGGCCATCATCAATAACTGAGAATAATTAGAATTTCACCTATTTTGGATAATCGATCTATTCATGAAAAATTGTTAATTTTTTTTTCTTTGAAAATATATGGTTTCTTTAAAGAATGTAGAATCTCATAGATTTTTTAATAGCAAAAATAATAATATAATTGAAAATAATATACTGAAAATAAATTTAAAACATCTTTATAATTCATAATAAATGCTTTTTGTTTTTAAGTGTCAAATCTAAATTTTATTCTAATTTTTCTGTTTGTTAAGAAAATTGTGAAAATAATTTAAAAAATGAAACACTAAATTAAATTTTATATTTTTATAAAAAAATTGAAAAAATTATTTAAAAATAATTATATATTTGAAGTGCATAAAAATATTTAAAAAAATAATATATATTTATTTTTTTTGCAGATTCTGGTAAGAATTTATTCAATATCTATCAAAAATATTCATTATTTAGATATACCTGCAGCTTGAAATCGCAGCTTTTATTTGGATAAGAAAGCTTTAAAAAAATTAAATTAGAATCTCAAATTCGAAAATCACCGTATAATTACTTTAAAAAGACATTATTTATTTCATCATTCATGTTTTAATAATACTATTTCGCTCTCGTTTCTAAATAAGATTTACAAATGCATAAAATTATTTTTAAATAAAATAAACTGAAAGGTACTTCAATTAAATTTTAAATAGAAGTCTAAAATAAATCTTAAAAGTTAAATATTTTTGACATGCAAATTTTATATTTATTTTGAATAAAAAATAGTATTTAAGCCAACTCTATATTTGAACAGACTGTTGAGGGTTTCCAAAACCAGTAATGGGAATCTGATTGAACTATCCAAGTTGAGCCAATACAAGAAGAAATAAAAAAAATATATTCAATTAATCATTCCATAATAAATTTTGAATTTTTAAAAAACTGATATTACAGTAAATATTTTTTTATAGTAATGTAAAGTAATAATGTGTACTGAAATTATTGAGAAAAATTAAAAAATAATAGTAAAATTTTAGCCGATTTAAAATTTATTTAAAATTTTACAAAAATGAGCATGCGGGAATAAAATTCAATAAGCAAGATTTCATAATTCAATACCATATCTGTTTATAATTTTTTAAAATAAGTATTTAAATCCAAATTCTAAAAAAGTACTTGTTTAGATGATGCCTCAATCCTGTAGTTACTTTTATAAATAATATGAATTTTTTTTACCCTTATAGGAATCCAAAATTTGGTTGTTGGTAAGTTAGATATTTTGTCGTTAGTAATAAAGAAGCTATCGTTTTCTTTTTTGAAAATGTAATGCTATTAAAGCTATATTTAAAGAGATACGTATCACAATGCTTATATAATAATCAAATTGCTTTTATCCATGATTTTTACCGAATGTAAAATAAGACTCAAATAATAATTTGTCATAATAATTTGCAATTTGAACAGTGTAATAATGAAAAACTTACATGATTTTATTTTATTCAAGTATTTAAAATAAAATCTTTAAAAAAATTGAAACAGCTATATTGAAGTTGAATTATTTAAAAAAAGAAATCTTTGCGAAAGCACATTAAAAATACGAGAACAGAAAAAAAAGGAATTGAAAACTAAATTTTCTATCGATAATAATTTTGTATACAGTAATCGTTTTGATCTCCAATTACATCTTCAAAAATATCATTTTATCAAATACAACAAATACCAAAGTTTGTTAAATTTATTGTTCTCTATACTGATTATCAAGTGATATCGACGCAAATGAGTTGAAAATATTCCACTTTTAGTGTAATTATGTACGTCCTAAATTAGATTTAAATTGTATATTTGTTTTTTAAAAATGCTTTTTTAAAGTTTCCTCTTGAAGTTTCAATTACAAGTAGGAGACCAATTTCGTTTTTAAGTAAAATTAAATTCAATATCTTGTAGAATCAAATAGTAAAGGGACTTCTATTAAACTAAGTAACGAAATTTATTAAAAAGAAGGCTCAAGAATGAAAAGCATTGCATGAAAAATTTAAATTTATAGATATGAAAGAGCAAATAAAAAAAAGTATAAATGTGAGAAGCTTTTTTTAAAATATCCTTCAGATTGCCAGATCATTTTAGAAATGAAAGCTTATTCTATGTTAGCTATTTTATGGCGTTAAAATTAAAATTGATTCTAAAATTTGATTTCATTCCAATACTAATAGCCCTAATTATTCTATTACAGATCTTAAGACCTCCCTAACAGGTAAGTTCACTTTTTCTTTATTGTTTTCGATAATATTACACTTATTTATCCTATTTCGTTTCTAAAAACGAGTTTATTTTACGTTTAGAAAACAAAATAAACAAATTATTTAGAAAAAAATATTAAGAAAAATTTAAAGATCATCTAAATAAAATTTATAGGTGAGCAATTAAAAAGGATTATTTTCCCAGGGATGTTAAAAGTGATTGAATTGATTACAAATTACCACTACTTATTTTGTAAACAACCATAGGGAAAAGGAATTAAAAACCACGCAGAAGGAATTTTAGTTTTTAAAAATAATTATTTTCCTTTATGAGCTGTGTTGTGTTCAGGGCAGTATCCATATGCTGTTCCATTTCATGCCAAACATCCTGAAGCATGTTCGCAACAATTGAAGAGAAGATTCTTAATATTATCATAATTAAAATTAGAATTTTTCAAATGTTTTTATTATAAATCATAAGTAAATAAAAACTTATCATCAAAAGGACATAATAATAATTGTTATTTCTTTTTCTTAGATACTGTTAACACCGTCCAAGGTAAGAATTTTTGTGCAGAATAATTTTTATATGAATATCACCCTGGCAATTACATTTATTTGGTTTCATAGTAAAATTTACGAGAATTTCCTAGCGTTTAAAAATTAAACATTTAAAGGCTATTTCAGCAGAAATAATTACAAGCACACGTCCATTATATTCAAAAGTGTAAAAATAAAGGAGAAAGAATCTTAAAACTTATCGCTGTAAAACTGGAGTGTCAAAAGTACAGACTACAAACAATGGGATTCAATGTAAATAAATATAAGATGTATGGTAAAAAGAATTGGTAAGTAATTGAATGAAAAAATTGGTAAGATAGATTGTAAATATATATTGAGAAATTTACTCTCAAAAGCTTACAGCGTATGAACAACATAACCCAATGTAAATAAATGCAATAGATATAGAAAAAAAATGTTTAATATTTATTAGAAAATTTTCTGTAAAAATACTGAATTTGAACCGTTTATACAATTAAGGACCATATAAATCCAAATAACGGTATAAACCAAACATCTTTAGAATAATAAGCATGATCATTTAAGGTATGAAGGTAATTTGGAAATCTAACTCCTTTTGTTTAGACATATTCAAGAAATAGATGAGGATTGGTGCATTTCTAAGACGCTGTTCGCAAAGAATGATATATCTAATTAGAAGCTTATGTTGCAATTAATAGTCTTCCTCGGAAAAAAAAGCTTTAATTTTCTTAATACTCGCATTTAAACCCTTTTATTTTTCATTTTATTAACTACTAAATTTTGTTTGGAATATAAGAAAGATTATACTTCAAACGAAAGTATATAGTATAAGTTCCTTATAAGCTAGGAATAATATATAATCACTAACTTACTCTTAACATCGATTTCAATCGCTTGAAATTCTTTTTACAATTCACTAAGAAATAGTTTTATATTTTTAATACGATATAAAATATGAAATTATGAAATATCTATATATTATGCATGTATTTTTTTCAATGTTTATACATTAAAATAAAACGCATAAAGAAATACGAATTCTAATATTAATATAATTCTTTCAAACTTTCAGATTTGGGAGAGGATCTAACAAGTAAGTTAAACAGAAATGATAATGATTCTAATAGTTTTGGATTTTCTTTAATGTCGCAGCATATTATTTGCTGTCATTATTAATGTTTTTCCTGATATTCATCGTCATTTTAATCATCAAGCTGTAGTTATGATTTCTTTGTTTGATACATATAAATTAATTTTAATAGGAATGTATACTTGCAATTTCAGTTAACCTGTTCAGCGCTATTAAATTATTCAACCGAGGTTTATGAGATTTCTTAAGCGTTTTAATAAAAAGATGTGAAAGACATTTAGCAAAAATATTATTTACATGTACCGCCACTTAAAAGACGTTTTATGGTAAAATGACAATTAGCATGCGCGTGTTCACGCCCAGTGAAAAAATTACAACTCACCACAGGAATAAAAAGATGTAGCAAAACATTTACCTCTTTCATGCCTTCTCTATTTTAAACATTACGCAATTTAAAAAATAATACTTTAATTGTGGATTATTTTTTGTAAAAAAGGATATTTCTCTGCAGCAATTTTCTGAAAGTTCCTAGCTTTGAAAAACATTAGAAGACATATAATGTTTGCAAGTTAATTGCAATGAATATAAGGAAATTCGAGGATAAAGAGTATTGGTTATTCGTCCTAAAAGAGAATTAATCTTGATTCTTCATTAATTTTTGGGCAATAGACAACATTCAAACTTAATGGGTAGCATTCATTACTTAGAAATAGCATCAGATCAGCTGAGGGTATTTATTTATTTTCGAAAATTATGTACTATTGCATGAATAGATTGATACTCAAAGCCAGAAATTGTTATCAACTAACTTTTCTGCAATTATAACACGCTTGCTCTCAATAACATTGATATGAATGGTTTTGGAACCTTCTATAAACTCTCATGAAACACGTTGTCATCTGGTTGATTCAGTTAAAGCATACAATTACCTCATTTAGGACGAAGAAAATACTGAAGTTATTCTTCAAATTCCATTCCATTTTCAGAGGGTTACGGTATGGTGTAGATTCACTGCATTTTTGCAGAATTTATTCTGGGTCTGGTTTTTTTCCTAACACCAAGAAACATGGTGACATTTTATATAACTAGACAGCTTCATGCCTCTCTTCTACAGAAAAAAATTGCCGCATTAAACAAGCTTGTGAATGCCTTGCGCTTTGACATTGTTTGGAGCTTCATGAAGGTTGGAGCTCCTTAGCGCATTGCCATTCGCATTAAAAAATATCCACAAAAAATAGAAGAACGTGCAATCGGTCACCATTTTCGGCATTTATGGTCAACAAGATCCCTAGACTTAAATCCCTGAGATTTTTGGCTCTAAGAACTGGGCTAGGCTTTAAAAGTATTGTTGGTGTTAACTCAAAAACTTTGCTAATTTAAGAATAGTTTTTTATGCTGTGCCCAGAAAATGTACAAGAATTTGCTGTAAAAGTTGAACATGTTGTTTTGAGATTTCAAAGAGATCTTGACAACAATAATCAACATATTGAATATAATTTGTCTTATTTCTATTCTATTGTGTAGTTTTATCAAATCACTATAATAATTGTCCAATAATAGGTAATTTTTGCAATTGAAATATTTTTGCTAAACGTTCTTTGCATTTCTTCAATAAGAAAATTTCATGAATTTTATTTGAGTAATTATGGAAACATGCATCTCTGAATGGGTTTAATTTTAATTACGTATATCCAATACTGAAACCACCTCTATGTTATACTGGGAGTTTTTTCATGAAAGGAGAATTCTGTAGCAAAAAAATTATTGAAACTATTTAATAAGTCGATTGAAAATAGAAAAATAAGAGTATTAAAACAATAAGCAG
Source organism: Argiope aurantia (assembly GCA_026543865.1). Taxonomy (NCBI): domain Eukaryota; kingdom Metazoa; phylum Arthropoda; class Arachnida; order Araneae; family Araneidae; genus Argiope; species Argiope aurantia. The sequence continues at coordinate 18,616 of JAPMOR010010376.1, read as the reverse complement.
TTATAAGTATATTGTATTTCAAAATGTATGCTACAAATATAAAAGTTGAAGATAAATAAGCACATTCGGAATATCACACGATGGATTGAAATTTTGACTTAAAAGCACTCAAGCATGCATTTAAATCGAAATTCGACTTAATATACTCAACAACTAACATACTAACAACTCGTAATAAGCTAAGTCAAAAGTGTCTATCGAATGCATCTAAATTTTGAAATCAAAAACAAAAACATTGTATTTATTTCAATGTAAAGGCATATTCCTTAAAATATCAAGAATGTTTGCTATTGTTCAAAATAAATAAGGTACAAGAATTTAAAAATATTTATTTGCAAACTCTATTGTGAAAAATTGATAAACTGCGCCAAATTCATCACCGATTGCAACGATTTCTATTTTAGTAGAAAATCCTTGTATATACTGTAAATGTACATATGTATATATCAGTTAGGAATGGCCTCAGGGAGAAGTAATTCTTGATTTATAGAAGAGTAAAGTAATTTAAAACCTGAAACGTCTTGAATAAAAAAAAATAATATTAAGAAAGAATGTGCGTAGATAGTTTTAAAATTCCATAGAAGCATCAAAATATCTTAAACTACATTTTACGATTATTTCAACTTTTGTGCTTTTTTTTAATTATGTAAAGATGAAATTTCAAAATTAATTTTTCAATCATTATTTAATGAGCTATGCATTTTCAAATTTATACATTTTTAGCATATACCTGATGACAATACATAATTTTAATACAAAATATTCAAATGTAATTATCTAATGCTAGTACTCAATTAAATTAATTTTTTGTTTCCTTTCGGTGCTGCCCCAAAATGTGATTCTTGAGAAATAATAGGATTCAGAATTAAAAAGTAGAAAATAATTGAAATAAAAATTCCACTGCGCACAAATAGAAATATGCTTTAAAGTTGTTTGAAAATTTATTCAAAAATATTTTCTCTAACAGCAATTACAAAAATTATGTTTTCTTATAGAAAAACTATTTAGTTACTAATGATAAAAAGGGATTTTAAAGAAATAAATATAAAGAATTAACGAATAAATTTACTCCTCTGAATTTAGAGAAATAACGATTGTGATGAATTATAAAATTTTGTTGTTTGGTTTCGAGTTCAATGTTTATTCCTTCCTTTAAAATAAAATTCCTTCCTAAAAATATTCCATTTTGATATGGCTCCCTGCTTATTTTTTAGGTGCCATGAAAACGCAAATGGGTAAGCATAATACTTGAATACTTGTATGGAAATACTTTGATATTAATTATTTTGATTACAAATATGGTTCAAAAATTAAACATTCACTATGAGTATAAAATCAGTGTTCTTCACATGAAGACAAATAGATTAAAAATTCTAATGACAAATTGCCACCTCCAGCTCGTTCAGGAATACAAAGAATTCAAAGGATGATTTTTACGAAAAAAGGCTAATTAGATAGTGTTTCACAGACAGCAATATAAAAATTGAAATCTGTAAGTCACAAAATAAGTAATATTTTATTCTAGAAATAATACAATTCTATACACTTACATTAAAATTAAGATAAGATTATGTATTTCTTCAGAATTAATGGATGCATTTTTATATAGAAATATATCGTTTAAATAAAATATTCAAACAATGTTCACCTCTGCTTTAATTTCTTAAATATTAAATCTCTAGAATTTTTTCTGCCAGAAAAGTTTTAAGTAATAGAGAAATAATTTTAATAATAATAATTAAAATTCCTGGTAGAATAATTTTTACTGTTTATTTATTTTTGAACATAAAAAGCACTTATTTTTCTAAAAACACATTAAAGTAAAAAAAAAAACCCACATAAAATATCTGCATCATATGTCTAATTAATTAAAATCGTTTGTTAGATTGAGCAACGGCTTTTCAAATATGAGAAATATTTTGATTCGTAAATTTACATCGGCTTCCATTATAAAACATCAAGTATAATATTTTATACTTTGTACAATTTTACCTCCATTTTTTCCCTCACATATGGTATCAATACCGAACCGATTTAGTTTCGTTATTTTATGTCTTTAACGTAATTTTATGTATTTTTTAATAGCATGTTCCATTTTATATTTATGTAGATTACTTATGATTATAACTGTTTTCGGAAAAGTTCCTTTATTCCAATATAAAAATAGTACCATTGATTTAAGTAGTCAATTTAGACAATTATTTATGATCCAAAAAATCTTCTATTACATAGTCAATTTAGACAATTATTTATGATCCAAAAAATCATCTAGGGCTCTCTACATATTAAAAATAAATAAGAAAGCTCTCTCTCCAAAAAAAAATCATCACTCCAACTTCAACTATGGTCTGATTTCTTCAATTTCATCTTTATATAAGAAATCATGACCATTAAATATGTTACCAACAGGCTGCCGACCGCCTACCTCTTTCTAAATCCGAGAGAAATCTCAAAATCACTACACCCCCGTACATTTCTCACGAAGAAAAATTTTAGTAGAGTTTCCCAGACACAAATATAAAAATATTTCATGAATTTTTGAATTATAAGAAAATGCATAGGTACGATATTAATATTTACTTGCCACCTATCTATCTCCCTTTTTGAGAAAAATATTAAAACACCACTGTGCATTTTCTATCGGCAGAAACTTGAGTGTGCATCTAGTGTAACCAATTTTCATTTTGTGTGATGTATATCATGATTCCTAGATACATCATAAACGGTCATCTGAGCCTCACGTCCTCAGTTTTTTTAAAAAATATTGCAAAGTAAAGTCTTGAATCCAACCCCCCCTCCCAGCTTCATTGAGCAGGTATATTTTAAAACAGTATTTTCATTTGGTATGATAAAATATATTTCACCAAAATTAGTCAACATAGAACTATCTTAATATTATTAATATCATGAAAGAATAGTTAATTGTTGATTACGATTAATTTTAATAAAATTGTTGTAATAAATGCTAACTTAATATGTTTCCTCTCTAAGGATATAGAAAAATGTTTTGTTTCTTTCATTAAAACAACGTAAGATTGTTAGTGTTTCGCTATAACATATAATTGATGATAAATACGAGGGAGAGTCAAAATGAAAAGCTATATTTGAAAAAAGGTATATTTATTCTAAAGATAAAAAACTAAAACATACATTATCAGAACACTTTTCCCAACGTTTCACAAGTTTTTTCATTCCATTGGGGAAAAAAAGTTTTTCGATTATATCTGTAACCCACTTTACAGCGCATTAATGATTTCTTCATCGGTTGCAAATCTTCCTCCCTTCAGGGCTTTCTTTAATGGTCCAAATATGTGAAAATCGCTTGGAATCAGATCTGGACATCATAGCGGGTTTTTTAACACTTCGAATCCCAACTCTTTTATTTTTTTAGTTATGTTGGACAGAATGTGACCGAACGTTATCTTACTGAAAGATGACAAATTTTTGCAGTTTTCCACAACGTTTGGATGTGATTGTTTGCATTTGATAAATAATTTCTGCAAACAAAAAGCGAATCATTGCCCCATTTTCTCCCTGGTGCAGATAGACAATGATACTGCCATATTTAACTGTCTTCTATTCTCCAACGACTAACGCCGGAATAAGAGTGACTAGCAGCAGTGTTGCCTTCTACACTAATTCAGCGCTGGATATTAAAAGTGTTACCAAACTTTGTAAAGAGAAATTGCAAAAGTCCTCTCACTTTTTGACTTATCCTAGTAAATGTAAACACGTGTTTCTTGATAGCAATGATATGGTGATTCGTTTCATTGAAGACTTGCTTGATGGCCCAAATTTTAAATTAATTAATGTTACAATATCGGCTTAGTCTAGTTGAAATTCCAAAAATGCCATATATGTATGCACTTTTTACTTAGAATATATTAAAATGCCCTTTCCTCAAATTTTTCGCATTAGGTTCTGTGAACTTCATCAATGTAAATGTCTTCAAAAATGATAACAGATAATAAAATCGCTAAAGTTTAAGCGTTTTAATATAATTTGAGTACACTGTTTATGAAAAATTGCTCTTTTAATATATATCAAAACTATATATATAAAATAATTTTTTTCATCTTTTTGTAGATGGCATGATGAGTGACCTCAGTAAGTAAAACAGTGCTTCATTTTTATTTTCTCTTAACAAAAGTATATTTATATAGCAAGTTACTTATTTATATAACAACTTACAAGGTTTTTATATAATAAGTATATAAAAAGAAAGCATTGTAACCGCAGAAAAAATTAGAAAGCGAGATTTTGATGAATCTCCACGTTTCTGACATCCTAGAATCCGGAATAGACGTTTCTGGAGTTATATCTGTTGCTGTGTTTGCCTGTGACTACTATAACCATACTTAACCCATAAATACTTTGAGTTAAGTATGGAATTTGGCATGTGGTTATCACATAACTTATAACTTTAAAAAAAATGCGAACAAAATCCTTTTGGAAAGTGTCTGTATCTGTCTAGTACAAGCTGTCTAGTACAAAATGTAATGAGCTAAGTAGATGAAATTCAGTTCATGGATTTTGAAACTACAATGTAGACTCGTTATAAAAATTTAGAACAAAGTTCATGAAAAGAATGTCAGCATGCACGTAAACGCGATAATTCAAAAACTTAAAATATTAGATTTCATTCATGGTTTTACCATCTAAGGTATAGATTCTTGTCTAATTTTGAACTAAATCTATCGAAGAATTGACTATCCATCTTTACTTCTGCATGCATGTAGGCGCATTAATTAAAAAAAACGCAGGTAATCAAATAAATGAAACTTGATATGCGATCTTGAGACTGCAATTATAGCTCTGTAACAAATTTTAATTTTAATCTGCCGATAAAAAAATGCATCAAAACACATATTTGGCTTTCTGGTATTTAAGTACTGACCACATGTCACTTAAGTACTGATCATTGAAACTTTAATAGGCTCTTCCATAACTATTATTAGCCAGTGTCATGAAATTAATACACAAGCATAGGGTTTATTTTTTGTATTACACTTCGAAGCATAGAACTCAAGTGTAAAAACTTTGAAAATAAAAATTTGAGCACCCGTGCCGTTCACGACTTAGTCAAGGTTCACGATTTAACGCGAGGGGAAAGGGTTAATATCTTTATTAAAAAGCATGCGAGAAAATTTCTGTGAGACCACTCACACTGGTTTATTATACTAGAATTGTCTAGAAAATGTTTACGAATTTAAAATTATTATCTACTTCACTATATTTATTCATTTATTTATATATTTGAGATTCGAATATATTATTTTTACGTTATGAATTATATTTTTTGTTTAATTAATTTTTTCGAATGTTTATAAAATTTATAGAATAAAATGAGAAGTATTGCAAAATCAAGTATAGATAATGATTGTTAAAATACGTATTATTCATTAATCTAATGAAGATTAATGCAATTATAAGCTTAATTAATACATTAAACTAATGAAGCATAATGCGATTATAAGCTTAATTATTACATTAAGCTAATGAAAATAATCTTCTATTTGCAGGTGGACTCTTAGGTGGATTGAGTAAGTTTTTCTTTCCAATAGTTTTAATTTCTATTTCTATAAATGAGGACTTAAATGTAATAATTCGCATTTAATTTAATTTAAATATTTGTTTAAAATATTATATTTTATTGAAATAAACTATATTTTTACAGATTTGGGTAAGAAAATTTTTTGATTATTCTACTTCTTATAGACATTTTTTATTATCATATTAACTCTTTCGTGTCTCAAATAAAGTCGAAAATTTTAATCTTACTTAAAACGTTGTTGGCATTTTTTACTCTGTTTCGAAAAAGGAAATTAAGAAATTTTAAAAGACTTTAAAACACTTAAACTGGGATAAAAGGCATAAAAAATAATTCACTGTTTTAAACTTAATTTAAGTCAATATTTTATAATTACTTGTCACATGCTGTAGTTTAATGTTTAAAAAAATTATAACAGAAGAAGAAAGTCTAAGAAAAAAATATTGCATACATTTTTAAAGATAATTAATTTAATGTCTAATTTCACTATAAGAAATATAAAATCATGTATACATTGCAAAAGATGAAGAAATGCACTTATTGAAATAAGTAAAGAATTAGTGCAGTGCATTTTCAAGTTTGAAACTTTTTTTATTCATCGTATTAAAAAACGAGATTTTCAAAATGTCATATATGAAAACACAAATGAAACAGAATATTCAAAATTTTTTAAAGTTTAAATTATTGTTTTAATTATAAAAGTAGAATATTGCATTAACGAAACATAGGATCAAATATTAATAAAGGGACATTAAATCTGATAAAGAAACCATTTTTAATGGAATTATGCTCTTTATTACAATAATATTTTGTTCTGAAATATATATTTTTCTTTTTTATAGATGGCCTTATAGGTAAGAAAGCAATTGCTTAATGCTTTCTCCTTCCGGAAAATTTTATTTATAGTAGTTTTCTTTTTCTTATGACAAAATTCAAAATTTATTTATTTCGGCGTTCCCATATTATTCGAGATATGACTAACATGTTGATCATCTATTAAACATCGAAGTCGAAAATAATATCATAAAAAGAATTCTCGAAAATTTGATTGTTTTATTCATTTTTTAAATCCAAATACAAATAAAATCGTTTGTATTCTACCATTTAAATAATTTTACAAAGAATACCTAATAATTTCAAGTTATGCGTGCAGCTTAAAAAATAGAAGACAGAATGTTTGTGACCATTTTCTAGAACATTAATTATTTTTTCTCATCCATTTTCTCTTATACTATCTTAAATTGTATGTAGTATGTAATTTTGTAACGGTAACGGTAATTTTATAGTACCCAAACACCCAAATATGCATTTGAAACTTCTTCCACTTATTTTATTGAATTCAAAATTTTATAAAAATCAACGTGTAACCGGTAACGGTTTTTTTTTGTTCTTGAGTGTGAAAGAATTGCAGCCATATTGGACAAAGATTGTCATTTTTTCTCTAAGTATTATTCATTTTTTTTCACTACAAGATTTCGCAGACAACCTGTATAAGATAAACTAAGATTTTTATTTTTTTACTTAAAAACAGCATCCTAAAAACATTCCCTTTTCACTGAATATTTTTAACCAAAACACAGGAAAATGGACTTAAATTAAATGTATGATGTCTACATTGATTTAAAAAGTTTCCAGAATTAAAAAATACCAAAAATCCGTACGTAAAACTAAGATAAATTATCATAACTATAATTTTGAACAAAATAGTTTTTTTCGAAAATGTAGTATTTCTATATCAGTCATAAAATTTATATTTTTGTATTGATTCCTTATGCCGCGCCAACTTTGATTTTATAGGTCTCTTAAGTGGTAAGAAAATATTTCTTTCATTTCTTTTTAAACAATATTTTAGATTCAAAACTTAGATTCAATCAATTTTTGTTTTAATAAAGAGAGTGCTTACTTAAACTATTGTATATTAAAGTTACTTTGATGTTTGGAATTTGAATTAGAAATGTAAAAGGCACTGAAATATATCTTAACTACCTAGCTAACTCGTCTAAAATATTGACATTTCTGGCTTTCCCACTATTAAAATTGAGAGCATTTATATACAATTTCATCCCATTTTTTTGTTATTGAAAAATTTGAATTCAATAGAATCACTCTACTACAAATTATTGTATTTGCAAATTAAGAAGTGTATATGCAACTAATTAAAAATCTTGCATTTTAATTAATGCCTAATGAAAGCAAATTTAGTCTTAACTTTAACATTGGAAAAAGCACACGATTGCATGCTTTAAAATAGTTTGAATTTCACAATATAAATGCTGTGAGAGATTGTAAATGAAATCAAATTCGAAAATTTATTAATATCAAACAAAATATTGCACGAAAATAAAATTAGAATAATTTTGAAAGTTTCAATATAGCGCAAGAATCAATTCTGTAGCGATTATATTAGAAAAATTATCTGAAGAACAAAATACTTGTTTGATTTTCAAGGAATTGTATTTTAATTAAATTTTGAACATTAGAAAATTCAAGTTACCCTTTTCTAGAAATGAAAGTCATTACAAAATCTCAAGGTCATTAAAAATCATCATAGAACAAAAATTTTACATTCGTATTAAAAGCATACATAAATATTCATTTCTCCCTCTATATATATTTATTTCATCGAAATTTTTTGATTAATTCCTGATTATAAAAATATCAGCTACGGGTATTGGGTTTAAATCGAGGTCGCAGAAAACGTAAATTCAAGAAGGATTGAAAATTCAAAAGAAGTGAGTTTAGATTCTGAATTACTTCCATCTAATTTTATGTTTAATCATGTTGTGCAAACGATTATAGCAAGAAACTCAATCTGCTTTTTTCAAAAAATTTCTAGTGGTTGTTCAATTTATCGATACATTCCGTATAATCAATAATAGGTTCAAAGGCGAACTCTAGATAATCAAAATTTAAGCTGAAAAATAAAAATATTGCCACACTATAGTTAGAAATTTGTTATGTAGGACCTTAATTTTGTGGCTATTATATCAAAATATATGTCATAGAGCTCATATGTCATAAAGCACATAAAGATTTATGCAATATCTAGAAATGCAAACGATATGTAACATGCATGTAAATAAAGCAATAATCACATAATATTTAGGCAGATGTAGGTGTAAAAGTGTTTTAAATCAGTAAAATAGTTTGGTAAATTTAATTTGCTGCATTTTGAAATGGAGCTAACGATATCGTTTAACAATAAATACCATGAAAAACAAATTTTGCTGTTTATTCTTATATATTTTTAAAAATTTAAGTGGAATATTATCCAAATGGACAAAAAAGCACATTTAATATTTACTGAAAAGGTTTTCTTACTTCTGCAGAACTTTTCTTAGCTAGAATGGATTTTATTTCATAGTGAAAAACCAGTATACGATATTCTACAGAATTAAAATTATTAAAAAAATATTTTGTGTTTTCTTGCAGGTCTCATCGATCAAATCAAAAATTCTGGTAAGATTTCCCCTTTATATTACGATAAATAGGTTATAACTATAAAGATAATTAATTTTTAGTTTTAAGATTCTAAAAATCAATTTTATGAAAGAATACTTTTGGAAAATATGTTTTAAAAAACACCAAAATTTGTTTACCTTTTTAATTAGCTTTTATTCTAATTAATTTTGAAAACTTGATTATGTAAATATTACTCCCCTTTGAATTTGCTTAAACTATTTTATATCCTTTTTTATACTTGTGTGATATGCTTTGAAAAAATGCTTTTTCTAAACGGTGCTTTCAATTTTGCACTGGTTTTTTTAGATATTGGCAGTAAGTGAAAATATTTTAATCTCGTTTCTTTGATATATTTTACCTTTTGATACCTTTACCTTATATTTTATTTTACCTTTAACAATATATTTATTATATATTGATTTATTAACATATTTCTGTTGATTGAAACAATCTTAAATTTCTAATTAGAATTTTCTTTAAAAAGTTTACAGAAACCTCTTTCTTATATTTCTCTGAAAATTACTTCCATTTTTTTTTATAACTGATATATTTTTTAAAAAATATCAATGTTTAATGAATATTTTTTACAAATATTTTTGTCTAAGGCCTTTTCTTCATCAAAAAAATTAGCGTTTGACGTTTGAAAAATCATAATTGTTTTAAAAAGGCACAATAACTAAAATGAAATAGCAAGCAAAAGAGGCGAATCATTACAGCTATTCTTGCAATGATTACAGGATGCATGTTATTCTTGCAATGTTTAAGATGGACACCAATATTAACAGTGGCAATTGGAACTCAAAATCTATTCGAAACGCCATTTAAAACGCCACTTGACAATATTATCAAAATGTTCGTCCTTCACAGCAGTGATGTGCAACAGACCATATTTAGAATTATACTATTTCTACAAATTTATGATTTATTTTTTTAATTTCTCCGTGCTTGGGGTGTTTTGGAAGTATATTGCACCTAAAATTGCCTTATTTAATCAAAACGATTCGAAATTTCATGTCATTTAACCTGGTTTAACTTTTACAAGTGCAATTTTAATATGCTATTTTCTAAGTCAAAATACAGCCCATTGTCGACAAGGATGTGACAATGGCAACTACATTAGTAGAATCGCGATTCATGTGATTTCTTTATAGATAATTAAGGTGTGCAATATACAGAATGGTTATAATTAAAGTGACATTATGCAGATTTATTTAAAGGCAGTTCTGGTTGATATATTTTGTTGAAACTTGATATATACGTTAGTTAATTTGACAAATGGGAAAAGAAAATCTATAATAAAAATTAATAATTTAAATTTTGACCACTAGATGAAAAGATGATGCATAAAGAACATAAAACATAAATTTGCAAATCATATTATAAGCACAATGTATCATTCCAAAGGATGTTTAACAGCAGTGCAAAATGTTTTTTGTGGAATTCCTATTATATGCGTTGTTATTTTTGCTTTTACATCGATGGGAGTCCATTTGTTTTTTTTCATAGATACGATCATTTAGAATTTCCTGCAACCAAAAATAGCAAATATTCTGGTCTGGAGAGCAAGGCGGTCAAGCATTCTGAAAATAGGTTGAAATTACTATACCAAATGGGGCTGATTTCAATGAACTACTTCCACCAGAGTTACATCGCTCTGAGCAGGATCACTGTAATTATAACCCCCCTGCACTTGCAAAGTACAAAAACTGTTGAAGAATCGGAGCAAACCATCGACCAAGATCGATCCACTGCATTGGTGACATTACAAAATGTCATTTTTAATTTTAAGTTTTTTCTGTCACTTTCAATGACATAACTGAAGGTTACAGATTTAACGAGAAAACTGCAGTGCAATTTTCAACAATTATTTTAAACGCGAAAGTCTTTGAGACTGAAATGTCATCTGGCTAGGTCACTTTAGTATCTTTTTAATTCGCATACGCATCAACGAAAATTCCTGTTTCTTCACAAATTTTTTTACAAGAATAATTTGTAGGGTTCTAATTATTTGCTCACTATGCAAATGTAGAAAACTTTGATTCCTTTCAGGGGCAGCTGCATAAAACTATATAAAATATAAAAGAATTTTTTGATTTTGATTGCATATTTGATTTATTTATGAAATTTAAATTATACTATTGTTTTCTTATGATATATCTCTTCATATTCACAGACCTTTTGATGGGTAAGGATATATATCTATAATATTTCTTGAGAAATCTTTTAGATATATAAAATCGGTATTATTTATTTCAATATAGCATGTGTATATTAAAGTTATTTCAATGTTCTAAATTAGGTTTATTAATTTTTTGTTAAAAACTTTTTAATAACTAACTCCTTAACTTTCTAATCAAGCCTTGCTTATTAATAAAGTATAATTACAATTTGTCATTTAGTAGTACTGCATATACAGTGCTACTCAAAATTAATATCTAGCTTTGAAATGAAATACCCTATCAAAAATTTATTACATATTGATACGATTGCATGCAAGTTGAAAGGATATTGAAGGAAATTGCTTAATATTATTTCTATTCTTTTTCAAGAGTGCTTTCAGACAGGAGATCTTATTTTTATTGTTAAGAGAGTTAGTTTCATTGGTAAAAATCGAGCCCTATTTTTACAGAATTAGTGCTGCGCAATATCATATATTAAAAAGACTTTTGTCGACGAGAAAAAAAAATCGAATAATCTTATTTATCCCAAAAATATTATTTAAACGAATGAAATTTTATCTGACGATATTTTGAGCTAGGTTTTTTCCTCTGGAAGTTGCCAATTTACCTTGGACATAAAATGAAACTGAAGATAAAAAGACAGTATTATCTCTGATTCCATTCTAAAATCATTGCCCATCATTATTAGATATTCAATAAATATTCTTTTTACTTTCTTTCCAATAAGAAATAAATGATTCAATGTTTAATTCTACTCAAATCTGTATTTTATTTAAAACTTTCACTGCATTTGTCAAAAACGAATAATGTAATGAATTTGTTCTAGAAAGTCTGATACTTTGTTGCAAATAGATGCTGATATCTGAAAGGAATAATGCAGAAATTGAGCTTAAATACACATTACAGTTGTGAGTAAGAGAACTGAGTGACCTACAGAACCAGTTCAATCTTCAAATGTAAATTCTATGAATTAACATTTTAATCTACCGTATATAGATTACATTTAAAACAAATAATGAACGATTAATTTCGTTGATTACATTATTTAAAACTCTAAAATTTTAAATAAAATAGGTCGTATAAAAATACTGCAAGTTCGGAATATATATTTAAGCATTTACAGAAAATATTTTCTTTATCTTCATCTGACACAAAAGTTGAGGCTATATTTCGTACTAAATATAAATTATATGCAATAATTATACATTAAATTCATTTAAATAAAATTTGATGGTTTTCCTTTTGCAGAGTTTGCGAGTCAATTTGATTTTAGTGGTAAGATATTCATCATAATCTGATGATCATTTATCTCTCTCTCTCTCTCTCTCTCTCTCTCTCTCTATATATATATATATATATATATATATATATCACCATTATTTGATGATAAATAAAAAAATCTCTGAGAACTCCATCTTATATAAACATCTGAATTTACTGATAGGTGTAAATAATAATATCATCTATAAAAAATGTAGCAATCAATATATCAACAAAATAAATACTGATCAATTCTAGTCGATTGTAATTACTAGAATTGATGAATAAAATCAATTCTAGTAATTACAATCGACTCTAATACTGAAATTGACTGAGATTTTTTGAAAGAAAGAAACAAAATTAGCTTAAATCCTCATTCCCTCCCCCAAAAATTTCTTTATGCAAAAAAATAAGTTATTTGTTCCAAAACTTCAGAAATTGAAATGCAATCAAATATTAAATAAATCTGATTGGAATGATGAAACTAACCGTTCTCATTGTTTGAAAAGTAATAGTTTCATTTCAGAATTAATATTTGATATGCTATTTGAAGAATTTATGTCCCTAACTTAGTAATGAAATATTTGAAATAATGAAATAGACTTCAAATTATGGGATACATTTTGTTTTAAAATTAAATTAACCTCCTAGAGTATAATATTTTTTTGATTCACTGCTAATGATGTTCAATTATGAGTCTGCGACCTTTAAAATTCAGAGAAAAGCATTTTATCGCATTAATTATACAGGAAGCTTAACAAATCGAGAAAAGAAAAAAAAACTCTAGTGAAACACGGTGACACAAAATTTATTTAGCAGCTGGCAATCGGCTAAACAATGGTGTGTACTCTGATTCACCTTGAGACAATATAAACAAATTCAAAAGATCAATTGGTTTATATTTTTAACTTATGCTGCTCTACATTATGTTAGGTTTACAGGGTAAAAAATTATTGTCGGAACATATTCAAAATTACACGATTTATTTTTAATATTTGCTTTAGAAATGGAAACCTGTGCTTTGATACCTCTGGTGTGCCCTTAGGTATCTCATAAAATAATGATTTAAGAGGTTCCAAAAGGAAAGAATCAATCGGATTGCTTTCTGGAAAACGTAGGGGCCACACAACGACATTCTTGCTTCATATGCTTGTATGAGATAGCATGAAATAATAAATCAATGCATTCAGTTATGAAGCTTGCATTTATATTCATTTTATTGAAAACATTTCAATTTATTTTCGAGTTTCCATCGTTTTCATTAAATGTATTTTATGATATCATTTCCTAATAAAATTTACTTACAGTTCTTAAAATTATTCGTCGAAATCATCAAACACATTGTATTGCTTAGCAGGCCAAAAATCTTTTGTAAATATTTGTATATTATCAAGCAAGGAAGAATTAATTCAAAGTAATATTTTGAAGTGTAACCGATTTGAAAAGGAAAATAATTACACATTTTTTATTCCTTTGTCCCAAACAAAATTTTGTTGTACAGACCTGAAATTATTTCGATTTCCTCTTATCAATTCCATGCACTTTAATAAAATTTTTGAATTCGATATCCATAAATAGATATTTGATGAAATACCGTACTACATTTGAATGTACATAATTACATTCAACTGTAATTCGCTAATTTGAATATTTACAATTTTTCTATCAGTTTATTTTAGAAGTATTCATACCCTGTTGATAATTTAATACAAAATTTTGATGCTTTTTTTTTCTATTTAAATGTTTTCAATATTTCCCAAATTTTTCAGAAATATTTTTTTCTTTAAAATTACAAAATGATTTTCCTTTCAACGATATTAAAACGGAATATAAAATTGCATTTTCCTTTTTAAGAAATAGCTTCATTATCATTTAAAGGATTTTATAATACATTTTTCAAAATTTAATTTTTTGTATGTTATTTTTCAGACTTGAAAAATTTGTTAGGAAGTTTCGGAAGTAAGTAAACATTCTACGTTATTTCAAAAATTTCTAATATCTGTCTACATTATTACGAAAATTTCTAATATCT
>JAPMOR010010365.1:40082-77454 GCA_026543865.1 Argiope aurantia | reverse complement strand
ATTTCCGCCTTCGCCTAATTCAGTGGCAAGGTCATTTTTATATCAATATTATTAACTTAATGAAGAAAAATATTCAATAAAATGTTGTATAGTCTGAGAATTTTTTATTGAATTGTTATATATAATAATATCGAGAGAAAAAAAAACGAAAAACGCACCCTTAACCCTACTTCATCCATGTTGCTACAAGATCTATACTGTCTTTCCCGTTCACTAAAGAGAAAGTTAAATATATTTATTCTAAGGTAATTACAATACGAACAATATAGAGAAACTCAATGCAGTCACAATGTAATCCTATGAGGAAAATACATATTTTATTTCAGAGGGATTCAGTAAAGATTAAGTTGTAGGGTCATTTTCATATCAAAATTACACACTTAAAGAAAAAAAAATTCAAAAATAAGTTTATAGAATCTTCGATTCGTAGAATATTTGACTAAATTATTAAGTATATATGCATAAAAAAAAACATAACTCGAACCAACGACACTCAAACCTCCTCGAACCCCATAACAGCTTCATCCACGCTGTTCTGACCACTATATTGTCCACCCCTCACACTCAAGTGAATGTTAAATGTACTGATTCTAATATAATTACAATGCGGGCAGTATAAAGAAGCTCGAATGACGACACAATGTCGAATATGAAGGCACTATGGTGAAATTTTATATTTTATTTGAATAAGGATTCGGCGACGATTCAGTGGCAATGTCACTTTCATATAAAAATATTTCACTTAATGAAGAGAAATATTCAAAAAAGGTTATATAGAAAAATTTTAGCTAAATTATTAAATATAATAATATAAAAAAAACTAACAAATATATAAAAACTACGCGACTGAAAACCCACCGTCCTCAACCCTCCTTCATTCATGACCTTTGTCTTTGTCTATCATTCATGATCTTTGTCTAGACCTATTCTGTCTTACCCGATCACGCAAGAGAAAGTTAAGTTTAATTATCCTATTATAATTCGTAATTCGAACAGTAAAGAGAAGCTCAATCAATCATAATCCTACGTCGAAAATACGCATTTTATTTAAATAAGGATTCGGTCAAGATTAAATGGCAAGATCATTTTCATATCAAATTTACTCATTTAAAGAAGAAAAATATTCAAAAATAGGGTTGTAGAATCTGAGAATTTTGGATTTAATTATTAAATATAATAATATAAAAACTAAAAAAATGAAAAAGAAATACGCGAGTCGAACAGACGACCCTCAACCGTCCTTCATTCATGTTGCTCTATCAACTACACTGCTCATTTAAGAGAAAGTTAAATATACTTATTATAAGAAAATTACAATCCGACCAGCAAAGAGAAACTCCACTTAGGATAATACTATTGCGAAAATACATATTTTATTTAAATAAATCCCTCCCCGCGAAGAAGCTTATTTACAAAAAAATATGGTGGTAGATTGGACAAGACTGTGACCCTCGGGACCTTTGAATCATGTCTAGACTCGAAGCTTGTTCCTTTTTTTGTTCCTGCCTGAAACTACACACACTTGATTTGTCAGTCTCTTCTAGCTGGCTTGCGGTATCGAATCTGCAACAAGGCATTATCTTTTCTCATATTTTATTCGATAGCTCGGACTGAATTTGATTTGTAAGACCGACTCCCATTATTTGGTTCCGAAGTCGTTCTGTCGGACCGGTTGACAAGCGGTTCGGAAACTGGTGTTCCGTATGCGGTAATGGAACCGTGCGTTCATTCTGAATCTGAATTGAACGACCAATCTTATTATCAACCATGTGTTCTGGGACGGAAGTCAGTGACGTCTTGTTAACAACAACAAAAAATTGTTATTAAGGAACAAAATTATTTACGTCTTTCACTTTAAGAATTGCATGGCCAGATTATTAAAAATTAAGTAAGTGTTTTCGGAATGTGCTTATGCACCTACTACATATTTATTTTATAATTCGGAATTGCGAAAGGGAAAAAGAAACTATGAATTATTTGTTTATAAAGTATTATTGGAGGGCAAACATATCCATTAAACATTTACAGTTGAATAACAACAACGAAGAATATTTTGAAATTATATAATATTGCTGATTTTCAACGTATGTTATTATATGATTTTCAATATATTTTCTTTATATTTATTCGTCATTTGATGTTCTTTTATGAATGATAGTTGCTGTCTAACATGTAATTTAATATATATTTGTAATTGGATGAAATCTAAAGACAGGCATGTTCTTATTATAAAATAGGTTTAATCTTTTATAGCATAATATCCGAAATTAAAACTTCATTTTTTTTTAAAGATTGTTTTCTACAGTGATACTCCCAAAAATTATTGTCTAAAAATTTGTTGAGAGTGTGTTATGTTAGTATTGCTTTGGATACAGAAATTTAACACATATTGATTTTTGTATGACTGAGCCTAACTCTATATAAAGTTCTCAAGTTGGGAAATTTTACGTAGTATTAGAAATAGTCAGTTAAAAGAAGAATCATCAAGATAAGGAATTTCAGAGCTATTTTTTTTTTTAAATATGCTGAATGACAGACTAGTATATATTGAATCTTCAGATGTTGCTCAAATGTCCTTATTCCATAGAAAAATAGAGTGTGGGATACTTAGCTCAGTGTTATTCTCATAATTTGGCCACATTTCTAAACAACAAGCTCTATGTCAGAAAAATATTTTGATAATGTGGTATTTATTTAACTATATTAAGTTTTTATACAGATAAATTATGTAGATTATGGTAAATTATTGCTATCATTGTTAAAATTTCGACTGAAATTTGCTTTTCCTTATTTTGTATACAACCAAGGGAGTTTTTCCCCCCTATGAGAAATAATTTTTTATGGAAAAATCTAACATGTGAATATAATGAAGATTTTAAATATAATTATTAAGTAAAGATTTTACTAATTCTATTTAATTAGGTAATTTATTCTATTTTATTACTGCTCTTCTATGTGGGTAATTTTTCTGTTCATTCAATTCCTGCCATGTCACTAAATATGATTAAAACTGGTTAAAAAAATGGCTTATTTTTTCTAAGATGATTGTTCTATATTTTAAAGATTTCTTATTAATATATATGTTTTACTTACTTCCTGTAAAATTTCACAATTTTTACTTCATTGAAAATTTTTATCATTTATTTTTTATATTTTTATCAAGAAATAAAATAATTGACTTTCTTATATCTATTGAGGAAATAGTTTCTAGTACTCCTTTATTATTGTAGCCTGTGATATTCAATTGTTAAACACCTGAGAAGTATTGTCAAGATGATGATAAAATCTCACCAAAATAAAATTTGCAATCTTGCAATATATATATATATATATATGCATATTCATAAAATCCACGTATTAATTTTTTGTTAAGGTGACCTTGCATAATACTTAACTTATCAAGTAAGCTCAGAAGCTGCTAAAATAATAAAGAAGTATTGATTATTTTAAAATTCTTGGATGGTATTTTAAGTTATGGTTAAACTTATGCAAAACTAACGATTGAAAGTAAGTCAAAATAATTCTTTAATTCTATATCAAATTTTTATACATGGTAAATTATATTGATTTATTTAATAAAAAATATCAAATAACAAAAATTTACTGGAATAATCATAAGAATTTTTTAAATTATATGAATTCAACAAATCTTAAATTAAAATTTCATACTGTACACAATGTAAAAAAAATTATATGTATTTCAACATAGCTTTTTGTAACTTTTATTCTTTCAATTTGAAAAATAATTTTCAAATTAATCTTTGTTTAAAAAAAAAAACTATGCTGAAATTTTACAATTATTCATTAATTAAAACACTTGTTTTTCTGGCATTTAAAATAAAATCAAATATATATTTTTTAGGAAAAAGTTTCCAATAATGCTGTAATATTTTAAACGAAAAGTTTGGAAATGTTATTCATTCATAATATATAGATGTTGCTTAATGTGAATGATATTTTGTTTTTTACAAAACTTTGATTGGTTTTGTAATATCTCATTGATTAAATTGATTGATATGTTTGTTCAAAGAATCTTTGTACAAAGTTAATAGAATATATATTACAATTTACTTTTTTGTGGGACTTTATATATTCTTGTAATCTACAAATTCTGGGTCTAAATACCTTTTAAATAGCATTGAGAATAATTGAACCAAAGAAATATGTTACAATAACAGTATTAACCATATATATAATATAAAGTTGCATATATCACATAATTAAAAGAATTCTATATATTTAAAATCATTTTTAAAAAAAGAGAGAGTGTTATATGTCCAGTCATTTACCCAATTTCATCACTTTTTTTATTAATATGAAATCTCATAGTCTTTAGAAATGTCATTAATGTTTATGTACATCTCGCCACTCTCTATTTTTGAGAGAAATTTTAAAAAAGCACTACTTCACTATGTATTCTCTAAGTAGGTGAAAAAAAGAATGGCGGTTTCCAACCTCAACGCTATACCGATTTCATCAATTTTTATTTCACCTGAAAGTTTATGACCCCTTAGATGGTGTTTGGCTGCTGCTCATAATCCTCCATTTTCAAGAAAAAGTTTTGGAGATCTACTTCACTATACATTCTTTATGGGAAAATACCATGGAAAAATTCTCCCCCTAATTTCAATTATTGTACCAATGTCATAATTTTTTTTAACTTCATGTTGGAGTTCATAACTCTTAAATACATCATTAATGAACATTTACTTAATCATTTTCTATTTTTGAGAGATTTTGTAAAACACAACTTAAGACAGAGACTCGTTTGAGAAAAGAAAAAGCTCCCAGGCTTAACAACTGAACAATTTTACCACATTATAAGCATATATAACTAACATAGTACTCTACATTTGTGTATAATTTTAAATTATACTTTCCCTAATTTTAGTAAGATATAGTTTTTCAAAACTGGTTAACATGATGGAATTTATATTGTGAATATGGTGGACAAACAGCTGGTTACCAAAGGAAGCTAGTTATTACTTCAATTAATAAAAAGAAAATCAATTTTACATATTTTCTTATTGCCTGATTTTATTCATTTTACAACCAAGCATTCTGATATCAATTGATTTTATTATTAATTTTCTATAATCATTGTATTTATATGAAACAATTCTGAATCCTTTTGTGATTGATTTTTACTTGCCATCCCTTTTATATTGTGATTTCAAAAAGTTATCCTAAAACTTTAGCCTTAATTAATTTTGTAGTTGGTAAAAGTAGGAGAAGTAATATTTTTGAATGAAATTACAAAACATTTTAAATTTCATTTTGTTAAAAAAACTTTCTTATGCTGCTAGAATGTTTTGCACTAATGCAATTGATAGTTTACATATTTGAATTAACAAGGCAATGATAGCAGTAATGTGCATATCAGCAGTTTGCAATTTATTTCACTTTTTCATAATTCTATCAAAATGACAAAATAATAATTTACTATTTGAACAAATATTTGATCATGTATCAACAAATGTGTTTGTCCATATAATTTGGCTATAATTTAAAGAAATTCAGAATTTATGATCAACCTTTTCTTTTAATTTATTAAAATCCAATGTTCTACTTAGAGGAAAGATGCTTTTCAATTCCTGAACTTAATAAAATGTTTTTTTTTTTGTTTTTTTTTGCTTTATTGAACAAGTTATTACAGGTTCCCAATCCTTATGATTTTTGCTCTTTTTCTGTATTTGAAATTTTTTATGTATAAGTCATTATTGTTAAGATAATTTTTTGATACATTATTTTGTATTTTAATATTAAATGTTATAGTAATCTGTCAGAAATATAATTATACTGGAGCTCCATTACTAACCAAAACATAAAATATTCAATAACAGCACTTAAAATGTTAATCTCTGATTTTTAAAAAGTATTAACATTAAAATATTAAAATGGTGTGTTTGTGAAGATATATATTAAATTATTTCTGACAAAAATAAATTGAAACTTTTGTAATACATATATGTAGCATAATTTTGGAAGATGCATGGCTGAAAGAAGACACTTTTGGAATAAACTTAAATTTATTTTTTCATGGGGAAGATAAATTAAAGTTAGATTGTATAGGGCAAAGAGTTATAAGATAGCATGTCTGTCTTCGCCTCAACACAAGAAAAATGTGTTTGAAATTTATCTCATGCTTTTTCTAAGAGTTTTTGGCAGGGCACATGTCTTTTTCAGAAAGGAAATCTTTGGTATCTTTAAGAAAATGATTTCCCTTTAGGCGGTGGATATTTTTATCCCTTTTCTCAGTGTATGGGAAGTCAAAACACATTTTTTTAGAGTGCATGTTAGAAATAATTAAATTAAAAAGTGTGCTTTCAATCAGGAAATAAGGGAAATTTTAGAATAAAGTAATATGGACTAATTTAAGATAAAAATTAGGAAATTATCTAGGATTTAAATTAAATTAAAACATATTACCTGTATATAGTACTTTTTTTTTCCTTGCCAAACTGTTCAATATTATAATTCTATTCCCTTTCATTTTCTTGAATTGTTTTGATTGTCCCCTTAAGCCAAGGGGAAATATGATGCATCCATCTACTTTTAATATATACCCACATATATATTAGAATAGTCAAATATAATTAAAAAATAATAATTAACAAAGCTGTTTTTAAATTGCATACATTTTTTTATAGTATTTTTTATTAAATCGTATTTTAAATATCATTGACTGCAGTAAAAGTTAATTACATAATGCATTTTTATGTGTAATAGGATAATTCATATTTATTTTGAAAATTTTTAATTCTTTGCTTTGAGAATGTTAAAAATAAGGCATTCATGTCTGTGGCAATTACCTAGAATCATCTCGCCAATTGTTAAAATCAACTGTCAAGAGTTGTAACATACATTATTAGCTTTTCTAAAATGGTTAATTAACAAAATAAAATGAATATTATATTTCGCATATTCTAAACATTTTTCAATTTTCTTCTGTATTTTTTTCTTACTGACAGATTTATATGCTTTTAGTTGGTTCTCCTCGAGAAGAAAACGCACACAATAAAAACATTTTGCAAAAATGTGACAAAAATTTCCTTTATTTTTATTTTATTTAAATTTAATTACTCTCGTGTTTACTGTTCTAACATAAAATAGTTGCAACTATTTTAACATTTTGTTGGTAATATTGCACAATTTTTTTTAAAAAAAGCATTAAAATACTGTTTGCATTAAAAACATGTTCGTGGTAAAGTGATTTCTGCTGGACTAGAAAAGCATTATTGCATTAGCGAAAGGCAGATGAAGACTAGGCACACCAGATATGGCACAGAAACCCTCAAATGAAATTCTCCTTCATATACCGGGTGATCCAAAAGTCCGGAACAAGTTTAAAAATTTACAATTCGAAAACGAATAAAGATAAAATGATGCGATTTGCACCAAATAAATGGTAAAGAAACCATATTTTGTATGATGCAATAAAAAAAATGTTCTGTTTTCCTCTAACAGATAGCGCTGTAGTGTTACTGATATCGGATGATGGAAGGAGACTATGATATTAGAAATTTTTATTTGACAAACAGATTGCTTACTCAAATAACAAGTTGCTGAATTTTACAACTGTTTAATGTGCTGTCCGTCATTCAGCAGCACAGCTGTCAGACGAGGAACAATACATTAACAGCATTCAGCAATATTTCATTCGGTATTGCGGACACATGTTGGTGGATGGAATCTTTCAAATATTCCAATGTTTCTGGTTTGTCGCGGTATACCCTGGATTTCAAGTAACCCCATAGTCAAAAGTCACAATGTATCAGATCGGGAGATCTTGGGGGCTATACGTTTTGAAAATTTCGACTGATAATGCGATCCTCCCCAAATTTTAAATGTAGCAGTCGTTGCACTGGCACAAAGATAGGCGGTGGTGCTCCATCTTGCATAAAGGTGACTGTCTGTAATGCCTGACTCGTTTGCAATTCTGGAATAATCTTGTTCTATAACAATGCTGCATATCGCTCACTAGTGACAGAAATTGTTTTTAAACCCGTCTTGGTGACTTCCTCGATAAAAAAAAAAGGAGCCGATTAAAAAATCAGCGTTGAATTCACACCAGGCGGTAACTTTTGGCTGATGCAGGGGTTCTTCAACAAATGCATGTGGGTTTTCTGTGCTCCACGAAAATTGTTTGTTAACACTGCCAGACAGTGTGAAATGCGCTTCATCTTTCCAAAGCACAGTGTGTAGCCAGTCGTGGTGCTTTTCCATTTTAACGAATACCCAATTCGCAAAATCTCGTCGCTGGATGAAATCGCCAGGTTTCAGTTCTTGGTTGTGGTGCAGCTTGTACGGATATCGTTTCAGTGTTATTCGCAGTGCTCGCCTGACAGATCCGTAAGACAAGCCTGTCTGCCTCAAAACTTCTCGAGCGCTGCATTCCCCGTGTGCAGAAACGGCTGACATGGATTGCATATTTTGTTCGACTGTCGGGACAACAGTAGCAGATGCTGTAGGTTGGCCACTTCTCGACGTGAAGCCAAGGAACCTATCGTTTTAAATTTCTGCATCATTTTGGTCAATGTATAGCATGTCATTAATCCTTTACCATCTCGCATACCTTTCATGCTACGAAATGCTCGCAATGCCAGACTGGAACTTTCTTTCTTTTTTGTAAAAGAGTTTAACTAAGACGGATTTCTCCACTAAGGATAGCATTTCAATGCTTTCAACTTCGACTAGCTCGTTTACTGATGATTCACCGGGGCACCCGCCTTGCGAAGCAAGGCTATCTCCATGGTCCTGACGACGTAACTTCCTGGCGTCGTTAATGCCCTGAACTGTGATCAGCAACTAGCTGGTTAATGATATGTTTAACGGAGCGCCTAGCCCCTAGGGTTGGGGCTTAATCTCCGGTAAATGAAAAGACTTTTCGAAAACCTTTCTTTCAATATTTGCCGTGATCATCTTCGCAGAAAGTCCAATGAAGTCGCTTAAGTAGTATTAGCAGGAAGTGAGGTGGGAGGTGGTTGATGAAGCTCAAGTTTCTATTGGCTGTCAGGATGCGATAAGGAGGTGCAACAAGGATTGGGAAAACGCTGCCGGGCAATTTATTAAAGATATGAAAAAAGTATATTAAAATAGAAAAACAAAAGTGGGGGAGTAATATTATGAGGTCTTTTAATACGTAAATTAGGAGTGTATTTAGGAATAGCAAGTACTGCTTTATTATCGTGAGAATCAAGATTCTTAAAAAATTTAGTGGCATGTTTTTTAATAAATTTCTTAAGTGGTGGGTAGTCTAGAGCTTTGTACATGTTTGTGTTAGGCATGTACCAGCGACAATTACAGAATCTTCTTCTAAGATTATTTTGTTTGATTTCAATAATTCTTAAGTTTGATTTGGCAGCGTATCCCCAAACCAGACATGCGTACGTTAGAATTGGACGCAGATAGACTGTGTAAATAAGTATTTTGTTGTCCCTATTCATTTTAGAGTTTCGAGAAATTAAGAGATAAAATTTGCGAGTTAGGTCTCGAAACTTCTTTTTAACATAAATAAAGTGGGGTTAAAATTAAAAGAAATCCTCTCGTCCTTTTAAAAGCCAGAAATTCAATGGTCTGAAGAAGCAGATAAAGCATTTACTTTGGCCAAGCAGACACTTGCTAATGCTACCTTATTAAAATACCCCACTCCTGGTGCTGAATTAAGTCTTTGGTCGGAGTCATCAAATGTAACAATTGGAAGCTCTTTGATGCAATTGTGAATTATAAATGAGAATCAAATACCTTTTTGTCAATGACACTCAATAAAAGTCAGAGAAACTGGTCTACATATGATCGGGAATTGTATGCTATTTATGCATCGATAAAAAAATTCCGTCATATGCTTGAGGATCGAAAATTCTCAATTTACACGGATTAGAAACCCTTAATTTTTGCATTCAAACAAAAACCTGAAAAATGTACGCCACGTCAGCTCAGTCATTTAGATTACATATCACAATTTTCAACTGACATTCGTCATCTAAACGGACGGGATAATATAATTGCTGATGCCCTTTCGCGAATAGAAATCGATTCAATCACAATTCTATCAAAATTGGACTATTAAAAAAATTGCTGAAGAGCAATTGAATGACCTTGAGTTGCAGCAATTATTACAGTCAAACACATCTTTAAAATTACAAAAACATTATTTTCCCCTGGAAGATATCCATCTAATTTGTTATATGTCTCAAGCCCAGCCCATACCTTTTATTCCAAAGCCATTTCGACAAATAATTTTTGAAAATGTCCATTTTTTTTATCTCACTCTGATACATCAGCTACCTCAAATTTAATTTCCAAACGATTCATATGGCCGAAAATGAAATCGGATATAAGAGATTGAGTTCTTGCATACATCAAATGCCAACAT
Source organism: Argiope aurantia (assembly GCA_026543865.1). NCBI lineage: Eukaryota > Metazoa > Arthropoda > Arachnida > Araneae > Araneidae > Argiope > Argiope aurantia. The sequence continues at coordinate 67,079 of JAPMOR010010365.1, read as the reverse complement.
GCTAAGGTTTTTCAGCACACCAAAGCTCCTCTTAGCACCTTTGCCGAACCGGATGCTCGATTCTCTCATATTCATCTTGATTTCATAGGGCCCCTTCCTATTTCTGAAGGCTATAAATATTGTCTCACGACTATAGATAGATTCACCAGATGGTCTGAGGTGATTCCAACAATTAATATGTCAGCCGAGACCATTGCACGAGCACTTGTGCATGGTTGGGTATCTAGATTTGGAACACCAATAACGATCACTACAGACCAAGGTCGAAATTTTGAATCTACATTTTTTCGTGAACTCACGAACATTTTAGGTAGCCACAGAATACATTCAACTGCATACCATCCACAGTCCACAAATGGTATGATAGAAAGACTGCATCAAAAGGACATCTTAAGGGTTCTCTTATGGCTCACGAAAATATAAAATGGACAGAAACTTTGCCTATAGTTTTGCTAGGTTTGCGTATTGCTATTAAAAAAATCTTAATGCTACTAGTTCTCAACTCATATATGGTACTATAATGCGTTTACCATCTGATCTTTTAAGTGATGATTCTATTGTGAATGCAACTGTAACATCCACTTATGTGACAATTTAGTTTCAATAATGAAAAAACTAAATCTAACAAATCCTATTTTTTTATGGAAATTCTAAATTTTTTGTAAATCCATCCTTAACTTCATGCAGTCACATATTCCTTAGAAATGATAGAGTTCGACCACCATTAACTCCTCCTTATTTTGGATTTCACATGGCCAAATTTCGAAGAGACAAAATTTTTGTAATTCATATAAATGGTAAAAATGTAACTGTCACGATAGCCAGAGGCAAACATGCCTATGAAATTTCAGAAACACCCCCAAAAGTAGCTTTGCCAAACAGTAAAATGCAACAAAATGATAATTCTAAAAATATAAAAATAACGAGTTATGGCAGAGTTGTTCATTTTCCTAAGGGAGGAAATTTAAAACATTTTTATATTTTATTATTCTTGTTCAATATATTGTTATTCATTTTTCTATTATATTGTAATAATTCTTACGATTGCATTCACTTCCAAGTAATTTTCGTTTTCTTCGTCATTGGGGGGGATACTTTGTAGTGAATGCCTATCATAAATCATATCGGATATCTGTAAACTACAGGCTCCGTCGAAGCTGTGTGTGACGTAATTCCCGCGCCGCGATCATCATCCGGGCATGCTTCTAAAAAAACTATCTCGCCTTCTCTTCGGAATGCTGTCACACATTGCCTCGATGAAGGGCGTAGCAAAAATCAAATGTTTAATTTCTTTAGTTAAAACTTAAATAAAACTATTTTTATAAAACGTCCCAATAATTGGAGTCGCAACAAAATACACGCAACCCTAATGACGACAAAGCCTTATTCAGGTGGACTGGTGTTCAGACAATTCCATATGGGCAAATATTTCTTGGACTGAGGCAAAGATTATTCCCAATTAAGAAAAAATTTATTACAAAAATGTTATAACCAAGTAGTTAAATTCATTTAATATATTACACTACTGTTTGCACAATGCTTGATTGTAAATGTTTCATTTCGTAACTTTTTTGCAATTAGCTGATAGAACTTGTATCTCATCATCCCATTTTTCTCTGAAATATACTTTATAATTAAATATTACATGTAGTCTCATAAAATGAAGATTCTCTTCCTAATATATCTGTATTCATAGTTTCAAAGTAATATTCCAAAATGCTTAAAAATTAATTTTAAGCATAAACGTAATTTAAGAAGTCTAGCAGTATGGCATGTTGTGTGTCGTAAAATATACCATTCCTTTTCTCATTAGCATCTGGAGAACCCTGCCAGCCGTTGTTCTATCTCGGACTTTCGTTACTCTGACTCAGCAGGAAGTTGCCACAGCACTGCGACCTCTCTACTTTGCTGTTCATCCAGATCTTTTTTATCGATTTCCCAAAGAAAAAGTAATTCTCTTTTGGTTTTTGATTAAAATTTTTTCAGCGTTCTACTAGTTGTAGTACATACAAACATACCTCTAATTGTCTTCCATCTGAAATAAAAATTCTTAATGATTTGAGATGAAAAATAAACTGCAACTAATCTACTATTTATGGTATAAATATATAATGACCCGCAATTGGAGAAGTGTGATCTCGCCTCGCGCTGGACATACGTCCGTTGTATTATCATCTATATATGTTTGATTAATTCGTAATTAAATTTTGTTATTGTTACTCTATATGGCTGGCAGTCTTTCATCAATTGTTTTTATACTTTAATGCAAGGTAAATTTGGCAATGCGTGCTAAGCGACGCACCAAAGATGACTAATTCTGTTCCCATTACCATAGTCTTTGGTTAATAATAATAAATAACTGGATTATTCATTGTTTTTACAATTCATTATCATTAAAATAATATGGAACATTGTTTTTCGTCTGTCTGTTTTGAAAACTGAAGAGATTAAAGTGTTAGCATTTGTACTATATATTCAAAATAAATTTAAAATAAAATTTAAATAAAAAAATAAATTTTAAATAAAAAATAAATTTTATTTATGTTAAATAAATTTTTAAAATAAATTTTTTCTTGTGTGTTTTGTCAGTTCAGTTAAAAGATGGAATGAATTATCAGTATTCATTTCTGGACATTTTCAATTCATTGATTAAATTGCAAATGTATTTTTTGTGGACAAAAAATGTATTTGAAATATGTATTTCCGAAGAGCTTGATGTATTAAAAATTTTTCTGTAAAATTACAGTCTCCAGTTTATTTTCTCTTCAGCATATAAAATACACATTCACAACATTTTTTAATTAAATCGACATTTGTATAATGATTTAAGAAATACATTTTAATGAAATATTTTTAAAATTTCGTAATTCTTGTTTTAATGAATTTTAATGAAATGCCTCTTAAATAATGTCATATTTTTATTTGCTAGGAAATAAATGAAAATTCTTTGAAACAGATGAATTACTATTTGGAAACCATTTTAGAGAATAAATCTACTGATCCTGTTTTATTGACTTTTTGTTTGAAGAATGGAACTCAGAATGTTGATCATTGTAAGCTGTTTTTAAAACTTGAATATAATTTATAGTTTGTTTTCACAGCTAACTCTATTTTCATTTATCATTTTTTTTTCTCTTGATGTTTTAAGTTATCGTTGTTTCTTTATAGTAAATATATTTTGCTGTCTAGGAAAGCTTTTTATTATTGTTATTAGATGTGTAAATATGCATACTGATAGTAAAAAGGAAATATTAAATTTGCTTCTTTAAAACAATAGGTATCAGATGCATTATACTTATGTATTATACATATCTCTTTTAACTGTCATATAATTTACAGTTACATTTTGAACCACTTTCTAAAACATATGATCTTAAGCTATCTAATTGCAAATCTTGAATACGTTTGGGGATTGTAATACATAGTCATCCAAACATCAATCCATCAATTTTTAATTTATAATCATTACCAAACATTATTTGCTCGAGTAGTTAGTAAATGAAGCAAAGTGAAATGAAAAATGATTAGATAATTAATAATAATTAACGAAAGTGACACTTAGCTATTTTGTACTTTTTGATGTACAACCAACTTTTAAGAGGTATTGTTAATAGGTTGATTTGAACTTCTTTGATTTTGAACTTCTATAAATTTAATTGCTTTTTCACGATGAAAGATTTCTTAAAGCTGTTGTGTCCAAATCTTCCATCATGTGAGCTATTTAGTCCTTTGGTATATGGATATGAGTTTTTTAATGCAGTTTGAAAGAGTTGAATCAATGAAATTTATCATTTCAAAAGGAGTAAACTATTAATAAATAAATATCTATTTTTAAAATATTAATAGTATAAATAATAATAACATTTCTGAAATATTTATAGCTATGAAATATATCAGCAGAAAAAAAACAATAAAAAAATATGGGCACATCTTCAGTTATGATTATTTTCTGATTTGGCCTATCGTTATTGTGTGCATTATTACACACAACAAATCAAATTGGATTTTAATTTAAATACTAACCTTCTAATTCTACAAGATTTCTGAGAATAACAAATGCTGAATTAAAATCTAGGTGCCATGTAATCCCAAAATGAATTACACAAATTTCTGCATCTAAATGCTGTCATTAACATTTTCAACTAATTGATTCCTCATTCATATTTTAATATGTAATGATGTGAATGACAATAGGCTGGTAAAAGATGATTTCCTCACACATGCATAACTTTCTCATTAATGTAACTATTAATTTGACTTAAAATTTTATTGGATGAATTTATGACTCTGTATCATAATATTGCAAGTATTCCCAAAGAACTGATATTTTTAAGTAATTAAGCAATTATTAAACTCTATTATTACATTTTTAAAAGTCGAATATTTTTCTTATAAAAGCAAATTATGCATATCAAAGTGTATATGTTGATGTAATTAATAGTATGCTTTAGTATCAGAGTAACAAACGTCTATCTCGAGCAACAGATAGACATGTGTTACGCTTATATTAAGTTGACGAGTCTCATAACTGTGGAAAATTTAAAACCGAACTATGTTTCATTCATTATGAAAAATTTTAATTTTCATATTTAAGAATTATTTACTTCGCTTTATGTATTATTATGCATCATTAACTTATATATAATTTATATTCTGTGCATAATTCTGAGCCCATAATCTTATGGAGCCATCAATACAGTGGAATGCCAGGAAAGAAATCGAGAATATACAAAAACCTGGTCTTTATTTCATCATGATACACAAAAGATGAATATAAAAAAATTTCAAGCTATGTGTGAATATAGAAGAAGCATGAAGAATGATATGTTTATCGAATTTAGTAGTAAATGACTATTTTTATGATTATACTTCACAAAAGCAATGAAAAACCTTTAAATTCCATTCCAACAATATAAAGTAGTGTAAAATATATCTAATATTAATTTGAAAGAATTGTCAAAAGTAAGAAAAAATTGATGGTATTGACGAAAGTTTTGCTTTTTTTAAAATTAATTAAAACTTCAAAAAAAAATCTCAAAAGCTGCATATGGCCACTATTCAAAGCATATTCAAATTTGATAGTTGTAAATTCTGCTTTGTAGATAACCAGTGAGCAAGCAGGCACACATAAAGACATTATGATATTCCACACACTTCTATCAATAATCATTGCATTTCTTAAATATTCCCATTCTCTTTTACTAGCAGTTGAGAAAACTGCATTAGGATGTTATTCATATAGAATTATATGATTTTAATGATGTTTAAAGTTATGTACATGACAGTCAAATAAGCCTGAATTGTGCATAATATTTATTTTGTCATTTCTTTAGCCACATCTTTCAAGCATGTGAACATCCAGCTGCTAGGGAAAGACATTCATAGCCTCCTGTATAATATCCTCTCAACGTGCCATCTCTCTACACACTATCTGGATGATTTGCAAAAATCCAGACCGAAGCAGATGAAACCGAAACAATTCACTGCTACTGGAACTTCTTCCAAGAGATTCCATGACCAGTGGTGGAAGGAAGCTCGCAAAACCGTAGAGGACATAGAAAGATGCATCTGGAATGAACCTGATGTGAATTTCAGGTGATGACAATAAATTAGGATTATTCATTTTAAAAATTCCCATACTTAAAAAAAATATATCTCATTCAACTTCTTTTCAGTTCATTTTTTATGTAAAATTCAGTGTTAGGAACTAAGGCAATATGTTGAATGTGCATTGCTAAAATGGTCAAGAAAATTTGTGGTAAAGGTAATTCATATCTAGGCAAAATGATATTAAAAAAAAGAAAGAAAGAAGGTCGAAAATGAATAGTATTTTGACAGTATGTTGTGGCAAGGTATGAAAAGGATCAAGAGGATCAAATTTTCAGAACCAATTAATCCTTGATCCAATAATCGAAAAAGCAGAGAATGTCCCTTTTAACATTTTGTCTCCTGCTATAAGAAATATGAAATATATATGAAAAAAATTGATGATTCTCACCCCCAAAACTATTGAGAGGGGAGCTACGGGCTAGTTGTAATACGCACTTTATACTATGGTTTTTAAAAATTTTAATCAGATTTGCATTAATTATAATTCTTATTATTGAACCTATTAAATAATCACAGTTAAAATCCTGCCAAAACAGGTAATGAGACATTGTGTGCATCTGCTTCATTTTAGCTCGTTAATAGAAAAAAGAAAGAAAAATAATACTTCGTGAATTTTGATTTAAAATAAGTTGATTGACCTCATATTAAAGTTTTTATTTATTGATTTTATTTATAAATCAAGCTATAAAATACAGTTTTAAATATTTTTATAAGTGTAATATTAGTTTCTAATTCCATAAAAATGTCAGAAACCATACAATATTTTTTTTGTTGTTGTTAAAGTAATTCAGGAACAGTTGTAGGTCAAAAAAAGAAAAAAAAAAATGAATTATTATTTACAGACATGACAAAGGGGAAAGGAAACATAATACTCATACAGATCAAGCAGATATTATCCAATCACATTAGAAAGCTCTAAACCAAAGTACATAGTTGCATCTCACCAGAAAAAAAGTAGTTGAAGAAATGAAAGCGGTTAGTGAACAAATTATAAATCTGAAGGATTCTATCTAGCTATAGAATGAGAAACTATGAAAAGAAATCTGAACCGGGCTCAAAAAGACGAAATGCATCAAACTTAGTGCAATCGAAGGCTTAGAAAAAAATGTAAGTATTAGAAATGCAGTTGAGTTTTCAATATTTGCCACGTGTGTCTGCTGAGGTGTATTAAAAAGAAAAAGAAAAACATTCTTCATTCTGCTGGATATGCTAAAACAATTTTTATTATTTTTTTTATTATTTTTAATATTTATTATTTACATCTGTGGAAGAAAAGGAAATTTTTTATTTGCTGACATGCGCGGATACTTACTTCGGATTGCTTTTACTGGAAGTAAGAAAACTGGCGTTTTAGAGGGGCGTAAGCATTGGCATTCAAAATATACCTTCTTTCTGGAATAAAAGTAAAATGTTTAGTCTGGATTGGTTTAGTAAATTTATGAAAAGAAATCCTTTAAGAACAGCATAAGCAATGTCTTCAAGAGCTTTTCTACAAGAATATGTTTTAGGGTTTCTCAAATTTGGATCATCGATGAGGCAGGGACAACCATATGACTGTCCAACAACTGCACATGGTCGAAGAAAAGTGGAATTATTACATCCGCCGAAGGAGAAACGCTCATTAGTACATAAGTGTATTTGTAATGTAATTGTTATAGAATAAGGTTTTTCCATTTTTACTATATTGGGAGAAAAAATAGTTCAAATAATTTTCCTAATTAGAAGAATTTCATCTAACTTAAAATAATGTAGTGAAATTTGTAATAAAGCATTAATTTGTTAAGTTGACATGAATCCGTTTGATAAATTATTATGCAAAACCAGCAAGGAACTTTCTTACATTTCCTAAATCTTTTCATTTTGCTGTACAAATGTTTGCTGCCTAAAATGCTGTACAAAGTTATATAAACCATAAGTTCTCATTTTTATTATTTATTTTATTTTATTTATTTATTTTCCTTTCTGTTTTTCAGAGTTCCATAAAAAAGCGTTCTGCATAAGATCGCATAACACATTTCATTTATCTGAATTACTTTCTTTTTTCAGTTATTGTGTTTGCTTGCATGATCGGCAGACAGTCTAGTGGATTTGATTTAAAATTTAATACGAAATTACATTTTAAGTGCTTGAATTATGTACTAAATTTGTTTAACTTGTTGAATTGCTTTAATCGTCACGCTTACATGCATACGAAAGTACAGGCCAACAAATGGCCGAACGTTTGACTGATTTAGCTTAAAATGCGATAAGAATATGCACTTTAGAAATTAATCTTTTTATTAAATTTCAGTTATTTAACTTATTACGTTTCTGAGTTGTCATATTTCTAGGTATGTCAGAGTGTTGACAGTTTTTGTTCAAAATTTGAGACGGTTCCATCTTAAGATGTTAGGGCTGTGTTCCAATTTGTATTCATCTAGCTCTTAAGGTTTTGTTGTTATCATACCCACTTGCATTTGAACAAACTTCTTGTGAATGGATTTCATTTAAAATTTGGCAGAAATTTTGTGTTGAGTCCTCGTAAAACATCTTATCCATCTAGCTTTTAAAGAGTTTTGAGTTATCGTTTTCACAGTAGTAGGTGGACATAATTTTTAAAAAAATGTGTTTCAGGGGGGGGGGGGGGTCTGAAATAAGAAATCTCGAGTTCAAATTTTTTGACGATTAGTACATTTTCTTTTTGTACATGTCATATATGACAAAGCAAAAAGGCAAGTACCCTATGATTTAATAAAGCATGCTTTATAAGAAATCGACTTGCAATGATATTCAAGTCATAAATATAATCATATTATGTTGAGTTTTTTGATAAGCCTGAAGTAGTTGCATTCAAAATGTCAGAAATATCTTTGATTTTATTGAAAACGTTGAATCCACCTTGTATTTTTATTATAACTCGCCATTTTCAAATTTTCAAGAATTTTTTAATATTTAAATAATCTATCTTGTTTCTGGTAAAACGCTCTTCCCCAATGCACTTATATATTTGAGATCATATTTGTTTCACTGCTATAGAACATCAAAATTAAATTTATCATTTCGCAAATAAATTATTTTGAAAAATTCTTCAGTAAATTATGATGTTTTCACATCAAACTGTATAATTTAGCCCCATTCAAGAAAATAGTAGGAGCACAAATGTGCAGAAGGCTTCATATAAGAATAAATACAATAATTTAGAGTTATGATTTTGATCACTCCTGTTCTGGCTACAGATCATGGCTGATTAATAATACAGATAAAGCCCTGCATCGCCTGCAGATGTGCCAGCCTCTGCGGGAGGAGACTGAGCGGCTGCGCAACGAGCTGCGGGAAGTTCATTTTCTCAAAGACATTGTGTGGAACTGTGGCTGGGGCATCACGCACTTTCGAGGTTGCCTGCAAAGTTTTCAGCGACTTGTGCAACAGCACCCTTCTCAGATACTTCCCCTGAAGGGTAAGAAATGATTCTTCTGATAACCAGTAGTGAATAATTAGAATTTAAGAATATAGAGTTAAGAGAAGCTGTTGCAGGGCGGAACATTCTTTGTTATTCTGATTGGAACCAAAATTTCGTGCCGATATATAATTTCAAAAACACAATAATTGTACCAAATTCTATTTGTTTGTTAAGTTTTTGAAATGTGGTGTTCACATCGTAATGAATACATACATAAAGGCATTGAGACCAAAATATAATACTGGTTGTAAATTTAATGACAAAACCGTATGCTAAATTTAATCTGTTGGTTTTTCTGAGTTTCCTTATTACAGACTTGGTATGAACAAATTTGACACAGAAATCTACAATTTTGATGTTATAATTATATGTCAAATTTCGTAGGTCTAGCTTGTTGCTTATTTGAGTTGTAATTTTCGTTGACAAATGGATTTATATATATCCATCCAAATATATTTTCCATCTTTTTGAATGTAAAATTTCATAAAAATCTTGAAATTATTTTTGATAATGAGAATTTTTTCTCAAGTAGCTGCTTGAAATTCTTATGCCTTATTGATGCCCAGAGCACATACCTTGTCTTCGCCATTTCTACAATGCCTCTGAACTGAGTCGAGAGTTGAGAAGATTCGATAGTTAGACTTCTCAAGCACTAGGCCAGAAGCAAAAGTTATTGACGTTTTGCCAATGTGAGTGAAGCAAGATAGGTCATATATCCCATTTAAATTTTTTTTTTCTGTTGAAAATTCTTTTATTTTCACTCTTTAATTTTTTTCCCCAGAAAAATAAGAATTCAACTAAAATCAAGGAAATGGTTAAGTTGTTAACAGATAATATTTAATTATTAAGATCTATTTAAGATAATATTTAAGATCTTTCAATCTTAAGCTAGTTTCCTTTAATTTTCCGTAAATTTTATCTATTTAATTCCTTACTAGATAATCTCTGTCTCTAACTTCTTCATAACTTTACAATAAAAATAGTTTTATCTGAGTATATGTTAACACCACCTTCTATAAAACTATCAAATTAAATCTAATAAAATGTCAGCGCTAAACTGAATTTCAAAAAAATATTTTGTGATTTGCATACATTTTTAATTATTTTGTGTTAATATTCTTAAACATTTTGCTTCTTTCTCTCTCTCTCTCTCTCTCTTTAGGTTTATTAATCTTGTTTACATGTAATGGGGCATTTTTCGAATTTGCAATTAAGAATAAACTTTATTTAAATTGTCACTTCGATAGAATAAATATATACTATCTTTTATTAGAAAAGTTCTGCTGTTTACTAAGCAGGTGAAGTATCTATTTGCAGAAAAAGACCAAAGAATCTTTTTTTCCTGCTGGTTTTACACTAGGAGAAAAGCTTCTTTTGATTCGATTGAATTTCATCCGATTTTTGTTCAGGTGTATGTCTTTCTTTTAGTTTTCGTATTTGCTGAAGCGAAGATCACTAATTCACATCATACAAAGCCTTAGCACCTTATAATGCAGTAATTATTTAAAAAAATTATGTACAGATTTCTTTGTTTCTATTCGTGCTGTATCATTTTTTCTCTCCCTTCAGTGACAGTATTTCCGGAAAGTTATCGTTCTATAAGATCCTTATTTTTCCACATCTGCAGTGCAAAATTTTTAAAAAAATGAATCAATTTCATTTGAATTTATTAACGACACCAAAATAGAAAGCTTTCCTTTATTAAATTGTGTGTCATCCAAATCCAGAATTCTTCAAATAATTTAAAATTATTTTGTGATTGATGTTTAAGTTTTAGTGACATTGGGATTATTTATTTTTCCTTATCTTGGTCTGCGTTTTTATAGATTTTATCAAGTTTTATTTATGATTGCATGAGCATCCGATCCGAATCTAGATATCCAGCCTGAAAATATTGGAACTAGTTTCGGTTGCTTGTATTAAAACTGCAAAACGTTCACTAATTCGCAATTTATTTTAGTTGTTTACGACCCTCTTTATATGTATATAACTTTTCGAATTATTTGAAAATTTCATCTTACTTTCTAGGAAAGGTTTTTGCGTATTCAATAAGTGAATTGTACTATTTTTCTCTCTGTTCTGCAGAATTGAGTCTTTCAACCTGAATGGATTCGATAAATGTTATCAGAAATATTCTCCTAGATTGATAACTATTGGCAAAATATATTTTTCTCAATCCAGTATATCAAATGATAGATAAATGTGCATTAAAAATAACTTTTTAGTATTGTGTTTTTGGAATTGCTTTGTTTGAGTATCTTTGCTAAACTTTCAGTTCAAGCTTTGAAAAGTAATTACTAGCACTTTTAAATTTATCTTCAAAACAAAACAAAAAGTTGGTATTGCATAAAGCATTGCATTGATTTTATTTTTCCTGTGATGACATCTTCATCGTATTAATTTTAAAATATGTCCCGTGCCTTAAAAAAAGAGCTGTAATGCCCTTTTCTAAAATTAGAAACAGATCTTGATATCTTTGCATCTTTGAGACCTACAGTATTGTAGATTTATATGCAATTAAATGACTCTTTGCCGAATAGTTTTCATTTCAAAATAAATGAGTAATATGAGAGTAAATTTTTCCAGGTTTTTCTGAAGACAGGTAATAATTAAAAAGAATCAAAGATTCTCTGAATTTAATATTTTTTTAATCGTCTTTTTATAGCATAAATATTAATATACGTTCCCTTAAACGTTTTTTCTACTGTTAGCAAGCAATTAGATTACTTATAAATGAAAGCGACTTGAGAATATCGCAATTTTTAATTTGAATATATCAACATAAAATATTGCTTTTCTTCAAGTGATGATGCTATTTTCTTTAAATTTAATTTCGATGAGAGAAATACCCTTATACGTTTACTCACTTTAACAATTTAATTTTCTCTCATTCAAAATATAATTCACATTTTCATTTAGAATTCATTTTCATTTCAATTTTCATTCACAATGAATTGAATACACAGTTTGAATGCAGAAAGTTTTTCATTTTTCTTCCGCAACTTATCAATAGACTATGAAACAAAAATGATCAAACAATGAACAAGAACATCTGTTATAACTTTGATATTATATTAAACTTTTAAAGGAATTGCTTCGAAGATTTTTTTTATAGATTTTTCACTTCCCTTTCAAATTTTATATATAGTTGCAGTTTGAACTTTGTTTTACTAATGTGATTATAGAGAATTATTTTTACTCTGTCTTGGCTTCTAAAATGAGCATAATGATCGACTGACTATAAATAGTAATATTTTGAGCTCTGTGGCCAGCACTTCACAGCTACAAGCAATAGATATGCCAGTTTCTCATGACGTCATCAGTGATGACCCGCCACTCGTCAGGGATGCAAGAAACTTCTCATATCTGTGTTGCCTTCCATCCCACCCTCCGAAAGGACGCATTATTAATGTAAAGAAGTGTTTTGCAAAGGTACCAGCCATTCAATCCTAAATGAATTACATGAAAACTAATTGAACATTTTCAGTAGTTAAATCTTTGCAAATTTATTTCAGCCATTTTTCCAAAAGCCAGATTTTTAAAATAAACAACATTACATCATGCAATAGGGAAAAATAAAGCACTTTTTTTCAAGTTTGTAGAAATTTTGTTTTCTTCCTGACTTTCTGATCCATTTTTTTGGCTTTTGTCCCTTAAGGTCGAACTCTTGTTTTTGGTCGGGAGACTGGAGTCAGTTTTGAGGGGCACATCATCCTAAGCAGTGAAGATGTCAGAAATAATTGGTTGGACGTGAGTAGCCATTTTTTCTTGCAACAATCCTTAAAAAAATATTCTGCTTCCAGATTTTTTTTCGTAATTTTTTTGATTTGATAATGTGATTTATTTTCATAATTCACTCTCGTGGCTTTAAATTAATCCATAAAAGTTCCTATCACGAACGTTAACTTTCTGCAAAAATTCCTTACAGAATTGTTTCTTATGATACGGCTTTGGAAAAGTTCCTACATAGTTTTTTCGATCCTGTTCACATTTCATTAAAAGTTATACCTGTAATAAATTCAGATTATTGAAAGTTTAAAAGGAATTCTTTTTCTGATCACTTAAATTCAAATTTTAAAAAACGTTGTTACTTTAACTTTTCAATTGCTCAGATTTCTGCTTTTTTCCACACCTCTCAAGGTCTAATATCTTTAACTTTCTAACATTAAAATGATTATCAAGTCAAAATCACATGCCTGAAAGAATTGTTGATTAATCTAGTTTTCGAAAAATTTCTCTCTTCTCAAACATATCAAAAGTTATCACATTCTTTTTTAGATCTTGACAAAGGGCTTAGAGGGTAAGCAGTCACTGGAGTCTACAGAGAACTTTAAAATTATCTGGAATGTTAAGCTTTTTGCCCGGTAATGAAGAATAAAACTGTGGTTTAAAGTCATTTAACAGCCTATCATGTGTGTGTGTATATATATATAATATAGTCTGTTAAATGATGAGGTGAATTCTTATACCTTATTAACACGAAACATTGGCCGAAATCTCCAAGCTGATGTTCAGTATTCTGAATGCTGTATGTTATCGTGAAAATATAGTAACAATGTTTTGGGGGCATTTTGTGCTAATATGGCTTTATGCAATTTGACCCGGTGTCCTCTTCCTTTGAAGACACCTTTTGTAAGACTAAGGGGCCCTTTTACCGCGTTCATTTGTACGAGTTGATGCTATTTTACTTACAGTATGTAGTAGATAGGTTCTGCACTTTTTTTTTTCTTCTTTTTTTTTTGCCATAATTTCTGATTTAAATGAATTAATTTATACTTTTTGTTTGTTTTTTTTATAATTGCAATAAATATACTATTGTAAATTTATTTAACTATGTTTCTTATCATTTTTACTTTAAAAATTTAGATTGTCTTAGTGTCTTTTCTTTGACGTCCGAGTTTGGGCGGGAGCGACTGTATATTAAATATTTTTCGAAACTCTTCTCACATGTCACCGCTTATTACTTCCACTCATTTACTTTGGTAGCCTTTTAATTTTACTTTTTGAATAAAATATATTATACTATGTATTTTGCTCTTTGGAATTAAAAAGAAAAAGAACATGAAAGAAGAAATTAACGAACTGTCGCAAAAAGCTAATAAAATAAGGGTTTTTTGCTCTTTAGCATTTAAAGAAAAATAATAGAGAAAAACAAACTTTTTACTAACCTTTTTTTTTTACGCTCATTATCGATATTCATATAAATAATACAATCCAGTTTTTTTAAAAATAAAGGCAAAAACTCTCTATATTGGTTTATTCAATTTAATTTTACAATACAAGATAATACTGTCAGATTTTTGTCATTTTAATGTTAAAATTAGAGGAAAGCTTTTTAGAAACTGATAAAAAATAGTCAGTTACTTTTTACGTGTACATTTTTTTTAAAAATTGTGCACATAAGAAAATAAAAATTATTAAGACGTAGAAGTATTTGATTATTAATTATTTAAAAAAAATTGAATTTAAATTTAAAATTATTGTGATAAAAAATCTGTCAGCACTATCTGGTATTAGGGAATTAATTTTTCTAACTAATACGTAATTGGTAATTGATTATGATTCCTTTATGGTAACATGTGTTAGAGAACCGTCGAAGTCTCCCCTCTGTCCCCGCCAATATCTTGTGAAAATTTTATAAACACATTTTTGTTCCATTTGCTGATTCTTTGAATCCTCAATAGTTTTTAACACATATTGATTCTATTCAATTTGCTCTTTTCAAAATCTCTTTGTATTTATTGTTGCCTGAAGAATAATGTTGCAAATCTAAATAAGCGATGAGGTTGGATTCAACCTCTAAACGAAGATATAATCATTTTTAGAATTCACATATTGGAATATTTCGATTAAAATCTGATCGCAGAAAATTGAAGCGTTAGATTAGCAGGATAATTTTACTGAATATGATTTATAGGTTCGAAGGTTTGTATAAAATTGAGACTTTATAATTGTTTTCAGAAATACATTTAGTTATTGAAATAAAATAAAATAAAATATTGTTCACCGCATTTAAATCTTTTTGAAGGTAAAACTGAATTTTGTGATAAATCAGAGAATTTTTATTAAATAATTATTTGAAATATTGTATAAATTATTTTTAAAATATTCTGTCGTACTCATAAGATTACAGTGCTAAAGGAATCGATTTTTTTTTTTGTATTCATATTTTTAAAAGTATATGTCTAGTTCAACAAAAAAAAATCTTCATATTTATTGAAGTTTTATCTCTTTCATCTTAAATTCAAATCTTAGGCAACTCGCAGCGAATTTGAGAGATATATAGTACAATGTACAAATATCATAAGTTTTGATTCTAAAATAATATGAGTTATGGGACTATTGAAATTTGAAGCGTAAAAATATTGTGCTAAAGAAGCTATTAAGAGATCAAGGTACATAAATAAAAAAAATTACAAGGTACATAATAATAAATAATCGAATATTTTAGAGAGCATTACTTTTGACCTGTTCGCCAAATGCAGTTATTAGTTAATATATGAGAAGACGGCGATTCTTCAGCGGCATGTGGAGCGTACTGTTGAGTAGTGGCAGGGGATGAAATATATAGTTTTAAAAAAAGCAATGTCGAATGCTCACTGCGGCAGGACCGGTCTGAATCAAACAAGTGCATGTTGATCCCAAGTACCTGATAATTATATTCCGTCTCAGTTTTGTTTACTTCATATTTTTGCATACTTGACACAAAATATCAATGGATACAGCATCACCCAACTCTAGCTTGCATGCATGTGGCACTTGCATTTAAGTTTAATTTCGAATGCGATCACAGATCTGTAATGAAGGAAGAAAGGGAGAGAAAAGGCACTTGTGTTGGAATGCTTGTCGCAAAACCTGAAGTTTGGAATACCTTCCTCTCTATCTTTTCTCGATATACTGAAATAGGGAAAATCCTCTCAGATGATTCATGAATAAAAATCAAGTTTTAGAAACTTATTCCTACTTCATATATCAGTGCTGAACGTACTATTACTATTTGTTGCATATACGATTGTCGAACGTAACTGATTCACAACGATAAGCGGAACTGAAATGTTGCAGCTATTACTAAAAAATGGTTTTGGAAGTTTATTTTCTGATAGCAGAAAGTTTCCCCAAGAAGCTGTGATTTAATATATCAAAACTTTATTGGACTTAATGAATACTATTTATGTTTCAGGCGGATTAACTTTCAATATGGCAGCGATTGTTAGGCTTTGATTTCATTTTTGAATGCCAATGAGAAAATTGTTGGTGCAGGAAGGACAGTTCCTTCATCCTGAAAGCGTTCCTTAAAATGACTTACATTCTATGAAATATTTTTCTGATTTGTTACCTACAAATATAATAAACTAACAAAGCTTTGCTAATCGTGGACAGCAACGGCGAAAATGATAGCGTATTTCTTAAATTCGTGGGCGGGGTCCCCTTTCCTCACAACTATGTAGAGTGTAATTGTATAGAATTCTTAAAATCGTTTTATTGTTGCAGAAGTGAAATAAACGATTCAATTGCAGGTGATTCAGTCAGTCGAGCAGTATGATAACTTGTTGCGCCAGATTCCGAAGGCAGAAGGAGCCTTGTCAGAAGTGCTGCGTGGTATTTCGGTGGACCACCGTAAGTTTCAGCCAACAGTCATGGTCCAGAAATACATTCAGCAGTTAGGAAAGCTCACTTCAGCCCTTTATAAGCACAGATGGGTTCACGGCTACCCGGAAGATTGGCCCCGCCGCCTTGGTGTCTTTCAGCTAGTTGTGGAATGGTGAGTTTTACATGCTTTTGTTTATCTTGACTGTTTGTAAAAGAAATTTCAATTCGGGTTTTTTTTTTTTTTTTTTTAATCCTTCTCTTTACGTGCTAGAGTTTTGAAATTTTGAGCACTTGCATGTTCTTTGATGACAATACATTATTCGATATTTTTAGAACTTAATTATCAGTATTGAATTATTTAAAAAGAAAATTGACTAGTTATGAATGGTGAAAACCGTCATTGAATTTGAATAAAAATTCTTTTGAAGCTTTAATAATATTTATAATAAGAAAATATAAATTAAAGACTAAAATTTAAAAATATATATTCAAAATGGAATCGCCATTTGAAATTATACTGTAATGGTCTGATGTTATGCGGTTCTTTACTTTATTCTCTTACTCCGAATTTTTCTTATTTAATAGATAATTTAATCGGCATATTTTGCAGACAGTAAATCGAAAACCCACAAGATATTACCTTTGTTTTGGAAAAGTGTGTTGTTTTGTGTCATTATTTTTGAAAATTTTGCTTTATTAAGTGCTTTTTTGCGAATGTCTATTGTTGCTTGTAACTGATTAAAATTTGAATAGATTTGGTCCGAATTTCACTAGCTACACTTGCTACAAATTTCATTACATTATCTTCATATATAAAATTAAAATGTTCAAATATATATCGAAGTGAATCAATAATGATCTTTCGGATGTTTAAAATAACTTCGAAATTGGTACGGTGATTACGATTGGAACTCTTCCATAGATAATGTACAGTGAAGTATATTGTTCCTCATTTCTCTCAGAAAACATAGAAGGGTGAAGGCTGCGAACATTTGATGATATGTCTTGGGGTCATAAACTTTCATAAGAAGTAGAATTTTTTGGAATCGGTCCAGTGACAAAATCTGTCGCCAACGTCAATCACATCATAGAGAATGTACTAAGAAGTTTTGTTTTCAAATTTCACTTAAAAATACATACATATTTTCTCTCATTTTCAGTGAATCGGGTCCTCTGATGTTATCTCCAACTGGTCAGTTTATTGTCCCAGCTTCCTGTCCGGCATTAGTATTGGTAGACTTCATTGGTAAAAACATGGCTGAAGCAGATCAAAGACTTCAGTTTTATTCTACGTGAGTATTGGATTTTTAAAATTATTTTTTACTTCTTTTCTTAAGAGATTTCATTTTGAAGGGGAAAAAATGAATGATTTTAGAAAATGGGGCGTCGCTGTAAATCTTGTATTTGCTAATGCATTGTCACAAAATTTAATAAAAAAAATTATTTGAATGGGTCTTTCATTATTCGGAACTGCCCTATTTGGGCTCGTGAATGCCCCACATTGATCCGAGAAATGCCATCACATTCCCCAAAGGTGACAGTGTGGTGAGATTTCATAATAGGACCGTACTTTTTTGAGAATCTCACTCAAACAGGTTCTATTACCTGTGCCATTAATGGCTAAAAATATAAGTATGTGCCGCAAACTTTTGTTATTCCCTAATTACAGCGAAGACAATGCTTAGACTTAATAATTTTTATACAAAATGGAGCATGGTCACATATTCATCATTCAGTATAAAACTTTTTACAACAGCATTTCGGTACTGAATGAGTTGTCAGTTAAGATTTTCAGACGGAATGGTCGCTATGTTTTCCTGGATATCGCTCCATGTGACTTTTGACTGTGGCGGTACCTGAAATCTTGTCTTGAAGCAGAACATAAGACGGACTGTTATGAACATCGAAACGAACGGTTTACAAGCAGCAGTAGAGAACGTCATACAGCATATGCAATATGTTGTACACAAGGAAAGTCGGCATGTTGAAAATATTGCACGGCATCCAGGGGACTCTAATATTGATGAATAACAGATTATTTTTTGTGAGTTTCATCAATTCACTCATAACTGTACACCCACAGCGCCAGTATTTCCTCTATAGGCAACTTTTGGCACTAATTATTTTTTCTGTGGAATTCTGTGGATTACAGTGCGCCCACTTTAAATAGCTTCCGTGAGAAAATTCTTATTTATTAGTCGCAGTTTCAAATTAAAGTTCAACACTTAGGCAAAACTATAGGAAATGTGGGAGATGGATTTCACAATAAACAGAATGATGTAAGGTTTCCAAAGCAATAAATTTGAAATTTAAAAATAATTTGCTGATGAAATTATTATAATGAAGCGACATAAAATATTTATTTTAAAATTTTAGCAATCATCAATACCGGTCAACTAATTGATCGTCAGAAACCGCTAGAAACAAACAAATAAATAACATAACCACCAGAGAAGAGTGCCTGCTGGTTGTTAAGATCGTTTGTGGTTCCATAATATTATACATTATTTGTTTTTTTTTAATTAATTTTTATGTAAAGTAATGAAACAGTCCAGATGCATTTGTACATTTTTTATATTGATTTTAATTATTCGTATTAATTTTACAAATATCTAATTTTTAATAACATGTCCTGCCTCTCCTATTTTTTTTTATTTATTTACTGTAAAATAAATTAATTTTAGAAAATGAAAGAAGATACTGTAAATAAAATTAAAAGAAGTAAAATAAAAATAATTAATCATGTATTTATCTATCTATCTATGAAATTGTATATGATGAATATACTATATGAAATTTTGCTTTTGAAAAATTCTTCATCCAACTTTTACTTTAAATACGATACGAAAATTACCATGTTTAAGCAAATTATCAAAAACTTCAATGAGCAACCCTTGTTTTATATGGAACTTTATTTATCTTTTTCTTTTTGTGAAACTTTAATCTTCATAAATTAAATGAAAGCCCACCTCCCCCCCCCCAAAAAAATAGCAATTAGTTTCGGAACAATAATTTAACTTCAAATAACATTCTTAAGTAAAAAATTTTTAAAAATTAGATGTAGAATTGCACAATACTCCTATCGAACAAAACACACAATTATCGTGATCGCCACTCTCGCATTTCAAGGTCTTTTGTTCGGTAAATAAAACGCGGTTAGTGAACAAAAGGATTTCAGTTTCAAATTTCAAGGTAAATGAAAGACTGAAGTAAACAAGAGGTGCAATAAGTTTTATAATTTTTTCGATATATTACTAAATATTGTTACAAACCTGCAATTCGGCTTCCCAGCATAGTTTGTTCCATCAATAGAAAGAAAGTTTAACAGTCATCTGAATGGGACAGAGTCCAGGTGGCGCGTCGGAGGTCCCAGAGCTTGGCGACCATTTGGCGACTTGGCGACCAATTTGGCGACTTTGGCGCCAAAATAGATTATACCCGAAACTTCGAGAATTTTCCCGATCCGTCCAGTAGGAACCGAGATACGCCTTGAACGTTCCTGATTGGTTGAGAGGCTTCTAGCCCCACCACCTGAGACCTATAAAAGGGGCTGCAGCAGCCAGAGAAGTAAAGTCAGTAATCCGAGTCAGAGTCGGAGAAGTAGAAGTCAGAGTAGTCGGAAGCGACGGAGTCAAGCTAGTGCTGAACTGAGCTGTGCGCTACTGTCTGCAGTAGATTCTGGTTGTATGCTGCTGTGTGTGCTGTTGTATGCTACACGTCTCGGGTGAAGATAATCGTCTTCTGTGCTGTATATAGTTGTCGCTTTTGTGCTGTCCTGTGTGTCTTCGTGTAAATAAACGTTGTTGTTTTATTTTCTACTGCCGTCTGCTGATTGAGCGTTCTACACACCATATCACTTCCACTACCCAAACTAACCCCGGCAGAAATTTCGTAACAATATTTAAAAAAATATTAGAATTTTAAAAAATACAATATATACAGTGCCCCCCAAAAGGGAAACAATTGTTTGTTTCCCTTAACTATTGCAATTAGTTATATACTTGCGACGTTTCATCAATTAAGGCGCCTAAATGTATGAAAATAATTTGCTTTTGTAGAATTGGAGAATAAAAAGTTACAAAAATTAAATTTTTACTCGGTCACCATTGCGGAGAAAAAAAGTGCTTTTCTTATATTCATATACAAGCACACAACGTTTCATTTTTCTATCTATAAAATTTGTTCAGATATTAAAATACCAATTCCTTTTTATTTAGACCATTTTTTTCATATTGCAGACTGGTGTTTAAGCGAGTCTTCCGTAGTCGTTTTTAGGTATAATATATAATATGTCACAAAATATTAATATAAGGCCGAAATCGTAATGCACTTTTATGATAATGCATCTCATTAAATTTTGGAAAATGGTCAAATAAAACATCAATTGAAGTACTTGTTCAAACTGAAGACTTACATAAAGTCATATTCTACTGCCGGTGCGTGCACACCATCATGTATGACATTAAGACAGACTTCTTGAGTTCCTCAGCAAACATCTGCTGGATACATGTGTATACACAGAAGAATGTAAGGAACCTCATCAAGTCCGATGATATAAGGGGAAATTCAATATATTTTTGTCCACTGTCAAGGATTTCAGCATCCAACAGTTGACGTGTGAAGAGGTGGAGCACCATCTATTTGCGATTACATCTGTTCAAGTATTGTAAAAGACCAAAAACATAATGGCATTCAAAATTAAATTGATCCCCATTCAGTATGCTTTGTACAAAAATGCCACATCATATGTTTGTAGAAATTTGAAAAGTGATCGTTTTGATGAGTGATTTTCCATCTGCTTTAAAATGAAGTGACGTTTGCATGTTCTCAGGAAAGAAGAACTTGATTCCTCTTGAAGTGGACCCATTTGTAAAATTCTAGACGCTCATCATGATCTGATTTTCTCTGTTCATGGAATCCACGAAGGCTACATGGATACCAGTAATTCTAGTGTTGTATTCTCTCCATTGTCGTTTTTGGAATGATCATTTCTGCACTGACTGTTCCTACACTAGTATGAGAGTGACTCGAAAAATAAATAAGTTAAAATGTTAATTTCTGTGTCACTTGTAAGAAAGTTCCGCCTTCCCCAAGACGAAGCATCCAGTAATTTGCAATCGTTACTAAGTCGTGCTATAAATGGATTTCGTGGAAGGATGTTCAAAACTCGAAAGACGTTCGTTTGTATTCCTCTGCAATGAGACCGATATTATAATTCCATGCATAATGAACATTTCAAAATGTTCCTACTTACTGAAAAATGTCATTCTATTGGAAAGCTTAACATTATGCACTGGATTCTAAACAAAAGATTTTCTTTTCTTTTTCGGTATTCTGCTACTGCTCTTGGGTTATTTTAAATTATTCAGTTCTTCAAATTCACGTATAATGAATGTTTAGATCGAAATTTGAGTGCATTAATTGTATCCACATAAATTTGTGATACATCTCTCTAAATGTCAAAATAAGCATATATCAACGAATTTTAGAGTCAGAAATGCGAACCTTTGTGTGCCCGTAAATTATTGTAAGAGTGATTTTACTAATTAACATTTTTACTTTATGGCGGCGTCTTAAAATATTTTTATATGTTTTAATTTCAATTTCCTAAGAAGAGAAAGAGTTATCACAATTGCCTATCTTATTGAATGAAATTTTTATTGGAAGTACATGTCTGGGTGTAATATTTAGGGGGGGGGGGACTACTTGTTCCACTTTTTGGGGGATATCTTATATGTTATAATTATACTTCAATAGGTAATTAGAATTAATTTTAGATATGTTTAATTTTTTGAATACCAGAAGAATTATACAATATTGGAACCGAATATTGATCAGTTTAACAAAAATCTTATATTTTTCACCGTTCCTATATTTTACAATATTGTTTTTCAAAATTTTATAATAAAGTGCGTCTTAAAAGTATATGGACAGGCGATTTTTTGAAGTAATAATTCAAAAATGTAGCAATTATCATGAAAAAATAATAAGCATCTGTAATCATAATATAAGTTTATTACAACAAAGAAATACAGTATAGTTTTTATAGAATATGAGTAAAAAAATAATAATAAAAATTGGCTGTCCCAAAAATATATGGACTTCTCAAATATTTTGTATTTAAATTCAAATTTTGAATCCATTGCTTTTAATTATATTGAATCAGGCATGCTTCGAACTAAATTTTGAAGAAAGTGCGGCTCTAAAGAGAACCAACTCTGCTCTACTTGTTGCTTTAATTCCTGAAAAGTCGGGAACTGACGACCATGAGCATACACATTCCGTGCAAGTACTCCCCAAAGGTTTTCCATGGGATTCAGGTCTGGACTAATAGCTGGCCAGTCTATAACAGTCACTTGATTCTGAGTAAACCAAGCTGTTGTTGAGTGCGAGGTGTGAATCGACGCATTATCCTGTTGGAATTTCCAGTTTTTCCCTCTTAGGATATTTTCAATTGGAAGTAGATTGCTTTTGAGGGCATTTTGATAATCTTCAGAGGTCTGTCGACCATCAAGAAAAGCAATATCGATTGTTCCGTTGAAGCAGAACGCGCCCCACACCATAAGATAACCCCGTCCTTGTTGTCGACTAAAGAACTCACGAGGTTCTCGTCGTAAATCATGCCAGTAGTATGCCCAGCCATCAGGGCCATCTAAATTGAATTTTTTTTCGTCACTGACGAAAACATTTAACCATTCATTCGTCCAATGCATGTACTTTTTAGCCCAAAGGACGCGTGCTTTTCTGTGGTGCAATTTCAGCATAGGTGTCCGACGCATTCTGTGATATCTATGAAATTTGCTTGACTGTATCGACGATGAACAGAAGATCTTGAAATTGGAAACGCTAAAGTCCTCGTAATTTCACGAATAGACTTCTTCTGGATTGAAACTGCAATTCAAAATCTGTCTTGTCGCTGGGGTGTTTTACTTGGTCTTCCTGAACGCTTTTTTGCAATAGAATTTGCATCTTTCGACAAAATTTCATAAATTCCAGATCTGCTACGCTTCATTTGTTTAGCAATATCAGAAACTTTAACATTTTGAGCTTTTAAACGTCGAATTTTAGCTATATCAGCAGCAGAGAATTGAACGTTGCGAGGCATTTTTCAACTACTCGAGAATTGAAGAACGAGCTGCGATTTTATACTCCGAAGTTATTATGTCAGATGTATAGACCGCAGAATATGCAAATTTTTTGGTACAGAAGAAATAAAAGCGATTTTTTTTCATTGCCCATATATTTTTGGGACATTATATTTTGAATTTTATTTTTTTACACACAATCTGTGATACAAGTATAATATTTCTGTATTGTAATATACTTATTTTATGATTCCATATGCTAATTATTTTTTTCGTGATCATTGCTTTATTCTTTCAACGGTTACTTCAAAAAATCGCATGTCCATATACTTTTGAGACGCACTTTAGTATACAATATAGTGCGCTACTTAAGAAACAATATCGCTATATCAAAGACTTCAGGTTCAATTCTTAGTCACAGTAGGATAGAATTCCTACTTCTATTGATTCTCAAATAGAAGGAACATTATTTCCTTCAGGCCATTGTATATTATTAAAAAATCTCCTTAGACTGTCTGCGATTATCATAATTGAGGCATGCAATAGCAACAAGAGCTGTATTGTCCTTCTGCAGTGTTCATAGCCAATATTTTATGGTGAGAATATTCCTGTCAAACACTCTGTGTCTATAAAAAGTATTTAACTTACAATAAGTAAGCCTTCTGTTCTTTCAGTATGAAGAAAGAAGAGCGAATATTGCATACACAATGTATGGCCCAACTTGGACTGAGCGCCCTGGAAAAGGACGACAACATCACCCCTGACCTCATGGTACAGTGCTGTCGCCGGATCCTGGGCGACGCGGTTGCTCTCGGGCCCTATCTGCGGGGATTGCGGCTGCGCATCTCTCACTACTACTCAGTGCTGCAGGATGGAGAGATCTGCATTCCCTGGAACTGGAACGCCGATGACAACAAACGGAGCACGTAGACCTTTCAATTAGTATATGTATTACTTGACTGCAGCTAACGTACGGATTTTCTAGATAAATTGCAAATATTGGTTTGGAAAATTATTTTATTTCTCACAGAACTACTATTCCCTGATAATCTATTACACTAGTTGGATGAAATTATTTGTGTTTTTTTCTTCATAGTTTTATATTAATAATCATTCAAAAAACTCAGTAATACTGTATATTACTTTCAAAAACACTGTATTCTTACTCCAGGAAGTTTAAGTTATAATCCATAGATGGTAAATAGGTTAGCAAATAATGGAACATAATACTATTTAATTACTTATTAATTTGATTTTAAAAAATATCAGCAAATTGTTATGTTCAATCCTTTCTCCATTTTACTCACTCATTTTAGGGAAGGCAATGACTAGCCTCACTGCACGAAGTCCAGCCCTAGCTATCAAAAGTATATTAGAAAACAAATAATATGTGTTCGCGCAAACGATGAAATGACGCTTTAATGTAGAAGGAGTGAAGCTGGATCGCAGTAACAAACTTCTGCACTTTCGTTAAATAGGTGAAGTGCAGAAACACTGTCGATCATTTCACACTTTTTCTGTTTACTAACTAGCTACTGTATACATTAAATATTGCCTATCGGAGGAGTTAAAATTGAATCGTAACAATTCAATTCTAAGTGGTGAAAATGGGTTCTGTAGTTTAAAAATAGGGATAAAAAGTTTCAATAGTTTGGCTTAACATTATACTAAATGCATGTCTAAAAAATCCAATCCATGAAATAGTTATACAAATACTGAATGCTAATTTTATAGACAAAAACAATAAACTATTGCCTATTGAAGCACTCATAAACAAAGACTATCGCATAAATTAGGACTTTTTGCGAAAGAAATAAGATTAAGATATCAAATATTATAAAGTACAAATAGGCTTGCGACTAAGTTTAAACTAATTGAAAAATGTTGATTTTTCGGCAATCAACTTGTCCGCCCAGATTATTGCATTTTTAGGCTATTAAACAGTTAATATGGAATGCATATACGACTGAAAAGCAGGAATATAGATTGAATCAATCTGCTACAAATTAAAAAGTGTAAATTTCACGAATTAAAAAATTAAAATCCTATTTCGGAGTCAGTGTCCAGAGAAAACAATTTTTTAAATCTTAATTTTAATACTGATAAAAGTACGCGATTGATTGTTTTAATGGATGAGTTTGAAATTCATCATAATATTAAAAACATTATAACAGAATGTATATTAAATTTAAAAACTATTAAAAATAAAGAAAACATTGACAGAAATGACATCGAAATCGAATATCAGTCAAGAATTTAATAAAGTTTTCAGGGAGATTTTTAAGCATTTTATTAATACTATCTATACCGGTGGCTTTTCCTCACATTTAATTTAATATATTCAGTTATTTCAGAGGTTGTAGGAGGAGTCTTGATAGCTTTGGACTGTATTATTTACAATTTGTTCTGTTTCATAGTCATTAAGCTGAAATTGTTTCTCAAGGCTGCCTGCCAGACAGTTTCTTTCTTCAATATCCGAGTTGGCAATACTAGCTAGGCCAGTAAGGACCGGAAAGTTTTTGCTTTTGAATGGTCTGTGGTGAATAGCATATAATCCAATTAACAACTACGCTACAAAAGCGTACGCTCGTGTAGCGTATTTGTTAACTGGATTATATGCTATTCACCACAGTTGCAAACCACAGGTCTGACAATTTTTCAGATAGACCCGTCTTAAGCATTGACATTCATATGTTAATTGACGAAGCTATTACTTCCAATTTTTTAAATTTTTCGATTTTCTTATTGAGTCGATTCATAGGTCTCTAGGAGTTTTGGAAATCCTTCCTGGCAAAGTTCCTGTCGCTAATTAAGCGTCTAATTTTTGGGCCAATGCAATTTTGAGTAGTTTTAATGTGGGTGGAAGCTAAATTTTTGGATTTAATTGTTTGTGATTCAATGTTTGAATTTCTTTGGGTTAGCAAAATCATCAATTATGGGTATTTCCAATCCAATATACGCCAGGCGATTCAAGGAAAATCCCTAAAATATATTTGAATTTGAAAAATCCTTGAATTTTATTTTGCTATACTCGGGACCCTGGAAAATTTTGATTTCTTATCATGTGAAAACATGTTGTTTTGGGTAGGAGGCTTTGAAGCTTGAAATCGCGTAGGCAATGAATAAAGCATAAATGGCAATTTTCATCACCATCTTTTAATCGCATATATTTTTTATCTACTTTTACCAGTATTGCATTATTATTATGTATGCTTCTTTGAAATCAGATGCTTTTTTAAAAGGTTGACCTGCTTTTACCAGAATTGCTTTATT
>JAPMOR010010365.1:2181-39462 GCA_026543865.1 Argiope aurantia | reverse complement strand
TTTTTTTTTTTTTTTTTTTTTTTTTTTTTTTTTTGTCTGACAAAAAAGTTTTGGATCTCTCGTAAACCGGTTAATGACTTAAAAAATAATAATGTTCCCACATGATAAAAAAATGAAATCTACAATCTCAATTTTTAAGTTAATAAATTGTTTTTCTGGTGATTCAATGATTTTTTTTATCTGATTCGTGGCCTATACGGTGGGAGAAGTTTTATTTCTTCGGTTATTTTTCAAGGTGTCAAATTAGTACAGCAACAACCAGGAAAATTATTATTATTAGGACTTTGAGAAATAAACAATATTTATACAGATTTTTCCCGATTCGCAGAGCGAAAGCAAAATTTATCTAAATTCTCCAATAATCATACGATTTTAGGTGACATATTAATAATCAGTTTTCAGAAAATGAAAAAAAAAAAAGGAGGGGGGAGGCGAACATTAAATTTGAAATTATTAAGCCTGAACACACCTTCGATTACCGTTACTCTCAGGAACACTATTATTAACGTTTTTCGAAAATAATTGGCAATAAGTAAGTTTTTTTTTGTTTTCGTATTTTGTCTGACAATTGGCCATTATTATATCATTTGAAATCAAAGAATAACATTTTTTGAATAGAATTATTTGTTAGGCCGTGAATTCTAACAAATAGTACTTAAGTCATTTTCGAAAAATAATGCAAATATCAATCTAAAATTTGTACGTGGCAATTCCTTCTATATAACACATGTTCTAATAGAGTTATAAAAATTCCGCTCAAATTGAAAAATAAAATATTTTCTAAACTTAAGAAACTTTTTTGAAATTCATTCTTGACATAATTAAAATAACATTCAACAGCTCTTTGTATAGTTTTTTTCCTATTTTTAATTTAAAAGTTTCCTTTTAGATTAATAGCTTTTTATTTAAAGGCGAAGAGCCGCCGTCACAACATTCCCATCCCCTCGCCCTCCACTCGGTAACAAATTCTGATGCAACTTCAGAGGCCTATTTTCTAGCAGATATTTTATGCTTTATAATTTTAATTTACGAAACGCATTTGCTTTCATAAAATTCTCAGTTCAACTGATTGAGGATTTAAGTGAATAATCCCTTGTCATTTAGCTTCTCTTCGAGACAAATTGAAATCCAAATCTTATTAGTATTAAATTGGAATTTTTATGAAAATTGCCCTTTGTACCTGACTTTGAAATTATGAAAGGGAAAACATGCTATATTTCGATCAAGGGCAAATAAAATTTATTTATTAAAAATGCTTTATATTTTCTCCAATATTTGTCCCACATTTCAAACTTTAATAAAAATGCCATTGATCCATCTTTATTACCATTGCTGTCAATATTTTATAATAGAACTGTTATTACATGTGGTTCAAAAGCAGATGAACAAACAGGTTTTGGTGTCACTAGTGATGCTAGTTGCAGTCATTTTTAATTTTCATTTACTCAATTATAAGTGCAAAAGAAATCGTGATATTTTATTCTCTGCAATCAGTATTAAAAATTCAATATGGATAGCAGCAGTGTGAATCGGACGAAACAGTGGGAAAATATAGAAGACCCAATTCATCCAATATCATAGATATAAGTTCTTCATTGGGGGATTTTGATATTCTCTTCTGTTGGAAACCCAGACATGTCAGCATTTTAGGAAATGAGAAAACCCATTCTTCAACCGAAAATAGTTTACTTTGAAATGGATAGTTTCTTTCACAGATATGTGTAATTTTCTTTAAAAAAACCCAACTAAATGGTATGACACATGGGATTTGTAATTTATTAAACTTGTTACTACATTGTGGCCAATTCTTCCTACTCTATGTGAAATCAATACACCTGCGAATCAAACATGGATATTAAATCTGTATACACTTGCTCACCAGGGATTCAGAATGGATATTAGCATGTGGATGCCTAGTTACATACAATCATTAATGAAAACATAAAAAATTATCTTATCCTCTGTCTCTCCTGTCATATAATTTTGATTGAATGAAAATGATGTTTGCCTTGAAACACTATCAAAAAGTTATTTTGATTTACAACTATGAATATTAATAAATAGATGCAAGTGATACAGAAATGCAATAACATTTTAATTCAATGTAACTTCAACAAGCAAATTAAAACTTTGTTCATTAAAAGTAAGCAGAAGAAAATTATCATTGACAGATTAAAATTTAAATGTAAACCTATAATTTTTTTTATTTAACCTTTAAGCTTCAGAAGCCCAAACTCAGAAAAGTTACTTTGAATATGGACATTCATTGAGAAAAGATAGAAGATGCTTTCCCCTTCTTTTAAAGGCGATTTTGGTAAATAGCCTTTCCGATTTCGACCGCCCGTAATGGTAATGGGTGATCTGTCCCCTCCATCGTAACCAGGTTGCTTTTTTTTTTCCCCTTTTGATACATTAGTTTACTAATTCTGTAGGAGAAAGTATTGAATTAAATATTATGACATTAAATAAATTGTAAATAGGATAACTGCTGTATTCTTATTTAGCACATTAAACAAAATATTGTAAATTTTTCAATCATATTTGTAATTAAATAAATTTCTCAAGCATTACTGAAGCTGTAAATTTAATTCTTATAAAGTGTGAACACATCATTGTGAATTTTATTTTGTTATTCTTCTAACTCATCTCATCCATTTTGATAAAATGTGACGATTTATATATCATGCATAAAGATCCTAATTGTTTATATTTCCTTTTTAAAAAATATTCCCATTTCTTTGTGCATAACACAGATAACAAACATCTGTTGTTTTGTAGATTAAAATATCTTTGAATGTTTAAATGTTAATATATTGCGCTCATAGAAATTGAATATAATTTTTATTGCTAACATAGTTCGAATGGTTTTTAATATAATTACTAGTAACATTTTCCTATTCTATTGTCGATTCTTACAATTTATAGTGATTTTTTTTTCGCTGAGAATTTTAATACTTCATTGCAGTGTAGTATTTTTGAAAACTATGCTCAATTCTGCAGACAATAAATTCCTGAATTATAACAAAAAAATTTACTAATACGTAGGTAATCACCAGATTTAATACAATTTTAAAAAAGTAAGATTAGATATGGTTTACTTAGAATTTGATACATAAGATTACATTGCGATAATATTACGCTAAAAAATTTTAAAACAATATATCTGTTATTCTAAATGATCAGCATTCGTTATTAAATACAAGTTTTACTAGCGGCTGATTTAGATTATCTTTCAGAAATGCTTCAAATTAAATCTAGAATTCCAGAATTTTTTATGCAGCTCCTTTATTTTATTTCAATACAAATATTTCTGGAATAATTAGTCTCTAGTAACTTCTCAGTGGATTGAAATGAAAGTATAAAGATTTTAATACTCTTCCAATATAGAAAAACTACTAATTATTACTTTTGATAGATTTTAAGAACCTCCATCAATATTTAAAAATTAGAATTATAACTTTTAATGAATGATTAATTATAAATTATTAAATCAATCGATTTCATAAATTATGAAAAATAATGGTAAAACCGACACCTTACTTAAAAATCAAAGCCAAAATATATTTTTAGCAGGAATATATCCAGTTCAAGTATTAAAATTTAAAGTTGAAAAAAATTGCTGGTCGTTTTAATAATGTGTTGACTAGGAAGTATATATGCCCAAGGCTTCAGTAAGGGAGGGAGGTAAGCATGAAGACAAAACAAAGTGTTTTGTCACTTTTCAATGTAAAATATAATGCCAAAGTGAAAAAAAAAAAAAAACCCAAGGTTCTATTTAGTTTTTCTGCATTGATTGTGACGAATGGGAGCGAGAAGTAACAATTTGTCTAGGGTGCCAATTACCTTCATAATACCGTTCCGTCAGAAATGAAACTTCAAGTAATTCTTCTTGTTCAAATGATTAGTAAATTCTTTCAAGTAAATTCTTGGTTCAAATATTTAGACAAATAGATGGGCCCAACTATAACCATATATTATTATAAAGTTACAAAATTATATTAAGTTAAAATATCAAAATGTTAAAAAAAAATTAAGAAACAGGGAAAAAGACGAAATTTTACAACGAGTATTTTCCATAAATGAAATTATGCACGCTCATTCCATACATCTTAGGAATGTTACTTAAAAAAACGCCGCCAAAGCTGGGTTCACAAGACTTACTAGCGCCAACAATGATTATAGCAACTGCTGGACGAAATCTCCTGAGCCTAAGGGGTGCGCCACAAAAGGGGAAGAGATTTCACGAGGCAATTAGGTTTCAGCTAGAAAGTTCAAGTGGGGGAACGAAATTCAAACTTGTTGCTGGTACAGCAGTTGTACCGAGCCGTAAGGAAACGTTAAAAAATCTGGTACAACAGTTGTACCGGCCGTAAGCTAGAGGTTAAAGCCAAATTTCATTCACCTAACTTTTTGCATCATAGACAGAGAGTAAAATCTAAGGCTTCCTTATTTAGTAATTCTCTTAATGTATGAGGAAATAAAATTTTAAAAAATGAGTGGAAAGTATCAGTGTGTAATTCATGCAATATTTTTTTTAATTTTGTAGGAAATACACAGAAATATATAATTTTTTTATTGAAAAATAATTCAGAACAACATTTTATGTAATGGCAACAATCAAAATATAATATCATGATGAAAACATTTGTGGTAAGCTCTTAATTCTACTTCAGTTATAAACAGGAAACATATCAAAAAGCATGAAACTTCTTTAAAAAGGTTTCAGTTATTCTAAATTAATTTAATTTGCATGTCCGATTAAAATATTTTATCTCAAAAATTTTCAGGGACATCTAAGAAAAATTCAATTAAAAAAACACCAGCACCTTAATTTGTATAAATTATTCAAATTCTGAAAATCATCATTTTTTTTTCATACACCTTATTTAATAGGCTCTGATTTGTCATTTATTTCAAGAAGAACATGAACAATTTTTTATTTAATATTTGACAAGAAGATTTTATTTAGTGCATACCCCTAAATGTTTACAAAAATAAATAGTAAATTTATAAAAGTAAATTTATTTATTTCAATGCGCAAGAAAAAGATAATGATCATTAGATTTAGGAACTTCAGTTATTATGGCACTTACACATGAGATTTAAAAAAAAATACTGTTATAAAAAATATTTTATAAGCACTCGAAGCCCTTATTTCAAGAAGAACATGGACAATTTTTTATTTAATATTTGAAAAGAAGATTTTACTTAGTGCATACCCCTAAATGTTTACAAAAATAAATAGTAAATTTATAAAAGCAAATTTATTTATTTCAATGTGCAAGAAAAAAGATAATGATCATTAGATTTAGGAACTTCAGTAATTATGGCACTTACACATGAGATTAAAAAAATACTTTTATAAAAAAAATTTATAAGCACTCGAAAACGTGGACATCGAATTCACATAAACAAAAGCGAGTTTTAAAAAAATGCTGTATAAACTCTCATCTGAAAATGCTATCCAAAATACAAAATATAAATTCCATATAAAAATGTAAATTTTTAAATGCATTACTAATAATAGTCTTAATATAAGACTAACCAATTGAAAAAAAATTCTAAAATTCAGCTATGGGTTTAAAATATATATAAGACAGAAGTTTTCTCCATTGGTTAGAACTTAGAAACTGCTGATCTCCATTCTGAAACAGATATTTACCAGCATATGCCAATTCTCAAGATAGTATTTTAAATAGTTTAAAAAAATACTTTATAATGATATACAGAATTCATTAAGAAAGTCAAAAAACATTTTCATGTGAATACTCAGATCAAAGCTTAAAAGTATGTTCTAAACTGGAAATCCCTTCTTGTTTTAATCTCATCAACATAGGCTTGTAAATTTCAGGTACCATCGGAACAACCATTCCTCGAGTCTGAATTTCATCTGAAAAAAATAAATAAATAAATAAAATAATAATAACCATTCTCATTCGAATGAATTTAGAAAGTACTTAAATCTTCTTTCCAAAAACGTCATTTTTGATAAAATGAACAGCTTTTATCAGTTAGAAATCGTAAAGTCAAAATAATATCAAATAGGACTTGTAGAATATTTTTACTCCAATTTATTGTAATTGATTGAGCAATTTGTAACAGAATGGATTAAGAATATACATTCATTATAGAACATACTATGATTCTACATTTATACTTTGATGCAATTTTTTTACATTACCAGAAAATTCAAATATATCTTTCAAATGATGCCGTTTACTTATGCACTTAAATTTTGACAGTAAAATATCTTTATGTGTTATTTGTCACAATTCTGTTCAGTAACCCCCAAAAAAAATTTAAACTGTTTTGATTGTTCCAAAAATATTTCATTGTGCATTTTTCTTCTATTGATGAAAACTAAAGGATGAAGGTTCCACTTAAGTTTTTATATTTTTTTGATAGCCTTATAATAAATTATTTTACTTCAATAAAACTTTTATTTTATTTATTAAAAAAGAACTTTAAGATAGTAAGTTATATATTTAATTAACTGAAAAGATTAAATTTGTTATACTTTTTTTTTTTGATATCAGAGTGTTTCAAACAACGGCCATGCTGCTCATTGTGTAAATATAAAACAAGAGGCATCTTACTATTTCAATAAGGGATGTTCCCTGTTCTACTGTTCATTTTGCATAAATGCTAAAAATTGATATGACAACACTGTATAAAGCAAGTTGCAGTTAGTTGCTAGATGATGTGGCCAGATGTGTAGCAGATTTTAGCAAGTAGACAATTGAACCAAAAGCTACAAAATTTGATACGAACATATTTTGGGGGGTGGAAATGTGCATCTAAGAGCAATTTTTTAAGAAATGTAATCATTGTTTTAAATAATTAAAAATGAACTGAAATTTTGCTCTTTTTATGCAATAACTTCTGAAAGTATTACCTTGCAAAAATTATTTTACATCGCTTTAAAACTGGGTTTGGCATTAAGTCGATTGCTGTAGACAGACAGACGGACTGCTAAGACATTTTTGGGTGACCGCATTTATTAAAACCTTAGACGCGCATATGAAACATATTTATATTTAGTATAAATTATTTATACTAAAAGAAACATATTTATGGAACACCGACAGAAAATTTCAAAAATATTTCAGGCGAGTTGTTTAAAAACGGAGGTACATTAAACAAAGAGAAATATTATGATGCAATCATAAAACTTTACTTCAAATTCGAGAGACACTATCAAGAATTTACTAGACTAGAAACAATTGTTACATTCATGTATTACCCATTTGGCAATGTTGATGTGGAAGAAATAACTGAAAATATAAATTATGTATTATCTTTATCTCTTAAGGAAAATGAAGTTTTCTCCATAAAAATGACATAATTTTAAAAGCACATGGTTCAAAGCTAAGAATAACTTTTGGAATTTAATGGACGAAGTAAAGTATCCTAATTTTAAAAAAGTTGCATATCATTTAACATCATTCTTTAGCTCTACCTACCTGTATGAATCTGCATTTTCAATGATGAATATAATTAAGGCAACATATTGTTTCAGTCTCGTAGACAACCATTTAGAATCTGGTGCAAGATTAGCAGTTAGTAATTATATACCGAGGTATTCAAGATTGGCAGACTATGTCTTCTACTAACTGTAACTACAAGAACTAACTTTAGATGTAAATGATTTATTTTCTAATGTATTTAAATTTTTTTATATTAAATGCATCATTTGATTATTGTCATATTAGCGGCTATTATTATTATGCTTGTAGTCATGTCGATAAGTGCATATTCCGTATTTAATATTAAGTTTTTAACTGCTGTGTTCTTTCTTTCTTTTTTTACTTTAAAGAATTTTTTTTATATCTTTTATGTGAATCACAATACTTTTCATTGTTATAATGGAATTAAATTCCATTAATTCATCAAATTATAAAAAAAAATTAGAAGTCATTATTTTTTTTCTTCTTTACTTTCTATACACCACTTTTTGAATTGTTTGCGATGTTAATCAAAATCTAAGCTGCAATGCATTGCCTTAGCCCGAGTCTCATATGGGGTGCTATTTTCAGTCGAATGACTCCGAAGTGACTTTCTAAATTTAATTTTAAAAATAATGAGTTACTTTGGATTTTCGGTAGCATTTTTGTTTTTGAACTTTACCATGTTTCAATCGTAATCTATAAATGATAATTTATTTTATCAATTTTAGATTATTTGGTATCATCATCTTATATTCAATTTTTTCTTTAAAAAAATTCTATTTCAATCATGTTTTCTTCAAAATTTCTCATTAAACTGTATTTCTTGGTAGTTCTTTCTGCATTATGAATAAAAGGTTTGACATTTCTTATAAAAATTATTAGATATATTTTTTAATTATATATTAATAATTTTAAAAAATTGTGAACAATACCAAAAGCCTTCAATCTAGAAGGGAGACATTAGATCGGAATAGATCAACTCATGTATTAGATAAAAATAGATAAAATAAAAAGATAAAAATGAAAATTATGTATAATTCAATATTTCTATTGAACTATACAATTTTAGAAGAATGTTTACAACATAATTGAAAAAGTTCCAAGATTAAATTAGTATTTTTGAGATGAAAAATCTTTTATATATACACTTACATAATAAACCAGTGAAAGTAAAATCTCTGACACTTTCTTGCTAAGCATGTTATCTCCCTACCATCTGCATAAAATTTTAAGCTTTGGGCAAATCTGTGAAAGCCAGAAGTGCTCAATATTTATTTTTCAAGTTCTTCATATGAGATTTTTGTGCTTTATACCAAAGTACAGAAAACTGAATATGCATTTTAGCCACTTTTTCTCTCAACCAATACCAAATTCATGTATAAATATAAATCTTCATTAAATTGATGTTCTTCAATTTTATCAAATAATTTAAGAAAAATTTTAATAGTTATACATTTTATATAAAGAGTTTCATCTGGTCATCACAATCAACTAGTACTTTCTACAAGAAACAACAGCAATGGTCAAGAAGCCTGCCAAAATAAGTAAAAACCTCTTTTGACCATTAAATATTTCCGAAGTAAAAAATTTCAGCACATATTTCAAAATGAAAATAATATGAGAGTGCCTATAGCATTGCACATTGTGTTTCAACATAAAATTATTTTTCATAAATCAAGTAATTTCAAAAATTTGAAATTACTTGAATTTTATTCATTGGAATTCATGCAATTCTGAATTCCAATGAATAAAATAATCCTACGAGACATTACTTTTTGCAAAGAAATGCAATAAATACATACTTTCTAACACCATTTTAGCAGCAATAGCAGCTGGATAACCAACAGTCTTTGCCATTGCACTATAGCCATCTTTATCCCCATAAACAACAAAATCAATGTTTCTCATCTCCTGCAAAAAGGGGGAAAAAACAATTACTCAAATAAATTATTTTTAAAATACATTGAAAAATTACATTCAATGTAAAAATACAATTAGACTATGACAAAGCTAAAAATAAATAAAAGTGTAAACCTTTAAAAAAATTGCAAAGCTGAATTCTCTTACTTGGTACATATGCACATATGTAATTAAAAAAAAAGATTAACAATACACTTTGTTATTACAATAAAATACTTCCAAAGCACATAAAAATAATAATATCCTGTGAATAAGAAAAACTTTTTTTTTAATTAGAGAGAAACTTTATTAAAACTATATTCATCATGAATTGATATTACTTATTTAAAAAAAAATGTAAACATAATTAATTGAATATGATTTTTATTTAATTTACAAATGAGAATTGTTGATAAGGAGTAAAACTTGATTATACATTCCTACATTCAATTGTTTTACAATGAAATTTTATAACATTTGAATGTGAAAAAAATATTAATTGTTAGTTACAAATATTAATTATTAGTTATTTAACATGTCAAATTAAAATTGTTTGATTTGAAAATAAATTTAACATTTATCCAACTGCAATATTATAATGGCGACTAAAACTCATGTTTCACGAAGAATAGATCTATGTATTTAATATATGGTCCCTTACAAAATGGATGTTGCAAACCGATTATGGGAATTTCACACTATTTGTGAATATTTCTAAAACTTTAGGATATGTGCAACATTTTATGAACTCTGATATTATATTAAGTAAAAGTTTTGCTTCCACTCAGAACATTTTTTTTTCTTTTACCACATTCATAAAAAAATATTAAATGTATTATTTATGCATTTATTTATTCTGTGATTTAATGAAATACTACAAATTTCTTTTAGACAGAGAAAAATCTTTTTTAATGTATGATAGTTTCCGAGATATCGCCAAAAAGTTTATAAAACCCATTTAACAATGAAAGGCGTCATTTTTCAAAACCTTGCAATTCTCAAAATTATCATGTGAATTTCTTAAAATTGCAGTGAAAAATTAATTTCAAGACAACAAATCAGTTCAGCAAAAAAGATAATGGCAATGGAAAAATTTCAAGAAAATAGTTAATTAACTCGGTTAATCAGTTTGTTGATTGGAACAAACTTGCCCTTTCAAGCCACTTCCATTTCAACAATTTTGTGAAAATATGATAATAAATAAATAAAATAAAAATTAAAGATTTTCTAATTTATTATTATTATTATTATTATTTTTGTTGATCACTGTGCCTCCTTTGATATTTAGTTGACCATTTTACATAAAACTGTAAAAAGATTTAATAAATAAGCCACTATAATTGTGAAGTCTTTGGCAGTATGAAGTGAGCTGATTAATGATAAACAAATACTGACATTATTTTCTGGTTCCCTCTTATAGCTGCTTTTGATTAACGTCTTATTCTGTTTAAATAAAACTATTAAGTTGGAGATTCTTCATCAATTTCTAGATTATAAATATGTACAACATTTGTATAAGTTTACAAAATGATAAATATGTTTATAAACAATTACATTTTTATTATCTGGCCACTGAATTCCAATATTATGTCTCAGAATAATGACATCCCTTTCACCTTTCTCTGAAAAATAAAACAAAATTAAAACAATTCATAAAACAGAATTATTATTAAATAGAAAATATTATAAAGTTCTGTTGAATATGTACATTACAAAGGTGCAGCCAGTATTTTTTTTCAGTATATAAATTTAATTACTAATTTATTTAATTTTGAATTTATTGTTTAAATTTATCAATAATTTAATAAAATTTTCCCCTTTAGCATTTTCAATAATCAGGGAAAATGCAGGAAAAAAAAAATCTTGGTAACAGATCTTTTCCAAGTCCTTAGAGATTGTTTGCTAAGGAGGCGGGACTTACTGAAGCACGTCTTACTGTTTTAATCTCATTTATTTGTTACACTTTTCCAGACAAACACATTTACAAGAGTATTAGAAATGTCTTTCCACAGTAGAAAATTTTTTGTGGGTCCAAATTTAAAAATAAAAAAGAAATTGGAGGATAAAAGAAGGATAATGTTTGCAAATACTGCTGTGTTTTACCCTGTGAATAGAACAAAACTTTAAAGGCAATTCAGAAGAATTTATATTTTCCAGGAAATTGGCATGCCTAACTGAACTACCTTTAAATATTCCATACATTGCTCTTAGAGTACCATCCAGTAGATTTATGTCCATACTGAAATGTGGATTATGTGTATTTCACAAGTATCTAGAACCAAAGTTTTACAGTCATTTTTGCATGAAAATTTTTTCTTGGCTATGCTTAAAATATTTCATATTTACATTGGTCCATCCATATTAATTTGTAAAAGTAACTTATATCTAACTTCTTTAAAATTCCCAAACAGTTCTAGAGCAGTGGTATGTCTTAAAAATAATTAATTAATACCTTGTGGAAAGTAAACTGGTTGATTCACATAAATATCTTGTAATAAGATCATTTGGCATTTTTGTGAAATGCAGTTCCATGCTTCATCAAAATGTATAACAATTTTTTTTAAAGATTTTTTAAGAGATATGGTTTTAAATTCTTGACTATTTCACTATCAGTGAAAATATGCTAAATTATTTCTGAAATATCATTAAATACATAATGGACAAATGTGACGCAATAAGCTTTCATGCCCATAAAAGTTCAACTTTAAATTATTATTCTTAAAATAAAATGTTTGAAATCGGTTTATATGCAGACATTAAATTTGATATTTTTGGACTTGGCATATCATCTTTTCTTGTATTCCTTTCAGATAGAAAGTCTAATATCAATTACTTTTTGAGCTACCACACAATTTTGTATGTTTTTCTATTTTGGCATGATTAATATGTTCTCTGTTTTCCCCATATTACTTAAGCTTATTATCTTTTTACAAAACAAGCAGTGCAGCAAATGGATTTTGCGGAACTTCTCCAAATATTCAGCAAAGTCAGGATTGATATTTTTTATCTGTCAAATCTATGTTAATACACAATTTGAGCAATTCATTGTTTCAAAAAATTCTTTCAGTCTACTTAGAATAAGTTCACAATTTCTCAAATAATAAACAAACCACAGAATAAACTGATGTAGTAGTGACTAAACAAACTGCAATATGTTCCACAGACTGAATGTTGGTTGTGATTCCAGCCAGAGAAATTTATTCTCTCACTTAGTTATGGCAATCTCACAGATGCTCATTACATGCAATTGGAGAATATCACAAAAAAGAATAATTGTTTTTCAAATCAAAATTGGACTGATTTGCTTGTATATATGTATATATATAAAGTAGCAAGTAAAAAAGGGGGCAAGTTTCCAGTCTTATGCAGTAGTGAATGGAATTGTTTTGGTTGTGGAGCTATTGGGTACAATTTCCAATTCATACAATATTTAGATGGAAAAAAAAATAACTAAGAAAATCCAAATTGCCTGTACTTTGCTGGTTTTATACAAATTTTTAAATTTCTCCATTTTAAAGATGATTTTTAAATTCTCCTGGTACTATGTGAACCCTGCATTCATTACTAAAGAAGAGAGAAAAAAATTTATATATCTTCTATTATCCCTACTACTTTTTAAATGTTAGATACAAGGGAATATCTCCAACTTGATTACATGCTAAAACATTCAGTATGTTTACATTTTATCAATTAGTATCAATATTCAATTCTTATATTGGCAATGTCAATCTTCTGTTTTCTTTTGAATTTGCAAATTTTTGTTTATTAATCTACTAAAATTCAACATCAGCTTGCTTTTAAATGCAATATTTCAGCAAGAATCCAATGGCATGTTTTACTTTTTATTATAAAGGTGACAAATAAATCTGTTACACTCTTCAACGTATAAACTAAGAGAAAAAAGTGCTCAAGTTTGGCAATTATGCTATGAGGCAAACCATATTCTTCACAAAGTTCTTCTATTTAAAGAGATTTTTTATAAATGAGACTGTTTTCATTTTTGATCTGATGCAATCAAAAATTCCCATAACAAAGCCGATTAAATAATTTCAATTATGTTTGACACTTTACTTTTACAGAAGAATAAAACAATTTTTAATTTTATATTCACTCTACTTTTAATAAACTATATTTCATAAATTTCAATATATGTACTTAAATTATAAAAAAAAAGTCTTAACATATATTTTTAATGCTTGAATAGCCTGCAGTGGAAAAGGAAGAATTTACTTACGAATAGCTAATTTATTAGCTAAGAAATGTGTCAGAGTGTCTAGAGGAGTAGAACATTTCACGACAGCTTCTTCAGCAAGAATTCCTAATCTGCAATCGAAAAATGATGGAGTTTTTTTTTTATTTATGTTAAAAGATCAGAAAATTGATGATTACATAAAGTAAAATATTCACCAAAAGTTAATAAATATTTATATAATATCCACTTATAAAGATTTTTAGCAATTATCTGTTAGCATAAACATTAACACAAACTGTGACTTTTTTCTTATTACAGTGGTTTAGCCTGTTACTCAAGCTATGCAACACGAATCAATCTAAGAACTTACTAATAGAAAACTGTTTAAACCACTAATCTAAAAGTTGCTTATTTATTTTTATGCATAAAAAATTAGACAAATTATAGTCTAGACAGAACAGTAAATTTATTGATATAAAATATGATCCAAACTCAGAGATTTCACAAACTTCTTGAAGATTTTCCATTGAGAGAATAAGCATAAAACAATGTATGGAATCAAGATTACTCGAAAACAGGATTCTTGATTCTATAGTCTGATTATAGCCTAGATTATATTTGACGAGCTTCTTTATTTGCTTCTTTCTGAATCTACACAGTATCTGTTAACTCATGAACTTTTAACAGATATTTCATAGGTTAAGAGAGAAGCTTTTAAACACTTTTTTTATTGTTCACTTTAGAATTTAGGTCCTATTGATGATAATAGCTGATGATCTTACAAATCAGATCAACAGAATCAAGAGCACACAAGGAGGAAATGTCTACATCCTTTTGCTACAAAATTAAAAAACATGTTAGAATATAATTTTAATTTCCAGTTTTTTTTAAACATGGCAATTGAAACAAGATTCAAACAATATGCGTACATTCTTCAGAATCCTTCAACAGAGCTTTCATTAAAAGTGATGATCCATTAAATGGCTTGGAGAAATTAGTAAAGAAAAATAAACTTTGTATGCATATGAAATAATGAATCTATCTAGTTATCAATGTTCAAATCACTGCAAATTTTGAATTCAAAGAAATTATATTTTAGATAACAGAACAGCCTGCAAACCAGAAGATGAAAGATATTAATAAATGTTTCATTATGAAGTTAGGCAAAGATATTACATCAAATTAAATATTTTAACACAATAGAGAGCAAATATGGCCAAAAACAATAAGCCATAATAAAAAGTTTAAAAAGAAATCTTGATTATTTATATGGGTTTTTTTTTTTTTTTTTTTTTTTTTCCCCAAGAAGAAAGTAAAGATAATTTTAATTCTTCCTTGCTTAAAAATTATACTTTCATTTTATTCTAAAAGCAAAAAGTGGTTAATTTATAAATTTGAAGGAATTTAAGCAATATTTAGCATTTTCTTCTTGAAAAGAAATATCTTTTCTTAGAACAGACCAGGATAAATTGTTAAAATTACAGGACTTGGCATATAAATTTTAATTTTGGTCAAATTTACACTATATTTAATTGAAAAACTTATTATTACAGGTCTTGGCAAATAAATTTTAATTTTGGTCAAATTTACACTATATTTAATTGAAAAACTTAATTTCATGTAGCTTGATTACTTTACTTCATGCAATAAAATATTTATAATTATGCTTTCAAGTGTTGGCTTATGGGTTAAATAATTGGCTCAAAAAGAAATTCTTGATTTAGAAATTTGTATAAATGGAATTTTGATTTAATTTTTTTCTGTATATAAATATTTTGATGTTATTAATTTTTAAAACTGTTCCAGAAAAGCACAATTATTGCAAACATATTAGAATGTTTCTTAAGGATATTCAGATTTTATTTGATTATTACCATATTTAAAGAAATATTTATATGCCATTTTTAGGAATATTGCAATTACAGCCCTGCTATATATTCTGGGTAATGTCGGTTCCTATTTAGAAGGACAATTTAAATGATACTGCGAACATTTAAGAGCCTAGACATTCTACTACATGGATGTTAGAGATTATTACAATAAATGGGATTTCTTTTTCGATTCATGATTAAAAGATGCCTTAGTTAAATATAAATAAAGCATTTTTGTCTATTTGATCATTTTTTAGAGTCTTCTTCATTCTGCATATTGTTTGCTACCTATGTTTTCAATGTTAAAATTTGTTCGTAGCATCTCAAAATGTTGAGCAAAAAAATCTAAAACCTAAGAACATTGGTACCAAATAGCAATTTTTTGTAAAGTGAGCCACTTTGAATTTCAAAATATAATCTTTTTAGATAGTCGATTGTGGAAGCTACAATCTGCTATGGCAAATGCTGAAAAAACAATGTCACAACTATTACTTTTTTTTATGGAGGAGAAAAATATATGCATTTCAATAAGCACTAAGTGAAATAAGGACAGCCAGAGCCTTCAATTTATTAAATTTATCAAACCATAAAAAAAAGTAGCTGACCAATAAGAAACTATTAGCAGCAGTACTACATCAACATAAAAATAACTCACTGAATCAAATTTTTTGAACTGTATCACTGAACGATGCATTTAAAATACCTCTTATAATAATAATGAGGTGAATTTCAACAAACTTTTTTCTCAAACAGAGAGAAAGAGATTGTTCCATTTATACAAACAAGTCAAATTTACATGAAATGCATTCTTGGGCATGGCATGATGCCTTTTCTTTTTCAATATCTCTGATTAATAAAAATTTACAATGACAACATTTCAAAATTTCCTTTCTTTATGAAGAATATCATAAATTTTTACCTTTCAATGGCTGCAACTTGAGATTCCGATTTGCCAATAACATCATAGATAAGATTCTTAAGATTGGGTGTTAGCATTTCTTGATCCTGTTGCCCAAGTAAGGTGCATAAAAATTGTTTCTAGATAATAAAATAGTCACTATACTTTATTATTATCATAATAAGAAATAAAAAATCTCTTCTCACTAAATAAAAAGTCAAAATACACAACTGCACAATCAAAGCTAATTACTATTGCAAAATGTTTCCTTTTCCCCCCTAAGAGATATGAAACTTTTAAAAAGTATGTATGAAAGGACAAATGTAATAAAGCACTTAAGGCTCTAAATATATATTTTCCTCACTTATAAAACATTAAACAATTACAATTGCAGGAAAGTTTAGAATAAAAAAAGATTAATTTTTCCACCAAATACTCCTTTGCATTCAAAGCTATAATTTGTATCTTTTTTTTTAATATATTAGTTGATTACCAGGTATTGTTCAAGATAAAAATACTTTCAAGTAATTAGTACAAACATTTAAAATAATAAAATAGCTTTTGCTGATTTAAATTTCTCTTCTTTCCTCAACCAGTTGATAAACCGCATTCTTTTTATTCCTGCATTCTAAATGATTTGACATAAATCTAACAAACATTAAGATGTCATTTTTTGTACTACATCATTGCTATGCTACAACAAAAGAAGTTCATGATTTTTACTGCCATAACCATCATATCCACCTCTTCTTTTTATTTTTTCGGCCCAATCAGTAAAATACAATGTAGTATATTATATATTTTCTCTAGAAGTTTTCTTACTTCCATAGGTAACCTCAGA
Organism: Argiope aurantia; assembly: GCA_026543865.1. NCBI lineage: Eukaryota > Metazoa > Arthropoda > Arachnida > Araneae > Araneidae > Argiope > Argiope aurantia. The sequence goes on along the minus strand of JAPMOR010010365.1, from coordinate 22,313 downwards.
CATTAATCTTTTAAAAATTGGTGAAAATTAAAACATGAAATAGGAATTAAATTAATATCAATGGATTGCTACTCTTGAATATTAAACAGTGGACATACTTTGTAATATAAAACTGAAACAGAAAATTAAAAAACTGCTTTGGAATTAAAAAGCCCAAATACGCAATATTCTTATACAACTTTAAACACTGGCGAAGATAAAAGAATAAAAAATCCGATTAAATAAAAAAAATTGCTATTTATTTTTGCCAGCTAGTATTTTATATATTGTGGAGCCCATTATTGAAGGAGGAATGGAGGAAAAGATCTTTAAGTATTATCTTCATTTGTTAACACTCCTGAATCTATCTCAATTCCTTCCCAAACTTTTGTACTCTCATTGAAACATAACTTTTTGACTATGCTTTTGATTTACTAGATTCAACGTCTGGGGATATAAAAACGTTTTTCTGCATTTCCCAAGTAACCTTCCCTCCACCCTCCTCATGAAAAAGCACTTTTAAAGTATTTAACGACTTTCAGCTTGAAGCAGTTTTCATTTTGTTACGCACCCTATTCATAGCATTAATTATTAAAAGAAATTAGCAAAAAACGCAAATCGATAATGTTTTAGGCTCAATATGATTCTCTTTATATTATTTTTTAAAATTGATCCTTAATTGTGACAATGACACACAAACTGAATTAATATTGAGGCTATAAATATGTGTATTAATTTAATAATAAAAATACTATAGCAATACTTTTTTTAACTATTAAAATTGGAGAAACCTGCACAAGATTAAAATTGATATCACTGAAAAGATAATTTTTCTAAATTTTATAAGTGTTGTAAGAATGTTTTAAAGTGAAAATATTTTCTCATGAATTTTGTAGGTCTACAAAATATTGATCCGGTGATTTCCTATTTACTGAATTATATATATATTCATACTGAATTATATTCATACTGAATTATTATATATATTCGTCGTTTTAGAATTATAAAAAGTTCACTCATTAATAAGATGCATGCTTCCTTTAATTTGATGTTAATCTTTAAAACTCCAGCTTTCTTGAGATGGCAACAGACTGGGACAGTTTAAAATGGCATTTAAATTACTAAGCAAATTGTTAATCTCTTTCATGATATTTCACTGATTTAAAGAATTCATTTGAAGATCATAATAAAAGTTTCCAATAGTCTCTGAAGTGACATTTTTCAGACAAATACAGGATTAAGGCAATTTCTAAATTTTATTTATTAATAATGTTTCATCAGAATGATTTCGTTTTTGTTTGATTTTATGATCTTCTGCACGATTAAAATAATTTTTACACTATTTTAGTCTGTTGATTCCCTTTTTCGTTAGTATATCTAGGAATGAATTGGCAGATAAGATTGCAAAGTTTATTACTAATATATTTTAATCTTCTCTCTTCTTTATATGATACCAGTCACTCTGTAACTCAATGCAGCCTCAAAGATGAAATTAGACTTCATCTCATTAAGCTAGTTTACTCACCAGAAAATACAATGTTGTTCTCAGTTCATCAATGGCTACACTTGCTTTGAACATAAACATGTTGTTGAGAGAATCTAAACCTTTCAGCACTGTATATGTTACTTTGTTTTCAGAGTACTAAGTACTCAGCAAATCTCCTAGAGGAATTTTCACATTTCAGTATTTTAAATATTCTTCTATTGCTATTACAAATCTTTTCACAAAGTTCTCCATCTTTATATTCCAGTCCTGGACAACTGTGCGAGAAAGAATAATAATCAAACAACTAACCCAAGAAATTTCTGGTCCTTTGGAATGCAAACAGGGGTGAGGTGCATCACTCAGAAGTCCAAGCTTATGAAGTGCTTTCATCACATCAGCAAAGCCCTGGGAAATAAATTTTGGATAAATAACAGATGGAAATTTGAAAAAGAGAGAGAGAGGGAAAAAAAAACTTAAATCAACTTACTTTGTATCGAAGAGTTCCTCGCAAAACAGTGTGAGCCGACTGAATATTATATAAAGTAGAATACACAGTAGAATCTCTGTTTGGATATCCTTCCAAATTAAAACCAGGCAGAAAGTCTATGTTGCGAACATGGTCCATCAGAGCTCCACCTGAAGGGATTTCTACAATCTACAGAGTAAACATACGGAATCAGTGGCATTCTACTTTTAAGCAATTTTTCAGAAAAGACAAATGCTGCTGCTCAGAAAACTATGACTGTTTAGAATATTTTATGAAAATAAAAAATTTCTAATTGATACTGAATTATTTTGCTTTTAGAAATATTTATTTGAAAAACTCTCTAGTAGAGATCACAGAATATTTCTGCAGCTAAAATAGGACCACAAGTAAAAGAAACCCCTAGAAGCTCAAGATTTATAGTTATTTGACTCATATTAATTTTAAATATACAAGATAACAATAATTAAACAGAAAGCTTTATAATTTTGTAAGAAAAAATAAAGAAAGCAATGGCTAAATTTTTGTTTAAAAAAACTTTTATTTTTATTTATGACAAATGTTTAATACAACATTAGACAAAAAAAAAAAAAAGAAAGAAAGAAAGAAAATGTCCGTTTGATTTTTTTAATGATTATTAATGTGAAGTTCTTTCCTTTTTGGAAAAACAGAAACATAAGTTATACTTCTTTATTAAATATATAAGTTCGATTAATGTCCAATCAAGACGATATAAAGACCATTGCAAAAATGAATTATGGTCAGATGATGAATACAACACTTGATTTCATTGAAACTTATTCCATGAAGGCAGTTTAAATCACATATATTGCTGATTTTCAGATACGGAAAACCTCTTATGTTTTTGAGCATGTGCTAAGAGTAATTTGTTTCGCCCAAATATCGATCATATGAAAGAAAATATACCAGTGGGACAGAAATCAAGGCCAATCAAAAAATTTCAGAAATGAGCTCATCTTGCTGTGCATCAATCACTCCTTCACAGTGTTTAAATCACTCAAAAATATTAGTCATGGGGTAACAAAATCAACTGTACATGGTGAATCTCTTATTAAATGTGAGATCTGATATTTGAACAAATATACAAGTAAATTAAGAAGTTTAAATATAAGATAATTCGTGAAAAATTCTTTAACATTTTCAAAAATAATAACTAAATCTGAGTTTCAGCTCACTAATGATGTTCCATGACTCACTGAGAGAAAATAATTGATTAAAAAAAATTCTAGAATAAAAGTGTTTATAATCTTATATGTAAGCAAAAATCTAAATAAGTAGAGTGGGGTTTTTTTTTAATGTCAGTATAAGTGAATGGGGAAGGAGTTGCTTTTTGCTTCATTTTAGATGGCAAATTTAATTAAAAATAAAATTACCATCCTTAATTAAAACAAAGAACTCGCATACAATAACTGCAATTCAGCAGTAAATTATTTTGTCACTGAATATCAAGTATCAGGTTTTTTTAAATAATAATAATAATAATAATTTCAATCTTATATTAGTTTTGCTAAAAGCAAAAAAATATCACGTTACTTCTTTCGATGGTAATTCACCAATAAAGTCTTAATGCTCCATAAATATACAGGTTGAATACTCAATAAATTTTTATACATATATCTTTGTCAAACAATGATAATTAATTATTCATGAAAACTATTCACTGAGAAATGTCATGAAAGTATATTATTCAACATTTCATTTCTTTTAAGCTCACTGATGACTTAAAGACTCAGCGAATTTTAGAATAAAAAATAATATATATTTTGTTTCAGATTCAATAGCTATAAAAAATATTTGATTTTTGGAATTTGATCATTTGAAAAATACCACAAGTAACTGAATATCTGAGATTATCTCAAAAATTTGTTCACTTTTATATTAAATCTAGTATTATATGAAAGACATTATTTTCTTCTGATCAAGATAAATTTTTATTGAAATAAACAATATTATTTTATAATAGTAATTTTATTACATTGAATATGAGCAAAAACTGGATAAAAATAAAAAATCTAAAAACTAATAGGAAGTAAACTAGTAATTAGAAATAAATTCATTTGAAATGGCCCAGATCTTACTTTTCCATCCTCTAAATATTTAGCAACAGACAGAGTGTTTAAAAGAACACCTCGTGGGTTCCAACTAAAAATAAATAAAATAAAATAACTCAAAGAACAAATTCAAACATTTATCATTTATCTTACAATAGATTAGACAGGATTTAAATATTACAAATGCAAATGTGGATTATCTGATTCATTTAATGGCAGCATTTTCCAAACAATATGTTCAAATGAGGAAAGATTGATAATTATAGGAACTGTATTTCAGCATTATACAGATATTAAACAGAAAAGAAACCCATATATTAGCATATGTAAATAGATGTTATACATTAATTTGCTTTAATATAATACAATGAATAATATTTATCAATACAAGAAGCCTAGAATTATAGTTTTTATAAATTAAAAAGATTATGACATTAAAAATTTTAAATTTTAGATAGGAAATTCTATCGATTTTAGTAACCAGAGCTACATTTTATTCTTTAATAATAACAAAATGGAAACCAAACATTTTTAGACTCTAACAGTATGAATTAATTAATTCAATAATCGCATACAGATTCCTGTACAGATAGATTATGAGAATTATTACAAAACTAAGTTCTGGAGTACTGTTTAGACATATAGCATTATTATAGTAGATCATATTTACTATAACCAAAGAATCTGTCATAACAGAAAAGTTTATATGTCAAAATCATAGCATAAGGAAATCTAGATTCTAGTAATTCAAAAAGTAATAAACATAAATCTAGTAAATAAAAGATTTTAAGACTATAGTATGCCTAACGCTATGAAATTATTCTGTAATTCACTTTTTGAAAGTAAGGAATATGGAACCATGCAAAATCTATAAACAAATCTGTAAAGTGCAAAGCGATACAATTACAAATGAGAGAATAATTAAAGATTGGTTTGATATTTCCATTCAGGCAGAAGGAACATGGACAGTGAAGCAAGAAGCAGATGGCCAATTGTTTTGAATGGCAAACTGGTTTGTCAAGTTAAAGGCAAAATTTTTTGCAAATAGACATTTCACAATCTCCAATCTTATGTTGTAGATTCTTGATATTTTATGTAATAATCTGAATGAAATTGTTACAGAACAATTGCATTATCAAAAAGTGTGTGCTTGTGAGTTTTTAAATGCTTACAATGGAGAATACATTGCCAAGGGGGATGAAATGTTGAACCACATTTTCATTTGCAATGCAACTTGGATTTCCCATGCCACAACATCATCTAAATGGAAGCATTCCACTTGTCCATCTCATTGAAGTTCAAACAGATCATATCAACAAACAAAATCATTTGTACAATGTTCAAGGATAAAAAAATGTATCAAAGGATTCTCACATGCAGAAAAAAAACATCAATGCCATTACTTATGTTGCAATACTGAAAAATCTTTTATTTGCTATTCAAAACAACAGAAAAAGTTTGCACAACATTGCCAAGCCAGATTCTACTCATGCAACTCAATAACTAATTGAGTCTTTTGGTTGAAAACAAATGAATCACATCAATCATGTATAGCCTTGACCTGATGATAAGTGATTTTCACCAATTTTAAATTCGTAATTTATAAATTTTAATATTTATTTTGTATTTTCACTAAATCTTCTACTGTAAAAAAAATAATAATCAATAAACAAAATAAGAATGGTAATGTCAAATGTTACTGCTGAAAAATTCAGTAAACTTTTTTAAAACTGACAATAAAAATCTGACTTTACTGTCAAATTATCATTTAATTTGAATATATTTATGAAAATGATACAAATGTAGAGCAGGTGCACATTGAGAAATTGCCGCAAGAATTGAACACTTTTTAAGGACCTTAGCCAAAAGAATTAAGCACCTTTTTACATCATGCATATTTTCATGCATTTTTCATCATGCATATGCATATAACTTGCATATTTTCTAAACATAGCATGTTTTCTGTTTTATAATAATGTATTGTTTTTATTAATAAATGTCTACATTTAAATACACATTTTTCAAAAATTATAATATATATTTTTGGAACACTGCAGAAGCACAGCGTCTACTATCATAAAACAAATTTTTAGTTTTAACAAAAATATAAAAACACCTACCATTAATAAAAATTAAATCAACTTGTATATAATGAACGCTAAAAATCTGGGAACTTTTTCAACAGTTAATTTTAAAATTAACAAATTACAAGTGAATTTGGAAGGACACATCATTTTTGAAAATGTAAACATTAATGTCAAAGCATACGACTTACCAAAAATTTAATCAAAAAGCATATGACCAAAAAATTTATATTTGATTTTTATTTATACAGCAAAAAATAAAATCTGACAAGGCAGAGAGGGAAAGTATAAATTTCCTCTTAAACTAATTCACAATATTTAGCAATTTATAACATTTTATTTGCAGCCTTATGAAGATGAGAGCTAAAGCATCCTGGGAGAGACATTAAACACAATCTTAACAATTCATTTTCTGGATCCATCTAATTTTTCTTCTGAATTTTTTTTATTACTTCCATCGGGTTTATTTTTTACTTGATGAAACGGTTTAATGAACTATGTTTTCGATTTATCATATTCAATGTCTAAGAAAACAAAAATGAATATTTTCTCAGCACTTCTTGAAAAAATTAAGCACTTCTCAGCAAACTTAAACATCTTTTAAGTATTTTTCATGTTGCTATTCATTCTATTAAAGGATGGCTACAGAAACTATGAAAAAAGTATCATTATCATCTTTAATAAAGATATGGTGTCATTGCAAGGTTTTGCATTGAGAGCAAGTCAAATTGCAATTTATTTAAAATATGTTGTTATCAATATTCATCAGCTAATCACTCTTCTTATCATAATAAAAATCTAAAAAGCCGCTACACCTTTGACAGGGTTGCACTTAAATCTGGGAGGGGGGGGATTCCTATGTTTTCCCCGTATGCATGATATGAGGAAATATGTGGTAACTTTCATGTGCTAGTCATAATGTAATATGATTTGAAGGAATGGAAAAAAGCAAGGAAAAGAAGCAACAATTCGAAATAACAGCATACTAAAAGAAGTTTCATATTTATATACAAAAACAAAAATATTTTTTTTCTTTATTTATTATCTAGAATTTAGCAAAACAAAATTTATATATTAAGGGGGAGGATGTATTTATTACCTCTCATGCTCTTACATTACAAACCACACAAAATTAAAAACTCAGATGAAATAAAACACAAAACATTTTCATCATCATGATACAAATCATTTAATGATTACTTAACAAAGCAATAAAAAAATAACTCACAAAACAAAATTGCTTTTTTTTTTTTTTTTTTTTTTTTTTTTTTTTTCATTATTTGGACATCGATTTTTGCAACTTCAGGAAATTTTTCAACCATCAGTTTCATAGAGCTAATCCTTAACAAATAAAGTACGATATTTTTTGTATGAGCTATCATAGATTTTTTTTAACTATTTCACTTTCAGTGAACATATGTGAAAATATTCCCAATATATCATTGAATGAATTAAAGAACACAAGTTTTAGTTTGCATAAATATTCAGTTTAAAATAATTGTTCTTGAACTTAAAAGTTCAAAAGCGGTTTATTTTCAGACATTTAATTTCATGTGTCATTTTTTCCTGTATTCTTTTTAGATAATAAGTGCAACATCAATGACGACTTCTTTGATATGGCAGAGGGTCTTGTATGTTTTCCACTCTTGGGATGACTAGTAAGTGTCTCTTTTCTCATATTATTTAGGCTTATTATCTTCTTAAAAAGAGAGAGGTGCACAGTAAATAGATTGCAAGGTACTTCTTGAACCCATTCAGCAAAATCAGGAATGATAATTTTTAAATTTCTAATTCACATTAAATACAGATGTTGAGCAGTTCATTGCTTTAAAAAAATTTCTAATCTACTTTGAAAAAGTTAACAGTTTCTCAAATAATATGCAAGTCATTCAATAAACTCAAGTATGGTAGACGAAACTCACTACGCTACTTCTGCCGATTGAATGTTTTCGCCAGAGAAAAAAAAGTATTTCACGCAGTTACAGATGTCTTGTGCCTGCTCATTAGCTGCAATTCGGGAATCTCAAGGGGGGGGGGGGGGGGAACTGTCTTGCAAATTGAAATTTGAATGATCTATACAGAAAAAAAGTAGTGAGGGGCGAAAAAAGGAGCGAGTTTCCGCTATAGTGATTGGCATTATTTCGCTTTTGAAAGCTATGACTACAATCTTCTATTTTTGCAATTTTTAGATAGAAAAAAAATAACCAAAAATTCACTTTATTTCAAGAAAATTCTCTAATTTCCCTGCATTTTTCCGATTTTTATATTCCCTGTGTTTTCACAGTTCCCTGGTTCTTAAGGTGGCACAGAAACCCTGTTTGAAAGAAAGCTGTTTTGGGTTATTCTTTCTATGATTAAGCAACATTAGGCATCGAATATAAATAAATTATAACGCAAAATCGAAGATCACACACACACACTTGGTGCAAAACACTGTAGCATGCAATTTTTGCTATTTTTAGATGATTTTTTTTTTTATGAATTTCCCTGATTTTCCAGATCAATAAAATTTTCTGACTTTCCCCTGTGTTAATATGATAAATGGCTTAATGCACCCAGTATGACTTAGTAGAGAAATGGTGTAACATTTGTTATTAAATATATATATTATCATTGTTCATCATTATTAAATTATATTTCTAAACATTTGTTTCCAATTTATTTTACACAGTAACAGAAGTTTATTTTTAGAACAATCCTTGTATGTTTCATTTTATAATCGAAAAAGATTAAGAGCTCAATTACTGAAAAAAAAAAAAAAAGGATTAGTAGTGTTAGAAACCAATGTATTTCATATAACCCAATTAATTTATAAACATGTAAACTATTCTATTTCATTTTCAAATGCATCATTGATAAACAATATGCAAATATATGGAATTTAAAAATGATAAGCAAATATTTGAAAATAAGTTCAGGAAAGAAAAATTAAGTTTTAAAAATTACTAAGCCTTTTGAATACTCAAGAAATTTAGGACATATAACAGCAAATGAACACAAAAAATAAGCAATAATAAATATACCTGAATTTATATCTCAATGGATTATCTGAATATTCAGGAGCAGGCAGACCACCACAAAAAGAAACAAATGATGTTATCTATAAATCAAATAAAAATTATTTATAATTCACAGCAAAAATCAATATGTTTTATATATAACCATTCACATCAGAAATTTTATAATAATATAGAAAGTTTTAAAAATTACATAGTGAAGAAAGTATGATGAAAAGAATTCACAATTTTACAGATCATTCTAAATAACAACCTTAAAAGATAGAAATTTATAGAATTTCATATCCTAGATAAATGGTTATGGGAGGGGGGCACCATATTTTTATTTTTAAAAAGTTGTTATAAAATATTTAGAATTTAAAATAATTTTAATAGCATGTTTCAAACTAATTCACATAGAAGAATTGTGAAGCATTTAAAATTACTCTAGAAATTCCTTCAAACCCACTCCTTAGTAGATAATCTTATTATTGTGATTGGTCTGTAATTATAAATACTATAAAATATGTTAGTTGGTGAAGAAATCTTGGCCCTGTTACAAGGTTAAGCTTACTGTGGATAAATGTAATGCAATATTAAAATGCAATAAGACACTGTTTACATTAATAGTTAAAAATTGGAGTTCATAGATAATTTTTATATAAAAAGGAATTTTATTTCAATCTTTCCCAAACAAATATCAATTAATAATAGCTATCACTTTGATGAAGACAAATCATTTTATAAGTGGATATTTCCCTCTAAAGTAAATGAAAGCTGCACTTCACTTGTGAACAAAATATCATTGAAATTTTGATGATTTGAGCTAGATGCTGATTAATTTTCATTTATATTAACTGATAATAATCAAGCAGAAAAGAAAAACCTATTTCTTTTAATTAAATGATATATAATCACAACACAAAACACAGATAGGTGGATTGTTAATCTTAATCCAATATGAATTAAAACACTTGATTGTTAAAACAATTAATCTAAACTAATGAAGTTAAAAAAATCAATGCAAAAGATTACATAGACTCTTCTTATTTAGCCACAAACAAACACGGGTACATAAATTCAAATAAAATAATTTTATTTTGCAAAATAATTATTCCAATCAATTTAAAGTTGATAACTTCATTAAAAGTTTATTCCACTTTCAACATAGCCACAGTTACTTTTTATATTTCAACATGTTTCAATGAATGAATTGTAAAAAAAAATTTGCAGCATAATTCTTTTATCAAGATAGGTTCAAAAATTGTGAAACATTTCTACCAGACATCTTTGAGCTTTGAAAAGAGCCTGTGAAATGTGGCAAACATGCTTGCATGGACAAACCATGGGTAACTAACACTATCTGTTAACCCAGATCTGAATGGAACCAGAAAAGCCAAAATGAAACCATGAATGGGACAGGAGAAAAAAAATGCATCCCTTTGAAAATCACAGGTTGCGCAAATTTTGTTACTTCTATGTTGCCCGTGGAAATCATGGGATATGCAGCAAGAGGGTTAAGATGTTTCCAGAAGTTAAATTTTGCAATCTAGAAGGTAAGTAAATAGAGCTAGAAGCTCAGAAGCTAGAAGTCAAATTTCGCCACTTTCGCCTAGAACTAATTAACTTGATAATGGGATTTATTTTTTCCCCCATCTATTCCATGATATTTATTCTATTTACTTTAATTTTTAAAAAAGTTTTAAATGTTATAACATTTTTAATAAGGAATCACTTCAATCAGTCACATTCTTTTGCAATAAAGCTTTATAATCTGAAAAAAAAATACAAAAAAGTACAGATAAGAATAATTAAATGCAATGGAATTAAATATAATGAACAAAAATGTTATTTTAACTGTGTAAAAGTTTAAAAGTGCTCTCATACTCAATTTAAAAACCAATATAGTTAGCAAAAAATACAACCTTGCCACCATTTAGCTTGATTTCATCAAAACATTCCATAGCTAAAAGATGGTCAATACCAGGATCCAAGCCAACTTCATTCACAACTGTTATTCCAGCATCCATGGCTCTAAATTGAATAGAATGCATTTAGAAAATTTAACAGAAATAGATCATCAAAATCTTAAAATATAAATACATAAAAATCCAAAGTAACAAATGTAAAGACATTTAAAAGAAGTAGCCACCAATTTTCTCCAAAAAAAAAAAAGTCACAAATATATATTTGCCTTTTGACAGTTATGCACAGTGTATTAAAATTTTGCCTTAACTGTGGTTCTGAAAAATGTTTGTTTCATCTATTTCTCTTACACATTAAAAAGTAAATAAGCAATAATATTTCATTCAATCTACTTACGCTTCATGAAGATTCCTCATCTCTGGAGTCAAATAGCTGGCAGTGACCATGTTTACTTTATGTTTGATGCAGCGTTCTGCAATTGTAGGATGGAGTGAATAAGGCAAAAGGCTGTAAAAAAATATTTATATTCATTACAAATTCATGCATTGCCAAATTTAAAAAAATAGATTTACCAAACAATAAATAAATAAATTTAGATTCAAAACAAACTTTTTAGAATAATCAGAAATTTTAAAAAAATTAATTGAAATAAGATTATTTACTGCAGAAGAAATAGTGGACACAGTTCAAAAATCACAAAATCTACAATGACTGAAGACAATTTCTCATAATTAAGAATATTAATTTGTCACCATAATATTACGATTATCTACATAAAACCATATTAGTTCACCTTTAATTCCCACAATACCGTCAGTTTTATGAAGGCATGGATTTGATGAGTTTCTGGTGAGTCAAAAACAAGGCATGCCAAATATTTTATATGTTGATGCATAATTAGTCCAAAGGAGACATTGCTCCCCGATATCCAACAAATGCTCAAAATAGGTTAGGATTAAGAAGGTTTGTGGCTAGGATAGTAGAAGGAATTCTAGAATTATGCTCCAGAAACTATATAAATTCAGTTTCAGTTTAACAATGAAAGATGTTTTCTTGCTTAAAAAGTCCTTTTTTGTTTGGTAAGGTAGTTACCATGAATAGATGGTTAAGCCCTGCAATGATATTCAAGAGTAGAAAACCCACACATTGTTCAGAAGTTATTTTCTGACTAATTAATAAATACTGGCCCTACCATCTATAGTATTCAAGATAAATTGTTTCTTCAGGCTAGGCAACATTTTTTCATCCTTCAAGAGCCTAATAATGATATTATGGTAAAAATGATTCAGTAATAACAAGTGATTGTGTAACCTTTTCTTACATTCAAATCTACAAATAACAGATAAAAAAATGGGTACTACATCAATAGTGAAAATCTGCAGCACTTTTCTATAAACACACACATTCATCACTAATACATATTGTGAAGATATGACAGATATTGTCTGGTGCCCTGCTAATGGAAAAGGTCAAAATTGTCCCAAAATGGATCCAAGATATTCATATATAAACTCTTTTTTAAAGAGAAAAAGTAACAGGTCACATTTTACACAGAATGTAGATCATCAATATTCAAAGATATTCAATATGTCACATATATTATTAATTTTTGATAAATATATTTATTCCAAGACAATATTTGAAAAGATCATAAATGTACAATTTCCAAATTACAATCACTATTGATCTGAAACCACAGGAGTATAAAATATCTGTTACCTAATCACAAGATTGGAATCTTCTATTAGCTTATCCAAAGATCCTCTACCAGTTGTCACATCCAAAACCACATGTTCTGCATTATCAGATTTTACCAAAGCTTCACCTTGATTTTGAAGTGATGAACCTGAATGGAGAATTAGCATATCAGGTATATTTTAGTATGATATTTTGCAATTCAAATATAAGTTAACATTAACACCTTAGATATTTATATGAAAATTTAATACTTTAATTATTTAACCAAATTGTAATTCTTACCAATTCTAATAATTTATATAATAATGATAATTCAAAATGTACATCTATAAAGTTGAACTGGCAATAACAAACATTTGTGTTTAAAATCATTTTTTGTTATTAATAAAAGACAGTATTTTATCCACTGTACAATATGCATAAAAACAACTACTAAATATTCCATAAATAAGTACTTTTGGCATTTATTTTGTAAGACAACTATGATATTGCTCTCTTATTTACATAAAATTTTTGACAGCAATAGATTATGTTGATCAAAGCAATAAACATCTGTTTGTGTTAACAAACTTCTTAAAAACATCTGAAATCAGTCCTTGAACCTCCAAATTTTTAATAAATATAACGTTATATCATCAACTGATCAAATGAAATGCTCACTAAAACATTTGTTGCATGGAAAGAGTTTAAATAACAATAAAAAAGATATCATTTGGGGTGGGAGATTTTTTAAATTTTCATCATGAAACATCTACTGTAAGTTTGAATTTTGTTTATAAATAAATGAATACTCAAATAGATAACATTAGTTTAAAATATTTAATTTACTGATGATTAAAAAAAAGATTTAATTTTGTATTTAAAATTTCAGGAAATGTACATTACTTTAGGGCAACAAATCATTATACTCATACAAAAGTTTATTTCCTATTGTTTTTAAAAATACATTTTTACAAAGGCACCCGAAGATTGTTATAAATTTTTCATTAATTCTGAATCATCATGCATTTTGAATTTATATTAACAAAAGAATATGAATATGACGTGACAAAAAGGAAAAGAAAAGAAACGTGATTTTGTTAAAATTAAAACCATGCATTGATGATAATGAATAGTTTTATCAGAGAAGAAAAGAAATCATACTTGAAATATTAGATCTTTTTAAAATGCAAATCCTCATGCAAAAGGTCATAGTGAAAGTTCATTAGATCATCTCTATTCAATATATTTCAATAAAACTTACTTTTTTGGTGTTTAAATGCATACGAACCTATAATGACATGTATTGTTTGATCCTTTGTCAGATAATCTATCAAAGGTTCAGCCACGTAGCCAGCACCAAGAACAAGAACTTTTTTAGAAGCATTCTGAGCCATAGAGCGTGCTTTCATCTGTGATCTAATGGTTAAAAGGAAAAAAATATTTTTAATCAAGGAAATATCATTTGATTTATCAATTTACTCTCTTAAATGCATGCAAGTGTTGGGAGATATTTTCAAATTTTTTAACAACTACCCCCCAATTTTTAAAAAAAAATAATTTCTCAAATTTAAAATTCTCTAAATACGAAAATTTAGATTATTTGGAATAAAACCCAAGACATACAAGAAAAAAAACGTCTAAGAAATTATCTCAATATCTACTTATATAATAAAAAGACTGTTTTTAACTTAAGAGTCTATTTTCATAAAAGAAAATGCAAAACTTTAACTTTTAATTTTTACATTTTTTAAAGCAATGTGCATTAAAAGATCAACGCCCTAGTAGAAATGATGTCCAGGTACAGCTTGATTTTTTTTGCCCCACATCACCATCAGTGTGTTTGCAAGTGCAAACTACATCTTGAGCATGATATTATTTTTTAGGCCTTCCATAATATTTTTCTTTAAGACATATATACAAGTATTTTATCTCCATGATGCTCCTCTTGCTTGCCTGGTCACAATACTTCTGTGAAATATACAAGATAAAATATGTATCCAAATTAAATAACCTTCTCTCATATTCATTTATAATAACAAAATTTAGAAAAAGCATATATATGCCTTTACATTCATTTCCTTATATATACATAAATCCTGAACATACCCATTTTAAGCTCCCTTTTTAAAATTTTCAAAATACTAAAATCTGATTCAAAACAATTGATAATTTAAAATTTCATTTTATCATTTTCATATATCCTATGCTGTGGAACTTAAATGTAAACACAGAATAAAGATATTTCACCAGAATCATTCATAATGTTATTAAAAATGTTAATAAAATTAATGTTAAATGCTAATAAAATAATGTTAATAAAATTAATGTTATTAAAAATAAGAGAAAATTGAAAATGAATTTGAAAATTTTCTTTTTTTATGAAATATAAATTTTATGATAAAGATTTCAACAAAAGTAAATTATTTCCAGTATCAGAAATGTCTGAAATTCTAATTAGATAGAATTCCTTTCTATAATACTTTATTTTGGGTCAAAGGTCATTCTGGCATCCAAGGAAATTAATTAAATAAATACTATGTTAAAAAAATTATATTTTCTGGCTAAAAAAATTACATTTCACAGTGAATAACCAAATTTTATTGTCAAAAAGTAGCACTTCATAAGCAACTTTAGAGAGAACTCAGTAGTTTTGATTGTAGAACTATAAGTTATGGTGAAATTCACAAACTTGGGCAAAAATGTATTACATTTTATACAAATATAAACATAGAACAGCAGAAACAATTTATGAATATTTTTTTACTGAATTGAAGCCAAATTATTTTAAATATTTTTTTCTGTAAGTTTTATATGCAAACTCTTACTAAAGCACTGTCATTGCAAATCTAAAATTACTTTAACCTTTTCACTACTGACTCAGTCCAACTAGGAATGTAAATTCTATACTGGCACAATCATTGAACAGAAAATTTTCAAGAAATGATCAATAGATTAAGCTTAAGTTTAAATATAATTTTAAAAAATGCCTTATTGGAAATTCAAAACATTTTACACTCACGTGGAAGTATTTCTAAGTTCTTGAATATATTCAAAGTTTGGAGTAAGTTTTCCATTACTAGCTATTATTGCCTAGAAGCATAAAACATAAATATATAGTGGTTTCAAAAACAGAAAGAAAATATCAAATTTAAACAACAAACATCAAAAAATATATTGAAAGTATTTACTCCTTCAACTGTTTGTCCAAAGTTATGATTTTCCAGTGGTTTTGTGGCATCAGACGAAAGCTAAAGAGTAAAAGAATTTTAATTAAAATATATCCTTCACTAATAATATCATACAAGAAACTTATGTCAGTAGCAAATTCTATCATATATCTACCACTACAGGCAATAATATCAAGAAAGACATTATTTGCTTACTAGGAAATAAATTTAAATACATCAATATAATTGTATTTGGTAATTTACACAGATCATGCTGATACACACACACATAAAAAGATAAGCTGTCACAATAACAATTTAATTAAAAAAAATAAAACCAATAAAATAAATAATAAAAACAGCTGATCTACACAAAACATACATATATTTCCAATGCGATTTTTATTTTCCAATTCGGGAAAATAAATTTACATTTGCTATAATTTATGAAATATACTAAATTTTTTCAATTAATTTCAGAAACATGAAACAAGACAAATTAGTTTTCATAGAATATTCAACCTGTTAAAGTGCTCTGTAGCTGATACTTTACACTTAATCAAAAATATTTAATAGTATAAATTGTTGTTGTACTGCAACAATTTTGGTTTGAATATGTCTGCACAACTATAAGTATTTTAGCCTCCAACATCATGAACAGATTTATCTGTTCATGATTCATTGTTGCAAACATAAATATCATATGCAGTTCACTAACTGATCATAAAATTTTTCTTTCATGATACCCAAGAACTTGAAATTCAGCAGATGAAGAAATAATTTCTAGAATTTCATTCCATTTTCGAATAAAATAAAAACTATGTAGTAAAATGACAGTGCTTGATTTTATAAACATGATAAATATTGTTTTCCCAGACTGTTTTAAGACGGTAGAGAATGTTAAATATAAATTGAATATTTAAATTATGATAAGGAAATTGGAATCTTTAGCCAGGGACATAAGTTTTTTTATTCTGAAAATCCTTCCGAATCTAACTAAATATCATTTCATACACTAAAGATAGTACAGAATGGCAGTAAATAAAAATTAGAAGAATTTTTTTTTAAACCCAAGATGAAAGGAATATTTTTCTCACGGAAAAGAAATATTTTTTCATAAGGAATCATAAAGGAATATTTTTTTTAATATATTGCCTATTTCATAGTCATTCTCCCCCAACAATTTCATCATTCTCCAGTTTGTAAAATAAAAATAAATGTAGTTTAATAATAAGTTCTTTAAAATTGCTTACATTTGATAATTCTCTACCGCCCCCTTCCCCCATATTGTTATCTACAAATATATTAAATCAGAAAATTCTTCTTCATTAAGTGGCATATTATTGGTAAAGATTCAACAGAAATTCTAACAAAATATAAGTACAAGTTAAAAAAATCATAACTGAGCAATGTAATTATTCTTTCACCTACAAACAGAAATTTTATATATTTGAATATTCTAAACTTTAAGCCATGTTAAAGAATTTATTTAATTTTTAAAAAGGAAGCAATTTTTAAATAAATAAATAAATATCATCTAATCTGAAAATAAAACACATTCAAGTTTGATTTTATAATCACTGTTAATGATCATGTTTTGCAAATCTTTAAATATAAATTAATATGTGCCCCTCAAAAAAATGAATGCTCAAGAAACAGAATAGGATTCTCAATTCCCTGATAATTTTCATCATCAGATAATTAGGAATAAGCTTTTAATATAATAAAAACCTGTATGTCTAGAAACATGGTAATGTCCTATCCCACTAATAATGTTTATTATTTTACGATACATTAACAACTGATAATCTACATATAATAATATAAATCTACATATATATTTCACATTTGAAAGTTGGTATTTCATGATGATTTGACTGTCATCAAGAAATATTACAAAAAGAATTTAAAGATGGCTATTCTGATTTTTTCGAATAAAAAATAAAAGTTGTGGGATAGAAAAGAAGGTCTTGAATCATTTACAGTTTCTTTTTCAACTAATATGTATATTTTGATCCATTATGCTGAAGACACCAGAATGAATGACCATTATTCATTCACTTGAGGAATTGAGAGTGGCAGGCTCGAAGAGCACCAATTTGACTAAATCAAAATTCGTTTTGTTGTTAATAATTTAAAATTAGTGAGAGTTAAATAAAAGTTATGCTACCAGATCTATAGCCAAGTATATTTTTTCAAGCAATGTAAATGTTAGGAAAAA
The DNA here is from genome assembly GCA_026543865.1 of Argiope aurantia. NCBI lineage: Eukaryota > Metazoa > Arthropoda > Arachnida > Araneae > Araneidae > Argiope > Argiope aurantia. The sequence goes on along the minus strand of JAPMOR010010365.1, from coordinate 4,218 downwards.
ATTTATTTGAGATGGAGATATAAGGTTCTTATTGAAGTAAGAGCTTTATTTATTTATTTATTTTACTGCTAAATTGAGCTACTAGGCCTTATTTATATTAAAGAATTTAAATCTTACATGCTTCTTTCTTGAGTCTTATAACTCAATCATTCATTTTTATAAAGGGTTATTTTTAAACAAAATTAGGGGTAGAAAAATTATAAATTACACCAAATTAAAGTTTTTATATGCAATATTCCAGAAAAGAGATTATATATTCATTGAAAAACAATCTTTGTGATACTTAAAAACGTTCCGTAAAATAAGTCTTGTAATAATAAAAGTTTTTTCCCCTTTCTTTTCATTAAAAATATATTATCTTTAAATCAGTTCATAAATATGATTAAAAAGCAAAATATTATTCAAATTTTAAGCGATAATTGGGAACAACTAGGGGAATTATGAATGTTGCTCTAAGATTTTCTGATTAATAAATTAATATAGAAAAAAAGCTATGCTTAATAATTTCCTCAGAACATAATTATGTATTCACATAAATTATAGATTATTTTCCTTCTCATAAGAGCATTTAACTTGAAGAAAATAGCAACTTCTAAAAATCTGTTTTCAATTACCTTAACTGCTCCTATACAATACAAAACCAGTGCTATAAGAATCTTCCATATCGCTATGATCTCACTGATTTAAATATATTTAAAAATATTTATTCATTCAAAGTTTATATGTTAAGAGGTATATTTTATTTATTTCAATACATTTTATCATAGCATGCATTAATTTATGAATGTATAAAATACAAATTCTTACAATGCTATCCATATAAGGGTAGAGTAAATATCCAAAATAATCAGTAGCTTCCAAAGGAAGTTGTGTGGGCATATTATCAATTGAACATACAAGAACACCTGGACCTGAGAAGCTGCAAAGCAAAAAACACTATATATTCATTTGCGTATTACATCATTATATAATGATTTATCTTACAATTCAAATAATTTTATTATTATCATATTAATAGAGTTAAAGGAAAAAATCAAATATCCTTAAAGTCAAAACTGAAGTTTAACTGAATGCAGTGAAGCACTGTCAAACAACCATCATTTTAGGAGTTTACTATTATAAACTATATGCAAGGTGATTGCAACTTGCCAAGCAAAATTAACCAACAACATTTTAGACTAATTAAAACACAACAATTAAATTTGGAACAGTGCAGCATTAGAATTTTTTTTCTTTGGCTTTCAAGGAAAACAAGCATAGTTTATACATATTTTATGAGTTAATTCCATATTACATTCCTGAATTTAATTAAGAATGTAATATGGAATGAACAGGGTATGAAATTTTAAAGCAAATTAACATTTCTGTGAAAGAAGAAACAAATACATAACATTTATTCATGTTCGAGGAATTGCATATTGTTCACTATATTTAGGGCGAGCATATTTAAAAAACGTTAATACATTGTCAATAGTTTTGTTTCAATAATTTGCTGTATTTTGCTTAGTAATTTAAAAACAGTGCATGCAAAGATAGCAATGGTCAAAATACCTTCACTAAAGTGCAAAATGATGTAACTATTTTAATTCATCTTATGATCTATTTAATAAACAATAAGAAGTCTCACTTTAGCAATTACAGAATACTTAAAAATAAAATACTGAGGTCCTTAAATTTTTCTTTTGAGTATAATCATTAAAAAAAAAAAAAAAAAAAAAAAAAGAACCCCCTTCCCCGCTTTTCTGAAAATCAAATTATGAACGGATTCATAGACTTGTTATCCCATTTGATTAAGCTTTGCATTTGCAATACATAAAATAATACAAATAATGATAGTAACAGAGTATTCTATAATTACCAGATAATTTATTCCCACCAGTTTGCATAATAAAGACATTGTAAGAATACACTTTTTAAACATCTATTATTTGGAAATGGCTTGAAAAAGTGTGGCATTGTTTCCATAGTTTGCAATTATTAATAATAAAACAAATAGTATAAATATTTACTAAGAATTATACTATACGTCATGACTAA
>JAPMOR010010352.1:147434-196421 GCA_026543865.1 Argiope aurantia | reverse complement strand
CCCCCCCCCACATTTAAAATTGCTGATATTGGGTACGACTACAAATACCTTGCTTGGTAGTTACGATAGTTACGAAACGATGAACGATAATTGCCAATACATCTTTCACGTCAACATTTTTACTGAATCTATCGTGAGAATTTTGCAGACCGAATGGCAACAAAATGTGACATGAAACTGCAGTTGTAATTACATTACAACATATATATTAATTATGTTGTAGCTCACAAGATAATACACACATGATGAAGCCAAAGGATAAGTCTATTTTCATTGATTTAAGTAGTTGGATTCGTCAATTATTCCTTTTACATGCATGCAAGAATACGTATCAGATCAGCTACTTGACAAAGTTCATTCAAAATTTGATAAGAACAAATACTTAAATGCTATATCTATTTATCAATTTTTGTCTACCTAGCTCTTTGCATTTTGTAGCTATTGAGCTCATTTATACTTTGACAGCCAGGCAGACAGACTTTCATTGATAAATGTCGGTCAAAATTTGATTGAATTCCACAAATTTGGTTTTATGTTCATATACCAAATTTCATTCATGAAGCTCAAAGCGTTTATGAGCGATCGTATTCAGACAGGCAGACATAATACTAAAAACGTGTGTTGAGGACTCAGGAATGTCTGGAAAGTGGAGATTCGTCAAAATCTCGAGTTCGAAACTTATGACGGTTTCAATTCTTCCTATCTACTTCATATATGAGGAAGTCAGAAGTGGGAGGTTTCACATCCATTTCCATTTCTGTAGTTGATTTAGGGGCCGCGGTGGCCTGGTGGTAAGGTCTCGGCTTCGGAACCAGAGGGTTTCATGTTCGAGACCCAATTCCACAGAAGAACCATCGTGTAAGGGGGTCTGTTGCACGTTAAATCCGTCCTGACCAAACGTCCTCCCGCTGGTGTGGTGTGGAGAGCGAGGTGCCAGCTCAGGTGTCGTCCTCGTCATCTGACCGCGGTTCAAAATTACGAGGTCCGCCCCAAAATAGCCCTAGTGTTGCTTCAAACGGAACGTTAATATAACTAAACTAAACTATGCTGTAGTTGATTTCTCATTGTATAATCTACTTGACTTCAAAATAATTTTTGTAATCTGATCCCTGGATCGCATATTTTATTGAGGAAAAAAATTAATTTTGAGTGAAATATTAGCAATAATATTAATAATAAACTGTAATAAATATGAATAACACAAGGAAAATTTCAAATAATACATACTAAATGTAAAAATATTTTGGATTCTAAGAGAATTATTTTACGTTTGAAACAAAGTTTATACTTCATTCTATTTCTCAATAATAAAAAATCTTACAAAATTTTATAAAGTGAAATCATATTGTCATTATATTTTATTTTTATATTTGCATTTCTTCTGTTTTTGGAAGGAGTCATTGAATTTTCAATCATTTCCATCTATGTGTACAATTGCGTTTTCTCGATAACCATGCTTATTTTTTTTTCTACTTTTTGCAATTAATTAGTTAAATTAAATTTTCAATTTTGTATTAGTAACACCACTTGACAAGGAAATTATGAAGCATTTGATTTCATTATCATAAAATAGAAAGAAATGAAAATTAAATTAATGTAACAATTTAAATTAATTTTTAAATTGCTTAATATACTAATAAAAGTATGTTTTAAACAGCTGTTATAATTATTACTTCTGTTCCTCAAACAAAAATTCTAGAAAAGCTTTTTCTTTCTAAAAACAAAAACTATTCTAATATCTAAAATTTAGCAGCTGAAAAATAATATTCATTACACTAATGCATGCAAAAGAAGAATAAAATGTAAGCATTTTCCACTAAATGGGTTGAAGCCTCCCACAATATGTTACAGGAAATTGTGATTTACATGAGAAGAAAGTCATTTTCATGCATCTAATTTTGGAGAACAAGCTGTTGTTCCTTTTCTCATGCTAAGTCTGGAACTACGAAAAAAATCAATAAATTATTTAATGAAATTATTTTGCTTCTGTTTTAGTGTCTTCTTTCTGAGGTTTTCAATCATAATATTTTATCTAGATATTAATCGATCATTTTATACAAAAGATATTCGTTTCATTTCTCTAATAGGAACATTCATCAAGCCTTATTTATTATATCGATTCGGATATATATTTCATTCTGTTTATTCAATATTTTCTGATTATCGTGTTTAGATCTATTATATATTTACGGATATATAAGATATTCTGATACGTTATCTTCCCATTATATATATATTCACGAGGAAGAATTATTATTGCAGTCAGAAATCGATTCCATCAGGAAATTGAGTATTTAATATCTGCTAGTGAAATTTCAATTAGAATTTAAATTGCAAATGCATATCTCCTGATTTTAATTTATTGTTTAATATATTGTACTTTGTAGTACAAATAAAGTATTCCATTAGGGCCGGGAATAATAATCCGTTCCTGGCTTATCTCTTAATCTATGAATGATATTATGTGATAATGAAACTTTTAGTAGAAACAGGTTAGGTATGCAAAATTATGTTAACAAGGCGATGTATATTTCAAACTTAATGGAAATACAAGATGATAGATAAGATTATTTTAAACTTTTTAAATTCCAAACGGCATTACTTACATATAGAGATGCACCAGGGACCTATTATAAAATCATTAGGTAGAATTCATTGAGACAGGTTACTGTGCCCCTGGGGACGAAATAAGGAAATAACAGAAATTTCTCACAAAATAACAGATTAAACTTTGGAGGACTAGAAAAAGGGCTTGATTAAAATTGAAAAATGTATTTCCCCGATATTACCATCCTTTCAGATCATTTGTTAAGCTTTATTTTATTTTTTATTATTGTTTTTTTAACTTTCTTCATTGCTTATCTTTCACTTTACCTCTATCTAACTCGAAAAAACTGTATAATAATACCGGATAATGCGTCCTTTAATTCAGACGAACCATTTATTTCCAATTTTGGAAAGCTCATAATTTCAATCGCAAATATCTCCGCTAATTCTACAGATAACTGTATGAAACTTTTTCCTCTCTCTTTATTATGGTATTATGTATAGCATTTTCTAACTGGACTTTATGGCCGAACTATTTTCACATTATTTTCGGCTAAATTTTTCTATTTTTCTCATTTCTCCAAAAGGTGTGAAGAAACCAATCTCAATATATTATTTATGGTCATTTTATTATAGATACATGTTACTTGCTAGTTATATGAGACTCCCTTTTGAAATGCTTAAAAAAACATTTGCACCGATCACCCTGTATATGGAAGAGCCAAAAAATAAAAATTATATGCTTACTGTAATACTAAATAATATAGTACTGCAATATATATATATATATATATATATATATATATATATATATATAAAACAGTTTATTTCTAATTTTCATTGAACTTGGGTATAAAGAGGGTTTATTGTCGGAACTGATCATTGCAAATAACGATCCCAATATGTAGTTTACTCTCAGCTCGAACTAAGGAATAAACCAAAAAAAACGAAGACATTTACAAAGCTCTACAGTGATAAAATGGCTTCAGGGGTGAACATGGACCGTATAACCATGCAAATTATCATGAACGAAGTTCTGGGTTTTCAGTGTTATCACAGAAAAAAAAATACTAGTACTGGAAGACTTCAAAGCAATTCGAAAGAAGAGTTGAAAGCTTCATTTTAAAAATTACAGCTCAAACAGGTTCGGAAATACTGGCTGGTACCGCTTCGTTGGCGCTTTTTGTTAAAGAATGTTGCAACCATGCGCTGACTTGGCTTCAGCGATAAAATTTATTGTAACCCTGCTGACATGGGATCAGATTTCAAAACAGTTTCATACTGAGCCGTTGCGGGATGGTGAACCTCTATGAAATAAAAAGTTGGCATTCGAATTGTCGTTTGATTTTAAATAAGATTACAATAAACTTATTAAAAAATTTAAATGAACCAGCTTAGATTATGGTAAATTCGTATCATAAAATTTCGTCCGTCGAGCCGGAGTTTGAATTTTAATTAAATTTTAATTTGAATAGTAAATAATAATGGAGAAAGACATTACTTCGTTAAATAGGACACGTGGGGGAATCAAGGCGCAAATAACTAGACTATTAAAGTCAATAAAGGATCAGCAGTTAGAGGATGTTGAAGAAATTGAAGTCAAGTTGGATAAAGTGCGTAAATTAAATCAACAGTTTGAACTTTTAAGACAAGACTACTACAAAGTTGTGAAAAAAGATGAAGATTTAGTGGAAATTGAAAATAGCTTCGAGGATTTCGACTCGGATCTCCTAAAACTGGAGGTAAGCTTGAAAAAACTTTTTAATAATTGCATGCATGAAAATGGGAATGCAAAAATAAATAAATCTAATGATGTTATGATCAAGCTGCCAGAAATCCCATTACCAAAATTTTCGGGTAATTTTGAGGAATGGAACATTTTTAAAGCTCAATTTGATTCGTTAATTTCTTCTAACAAACAACTTTCAGAGTCTCAAAAGCTTTACATTATTTACAATCATGTTTAGTTGGAAGTGCGGCTCGGATGATATCGAATGACGCTACATTTCATTCCTTATTGAAAGATTTGGAAGATAGATTTGATAATAAAAGACTTATTGTTAATACTCACATTAAGGAAATATTTTCGATTGAAAAGTTGCACAATGAAAGTGCTAAAGATTTAAGATCAGTAAATTATCAATTACATAAACATTTAAGAGCTCTAAAATTATTGGATTTAGATTTGGATAAACTAAGTGAAGCTATGTTGATTAATATTGTTATGCAGAAATTGGATAAAGAATCGTGTAAACAATTTGAAATGACTTTGACGTCAAATGTGCTAACTAATTGGGATACCTTTATTAAATTTATTGAGAAAAGATGTCAAATTTTAGAAAATTTGCAAAGTAATATCGTTTAACCACCAAAAGCGAAATTTATTTCGCAAAGTTTTAAACCACGTACTTTAGTAACAAAGGTAAATGACACTTCATCAAAGTGTCCTGTTTGTCGTCTATCAAGCAATTCATCCTATCTATAAATGCAAAAAGTTTTCTTGATTTAAATGCTGTGGAATGTTTTAATATGGTTAAAAAACTCTCTGTGTGTGTGTTGTGCTTAAAACCAGGGATCAAATAAGCTTTTTGTCGCCAATCTAAATATTTGTGTAACATCTGCAATGGTAATCATAATTATCTCTTGCACAAACATAGCAAACCTTCGATCGGAGGAGAAAATGTTACTCATTACGAAGCAATTCCTTCAGAGCCGACAACTGATTTATCCCCAACAGATGTGACTTTGGCCGCTTCACAGCATACTTCCTCTGCCTGCTTACTTATAAAAAATAAAAATGTTCTACTTCCAACTGCAATAGTACTTATTCAGAATATTCATGACCACTTCTCGAGAGCTAGAGTAATACTAGATAGTGCTTCTCAGGCAAATTTTGTAACAAAGCAGTTTGCTGACAACGCGAATTTACGAAAACAAAAAATAAATACATCGGTTTCTGGATTGGGAGGAATTTCTAATTCGATTGAATATGAGGCTGTTGCAAATATAGCCAATTGTAATGGATCGTTCTTTTTATCACAAACCTTTTTTTGTAATAGATAAAATTACGGATATGGTTCCGGCAACAAATGATAATTTAGAGAATTTAGAAATTCCACAGGTTATGCTTGGGGATCCGGAATTTACACGGAGTTCCAAAATCGATGCCCCTTTGGGTGCTGAAACCTTCTTTGAAATTGTTAAAGGTGAACAAATACGTTCATCTCTAAATTCCTTAATATTTCAAAATACTGGATTTGGCTATGTCGCTGGTGGCTATGTAAATACAAACAATCAGGAACCATGTACTAATTTATATAGTTTAGTTTCTCGAAGTGAGAATATAGAAAAAGTAATCGAAAACTTCTGGTTAGTGGAAAATATTAGCGAAGAAAATACTATTCTTGGTACTGAAGAAGAGTTTTGAGTGGCGCATTTTAAAGAAACCCACATTAGAAATAAGGATGGTCGATTTGTAGTTAAAATGCCGATGAAAATAGGTTTGTTGGGGGATTTTAAAGCCTTAGTCAACGTTAGACTTAACCAAACAGTTAAGCGATTGCATAAGAATCCCATGATACAAAATTTATATAAGGAGTTTATTGCAGAATATGAAATTTTGGGTCATATGGGAAAAGTGAATAGTGACCTTTGTGAAGGATCGTAGTATTTGCCGCATCATGGAGTTCACAAACCTGAAAACTCAACCACAAAATTAAGGGTTGTATTTAATGCCAGTGCCCTTGTACATCGTGACAAAGTTTAAATGATTTGCTTCTTGCCGGTGCAGTGAAAGAAAATATTTTTGAAATAATGACTAGATTTAGGACTTATAAATACGCATTTACGGCAGATATTAAGAAGATATACCGTCAAATATTAATTGATGAAAGGCAAAGAAATCTGCTAAAATATTATGGAAGCATAATATGAATGAGTCTCCAACTACTTATTGTCTTAACACTGTCACTTATGGCACAAAAGTGGCTCCATTCTTGGCCATTCGTTGTTTGAAGCAACTCGCTTTGGATGAAGCGAAAAATTTTCCTTTAGCTTCGCAAGTTACACTAACAGATGTGTATATGTACGATTTTGTCTCGGGTGCTGCTATTTTAGAAACAGCCCAGGAATTACAAAGGCAGTTGATACAAATGCAGTTAACTTGTGGCATGGAGCTTCATAAATGGACTTCAAATTCATCTGAACTCATAAATAATAACTCTGAAGAAACTAACCAACAATATTTTCTCGTTGATCGACATTCTTCAGTAAATGCCTTGGGTCTGAATTGGCAACCAAAAGAAGATTATTTTCTTTTTAAGGTAGACTTAAAGATCAAATCTTTTTACACTAAAAGAGACGTGTTATCGGTTATCGCTCGTTTGTATGATCCATTAGGTCTCGTTGGTCCTGTTATCACAAAGGCCAAAATGTTTATGCAAAATTTATGGATCCAACAATTGAACTGGGAAGATACTCTCTCTCAATCAATTCAGCCAGAATGGTCGAATTTTGTGACATCTTTGAAAGTCATCGAAAATCTCAAAATTCCTAGATATATCTTGACAGAATCTTATGAAGAACTGTTATAGTAGGTTATGCTGATGCTTCTGAAACTGCTTTCGGAGCGGTAGTTTATATGAAGTCTATTATGGAAGATGACACAGCTGTCAATAAACTTATTGGCAGTAAATCAAGAGTCGCTGCCATTAAAGTAATTTCGATCCCTCATTTGGAGTTGTCAGCGTGTCTCCTTCACTCGCAGTTGATAGAAAGAATTCGTCTTTCTCTTCAGATGCTAATCAGTGAAACAATCTGTTACACAGATTCAACAATTGCACTTGTCTGGATAAAGACACCTCCATATAAACTAAAACCTTTGTTGCTACTCGGGTATCAAAGATACAAACTCTTACAGCAAACTTCCAGTGGAAACATATTTCTTCACAACTTAATCCTGCAGATATAATATCTAGTGGTTTGAACCCTCATGAACTCTTAACCAACGACTTATGGTGGTGTGGTCCTGACTATTTACCGGACTCTAAAAAACATTCTAGTGTTGATGAGTCTGTAATTTCAGATGAACAATATCTGACTGAACTTAAATCACAGTCAAACATTAGTTTATCTTCTGTAAATAATATTTCATTTCTTGATGACTTTTTAGCCATAAGTAATGACTATTTAAAATTAATTCGTGTATTTAGTTCCCTTTACAAGTTTTTATTCAATATTAAGAATGAAACAAAAATTATCGGTCCAATCACAAATAGTGAATTGGAAAGAGCAAAAAAGAAATTAATGGAGATTATTTAGGTAAGTGAATTTTATAAAGAGATAAAGGCCCTAAAAACGGAGAAACTTTAAAGAATGGTCCTATGAGTCACTTAAATGTCTTTTTAGATGCAAACAATTTAAGAGTAGGTGGTAGATTGGTTCATGCAGATGTTAGTTATAATCATAAACATCAGATAATACTGCCTAAAAATCACAAAACTACCACTCTAATTTTCCAATTTTATCGCTTGAATAACTTTCACGCAGGACCTCAATCATTATTACATTTTGTTCGACAAGAATTTTGGCCCATTGGAGGCAAAAATATCGCAAGAAAGGTTGTGCGCGACTGTATAACTTGTTTTAGGTAAAAACCTACTCCCTTAGACCGATTAATGGGGAATTTACCTCCAGAGCGAATAAATCCCAACCCTGTATTTTCTAACACAGGTATAGACTTTTGCAATCCATTTTTCATAAGGTACAAAATTCAAAGAAAGAGTAATTTACATAAGGTGTATGTAGCTATTTTCGTTTCATAGTTACTAAGGCTGTACATCTTGAAATAGTTTTTGACCTGACATCACAATCATTTATTGCTTGCCTGAAAAGATTCTTCTCACGTCGAGGGAAATGCTCAATCTTATTTAGGGATGATAGTAAAACCTTTATAGGAGCCAACAAATAATTGAAAAAACTCGCTTCACTTGTTAATTTTTCTGATGAAAATTTATCCTTTTAGCAATGGAAAATATCTCCTGGAAATTTCTTCCCCCTCGGGCCCCTAATTTCGGAGGACTCTGGGAGTCTGGGGTTAAGTCCTTCAAGAATCATCTAAAAAAAACTGTTGTTGATGCAAAATTATTTTATGAGGAATTTTTAACGGTTGTTACTCAAATAGAAGGCATCCTAAACGCAAGACCTATTTCACCTTTATCTTCCGATACTTCGGACTTAGAACCATTAACTCCAGGCCATTTTTTAATAGGCAGGCCCATAAAATCTATCCCAGAACCTTTGGTAACAAATGAACTATACAGTAAACTAACCCGTTGGCAAAGACTGACAAAAATAATAAAACAAATCTGGATACGCTGGTCAATTGACAATCTAAATCATTTGCAAGACCGAAAAAAATGGCGGTTTTCAAAAAATAATATTAAGGAAAATGATATGGTTTTACTAAAGGAGGATCACCTTCCACCTTTTAAATGGTGTCTTGGAAAAATAAGCCAAGTTATTCCTGGACAGGACGGCAAAATTCGTGTTGTTATTGTCAAAACTAAAAATGGTCATTTTAAAAGACCAATCTCTAAAATTTGCCTCCTACGCCTTCAGACATTATTTTCTAATTTGTACATAAAAATCTGTATATTGTTCTGTACATATTCAAATGTTTTTTTTTTATTTTACATATTTAATTGTACATTTATGGTTCATACTTATTTATATTTCTATGTCTTTTTGATATATATTTTCATGTTTGAACTCGAAAAAAAAGTTTTTGTTGGATATTGTTGATTATAACTTTGAATCTTGAATTTTAACTTGTTCTTTATTGTAACCCTGCTGACATGGGATCAGATTTCAAAACAGTTTCGTACTGAGTCGTTGCGGGGTCGATGAACCTCTATGAAATAAAAAGTTGGCTTTCGAATTGTCTTTTGATTTTAAATAAGATTACAGCCCATTTATTAAAAAATTGAAATGAACCAGCTTAAACTTATGGTAAATTCGTATCACTGGCAAATTAATATTTCCTTAAGAGCAGATATATCTCACAAAACAATATTTTAAGGTCAAAAATTATTTATATTCAACAAGCTACGAGTATATACTTTCAAACTTTTGAACTGCTAAGCACTTTCAAAATGAACATTTTCTTGTCGCTTTAGTTATAATGATACTCAAAGGAAATTTTTCACATAAATCTAACGATAAAGAGTTAACAATTAGTGGGAAATAATATAAACATAATTTATTGGCTACACATTATTAACATAATGTAAGAAATAAAGTGAATTAAATATAATCAGATGTTTCATGGAGATTCTCCATAATCGCACCGAACCATATCAATACAGCTTGCCTGAACTTGGCTTGATAAGATGCACATGATTTACTAAGAAAAAAACATGATCATTTTCTCAGTTCAATTGAAATATGTCAGATTCCTATTTGGAGCGATAGTAGAGACTAAAGTAAATACTAAATCTTAGAGAAGGTTTGTCTCTTTTGGCGTTTCTATATTGCATAAATGGAGTGACATTTCTTTAGAATAGAATTGTACCTTTATTGGCTTAAGAGAATACATTTATTAATCGATAATCATTGTGGCCAATTCAAATAAAATTATTTCAAGTTAAAATTTCATTTATGATGCTCATCATAAATGATAGTTAATTTAATTACTAACCTAATAATGCGTGATTTTTTTTTTGTTTTTTTACAGAAAAATACATATGTTTGGAAAAGTTGCATATAATTTAAGAAAAACTAGGTGTATGTGTGTTTTTTCTGGAGAGATTTAATAAAACAATTAAAATATGCCAAATGGTTTCATTAAAAATTAAACAATATTCTAGTGACATAAATCACATTATGGCAATTCTACAATAAAATTAAGAGTCCCTTTATACCAATATATTTTCTGCAATCCAAATAAAATATTTGATAGCATATTTAATTGTATAATTATTCATACAAATGTCAACTTGTCATTTTCCTAAGTTTCCAGTTTAAATATAATTCTAGTTCCGCACTTGCCATATATCGGTACTATCAAATTATTATCAAAATGCATTTGAAATCGGATTTCTAAACACTTGTTCTTGTCCTTTGAAACAATCACCTGAAATCTTATAAGTGCAAATAAAAATTTATGGTCAAATGGCTACGCAATGCATTGTTGGGCTAATTATTAGTAGTACAATAGTAGATTGAAAGGCGCATGTATTTGGGAGACACCCTATAACAGTTTATGATTGTTTAATTTCTATCCTGATTATCAGAAACATATCTTGAAATATTATTCATTTATTTAATATCCATAAGTAAAAGAAAAGAAAATGTATGCCAACAATATTTAATCTAATGTACTGTTTAAACAAATGCATTTTCACAATTGAATGCTGTTTATTTTCTTTAAGGCTCTGAAATGACTTCCATCTTTCTTTATTCTCATCTGCTTTATCTTTATTTCATGAAATAATAACCATTAATAAACACGTTGGATAAGACTCCTTATCAGCTCGCCTGACTTATTTTCAACATTAATGATACAATTGCAATGATTCTTTTATTTTCATACGAGACTTTCATCGATTGAATAAAGCAAATTTATATCAGCAAGAATGCGAGAAACAATATCATATCATGGTCTTATCAAGTTTTCAGTAAAATTGGCAACCACAATAAAAGCGAGCTTCGGAATATCTCTTATTATACTCTTTTTTTTTTTTTTTTCTTTTTCTTTTTTTCACGCGCGGTCAAAGATCGTTGGACAGAAAATACGACAACGTAGTTCTGGATCGTTTAGACTTTTACTCAAGCTCGTTATCACTAAATCTGCGTGGAACAATTAGTGCTTGAAGCGCAACTTTGCTCTAGCAACGGCGCGTTATAAGCTCTTTTGTTCAATAACCGATTATTCATTGAGGACATTTCTCCGTCGGCGCGAAACAAAAGAAATAAATGCCACAAGGATATAAATGGCCAGTTGATATTTGGCGCTGGATCATGGTTGGTTTAATATCGCCGATTTTTTTGTTTTTCTGAAGAGAGTGTTATGAAAATGGAATGGCCTCCAAAATGGAAGTCGTTAGACCAAGTTTGTTATTGCCAATTATCTATAAAGTTATACATTTTACTTAATAATGTTGCTGATTCCTTTTTCATTCAACTGCGATTTCGTAGTTAACGCTAAGTGTTAAGGCGATTGATCTCCAATAACCTTTAGCGCACGATGAAGAGTTTTTACGGAAAATGTCTATTGTTATTTCTCACTTATAATAATGATTATTTAGATATTTTTTCGTCTGCGTCATTCAATTAAGAAGCGAAAATGGATTATGAAAGAATATATTTTTAATGTTTTTATCTGTATGTATAATTAAAATTTTATGCTATTAAGAATTCATTTTTTCGACAGAAAGATCTGTGCTTTAGAAAAAGGAAACTGATTAGAAATAATTTTGTGAGTAATACTTTTATTTAAAAACGAAACAGCGGTTCGTTTTAATTTAACTCATTTATGTTAATGTTTTTTTCTGAAGTTACATAAGACGAATGAATGCTGAACTCGGAAGGTTATCATACTTTCTACCTAGTACACCTACATTCAAAGTTTTATACCATACTACTTCTAGGGCATTTCAGTCTTAGAGACGCTATGGTATTAAACGTATTTATAGTGTTAAATTTATTATATTTAATAAAAAAAATATTAGATACTTTTTAAACTTTTAATTTGTAATAAAAAGGTGATTATTATTTCTTACATTTTTGGATTTAAAATATTTTTAATTAAGTTTCCAATGGAAGATGTTAAATAAACGCTTTAATTTATTGTAATTAAAATATCTATACAATTAAGATATTTTAATCTATGTTGCCTGTTTGTATTATTCAAACGAGAAATTCTAATTCTATAAAACTCGCTGGACTTGTACTGTTTAATTGTTTTGCTTTTTTTTATCGTCTATTTAGATAACGCTGTTTTAGGAAAGTGCTGTTTTACTGATTCAATTTAGAATTCATAGAATATTGAACGAATTTGTCGGCGTTATGCAATTTTTGTTTCGAATTATAACATATTTAAACGTATTTATTTCAGTATATAAATTTGAGAAGTGATAATAAGATGTATGAACAAGACGATTAACTCAGTTTTTCTGTTTTAGTCTATTTGTCTCTAAACAGTCTTAAACTGATCATGAAAAACGACGGTATCAATTTAAAAATATTTCATGACTTTATTGATGAAAGTGATATTTTATTTCTCTCAAAAGCAATTTCTTTTATTCGTGTTTTTTCTATACATTCTTTCAAATTTTATTAATATATGTTTTCTGGTAGCTGTTTAAAATCTTATAACATACTGTATTAATTGAATTAGAAAGCTTATAATAAATACTCGCGAAGAATTCACTTTGTTAATAAAGCAATTCGTCGAGAATTTTGTCTTGTAAATAAATTTTTACCAATTTGGCAAATTTGTGAAAATTGTCTAGAAATTCAGCCTTAATTATTTTATCTATGAAAATATTACAATAAAAATAATTAGTTCTTTTGGAAACGAGAGAGTATTACTTGTCTTTATGCGGTAGTAAAACTCTAGATACAAGTTCAGATTTAAACAAATTAAGAAACTGAGTCAAAACCAGGAAAAAATTAAAACATGAGGTCTATAAGTGATTTAATAGATGAACGTAGATGGAATGAAGATACATATAACTTATAAGTAAGGTCAATTTCTGAAATAAAATATTCTTAATTTTGATATTATGCGAAAAAAAGTAAATCATAGCTTCTCGATTACATGGCAAAAAAGAGGCACATAGCTCATGTTTTCCGATACATAACCAAAACAGAACAAGAAAGAATCATAGAAAACACGAGAAATAATGTTAGATTACATCAACAGTAAAAATGATGCACATGCTTTTGATCAGCTTCAAATGTAGACGCTTGTAAAAGATTTAAAAAATTATAATTCTATTTCTTGTAGACTTTCTTACAATCCATTTATTCTTTGGCCATCAAAAAATACCAGTAAATTGAAAAACATATCCAGGGGGAAAGCTGTTTATAGAAGAACTGGGCAATAAAAAAAAAAAGTTAAGCAAGAAAATATATCGCTGCTGAAATGATGAGTCACTTGGTATAGTCGGAAGATTACAGAATCGAAAGAAGTTATTTATCATTAATTTCCACTACAAATTTGCATTCCAAAAATTCAAGCCGTGTTCATCAAATAAATGAAATATATTGTATTAGAATTATAAGAATATATATCCGGAATCTCTATGTAGCCTATATTTGCACAAATTCAAAGTTTAAAAGTGGAAAAATTTCAAAAATTCCCTACTTTATTTTTTTTCTATTTGAAATATATAAACTTTATATGTAAATTATTGCTTGTATATTTTTCAATAATATCGCTTTTATATCAAAAATCATTTATTTCTAAACATTTTTTTTTTGAAAACATGAAAGTCATAATTTCCTGAAGTTAATATTTGGGTTGCATTAGCGTTATAATCGCATAGTAAATGTGAATAAAAAATATTCAACGACCCTTATTTTCCTATTTTTTTAATTATATATATATAATTATAAATTCGAGGACAGATCAATTAGATATTCCTCCGAATAGTGGCTCCAAGTTTGCTTGGTGACCTTATGATTACGCCAAGACTACTTTGGGCATCGCATCTTAACAGTCTTGTTATTATAATGACAAGGTTTCATTGCTATTTTAGCGATATATCTTGTCGTTTGGCGATTGAATATTGGGGGCGGCTATAATAAGGAAGTATCATCAGTTATTATTCTTTCATCATTATAACAGTGTAGAGAAGGTTGTTTAAAGCGTTTAAAGGACGTCATTTCTTAACATATTTCCTCTCTGCTTAATGATATATTTATGCCAGTGGTCTATAAGTTTATGTGTTCCCTGAGAAAATGTATCGCTTGGAAGGCAACCATTTATTAATCACACCTTGCAAGTTTCGTTTCGTAGGAATGCAACGTCCGTGCAACATATCTTTGAGAATATCCAAACAGATGACCTAGAATTATATAGACTGCAAAAAGGGTTATTCCATGACTTCGGACGTCTGATGGGCTATGACTGTCAGACTGATTCTTGAGATGCAGCAACCCCTCACCTCTTTTTTTTACAGCAATAAGTTTCCGTAGACTGTAGCAGGTTTCACTGTATTGATTTTGAGAATTAAGCTCAAATTAATCACCGCATTCAAGTATCTTGAAACAGAAGAAATGGATGATCTCGCTATTCCTTCTTACCAAAGATTCCGCTTTATTTATCGCTACCAGTGAGTCAAACTATATTGCTATCAGTGAGTCCAAATACCACTACCATTTAGTTTAAATATACCTTTTATCAAAAAGGCTCAGAAATTATGCTATCGTTGTAAAACTTCTTTCATGTAACAAAAAAATGAACCTTCTTACCAATGAGTCCGCTTTATTTATCGCTACCAGTGAGTCAAACTATATTGCTATCAGTGAGTCCAAATACCACTACCATTTAGTTCAAATTTACCTTTCATCAAAAATGATGCTATCGTGATAAAATTCCTTTCATGTAACAACAAAATGAACCTTCTTACCAATGAGTCCGATTTATTTATCACTACCAGTGAGTCAAACTGTATTGCTATCAGTGAGTCCAAATACCACTACCATTTAGTTCAAATATACCTTTTATCAAAAATGCTCAGAAATTATGCTATCGTTGTAAAACTCCTTTCATGTAACAAAAAAATCAACCTTCTTACCAATGAGTCCGATTTATTTATCGCTACCAGTGAATCAAACTATATTGCTATCAGTGAGTCCAAATACCACTACCATTTAATTCAAATTTACCTTTCATCAAAAATGATGCTATCGTGGTAAAATTCCTTTCATGTAAAAACAAAATGAACCTTCTTACCAATGAGTCCGATTTATTCATCACTACCAGTGAGTCAAACTGTATTGCTATCAGTGAGTTCAAATACCACTACCATTTAGTTCAAATATACCTTTTACCAAAAATACTCCGAAATAAGTCTTCCATGATAAAATTCCTTTCACGTGACGACGAGAAAATGCATTCGTATAAGTGTTCGATGCCAAATATCTTGAAACATTTATATATCTTGTAAAAAGAGGAAAATATTCCTTCTGATGATTTACTTCTATAAGTATTAGATTTGATTGCATGCATTCTTTCAGATGAAACTTGCTCACAAAGCGATATGTATGATTTTGCCCGTACGTGCTCGTCGAATTAAATCGAACTGCCTACAGGAATTTATAGAAAAAAAATTATGTAGGCAAACCTGAAGGCAAAAGTAGATATCTTTTGTACAGATGCATAATTATAATGTAACAGAAGCATCACATAAATTTACGTTTTTTCCATTTGATTTCCTAGGACGGATCACGTAGATTTAGGCTTTTACTTGAATTTTTAAGTGCTCTTACTTGTTCGTTCTAACTCATTTTAGTACATTTTTAGTACTTTTTTAGTACTTTTAGCGCGTTTTTGGTATTTTTAATACTCTTATTTACTGCAGTAAGTTACTTGAAAGCAGAGCTGATTCGATTAGTCCATAAAGGAAACTTAGATATGAATAAAAAAAGGAAATTTAGGAATGCCGGCCCCGCATTGCCAATTCTAATTTCATAAATGATTGAATTATGAGAACGAAAAAAAAAATACGAATAAACTATGCGAAAATTTTCAGAATCCGTGTCTTGAAAAGCATTTACCTATGATAATTTTTCAATACATAGTCTACCTAATATTACGTCAATAAATTATTTGTAAAATTTTCTGCAAGTAAGAATTACAACATCTAATAAATCAATGAATAAATGCTTAATATTATTTTAATTTTTGAAATATTCCATTTTAGAATTCTTATCCAGATCAGTTAAATTTGATTTATGTCCTACGACGTATTTGAATCAAACTTAACAAAGTGTTTCTCGATTTCACTATGCCTGTATGATTTATGAATACCAAAAAATCCAGCAACAATCTGATATCTCTAAAAAATTTTACGTCAGCGAAGTTGTAAGAGAAGTAATGGGCGATATTCATATTCAGCTCGATATATGTATTCGTTTCGAGTCGAAAAATTTATGGAGGCGTGATATTTATTTCCCTTGTATCATTTTGCTTTCAAATCGATTTCACAGTAAATTTTTAAAAATAAATATAAAAAAAAAGATTTGTTATTACTCCGGCTCTTGTTACAGAAAAAAAAAGTGAAAATTTTTCGTTTTAAGCTTTTCGATCAAACTAGGTCGTCAGACAAGATGTCTCATAAATTTTAAGTCAAAGATACAACAGCCAGTTTCTTGACACAGTTTTTTTTTTTTCATCCGAAACATGTTTCTTCCTCTTTTTTTATTTTGCGTTTAAGTCTTAACTTTTTGATGTTTATAGATGGGATCGATAGTTTTGTGGTCACATTACTTCTGCCGGTTTCCTTACAAATATTTTGTTATTTTCCAACTGATCATTTCATCCCTTCCTTTATTTTTTATTTCGACTTCAACCAGTTTTATTTTTGTTTACTTTTTCATTTCACCTAATCTTTCTCGGAAGAAATGGAAGGGAAAAAAATACCCAAAGAAACAAAGTTAAATTGACCAAAGGAGTTTCATTTCTCGTGTTTTCTTTTGAAAATAAATGTTTCTTTTTTTCTGTTTTTTGGATAAAGAGCTAAATGAGAAAAAACTGTTAATCTTCTCTAGATGATTGGCAGAGAGTATAAAGAAACGAAAATCTTTTCAAATAGCAAGAAAGTAATATCGAATTTTAGACCTATTAATGATTCATTTCTGGTAATACTTTAGAATCCATGAGAAGAAATTGATACAGTTCTTTTTTATTTTTAAAAATTTCAGTTTAAAAGCCAGGTAATAGAATATATGTTTCAGATTTTGAGGTTGGTACCATCGGAATATCAGCCGTGAATGTAGATGCTTGCAAAGGAGTATTCTTGAATATTTGATCCCCTATTTTTATATTTGGAATTCACTAACTTAAATTGTTCAAGTTCATAACGACTGTTACATGCTGCATTGATCAAATGCCGAGATTTCGTTTCAAGTTTCAAAGTATTGAATATCACAAAACTTCCCCCTTGTGTGCTACAGTTAAGAGATACAATGAAATAAACATGAATATTTCACACATTAATTTCTAATTTTGTATTTTTAATTTATTAACGTAACTTATTACTTTGTGACTTTTATCTTTTGCAGTGACCAAGTACTTGAGACTCGTTTCAAGTTTTAACATATTGGCTGGCACAAGAGAATTACTTATTTTGTGTTGCAGTTAAAAAATATCAATTAAGGGGCCACCTAATTATATAGGTGACTCCAATCAGAGCCATAAACTAAGTCAGTGAATATTGGAAAGTTGGTTCCATCTGTAGATTTACCAGTTATGCAAGTATTGGTCAACATAATAAAAAAAAGTAGCATCGGATAATCGAGCCATTCATGGCTAATTTTTTTTTATCAGGCTTGTAAATCACTAGATTAAATTGATGCAGTTCACAATGACTGTGGTATGATGCGATTTCCTGATTCTGGCTTAAAATGTTTGAAAATTTTCTGTCCTAACAGTAAGAGCAAACTAAATCGGTCATATTGTGGCAAAAATCCTCATGTTGGTTTGGAGTGAAATAATTGACTCTATTTATGCTTCCGGACTATATTCCAGACCTATTATACGAAATGGTAACAGTATCATAAACAAATAAATACAGAGTGCATGTTTCCTGTAGTCTAAGTACTGATTATCATATGCTGTGCTGTAGAACTTTATATTTAATATTTCATCAAACTGAGCTGTCATTGGCAAAATTAAATTGGCGCATAACGATTAAAGAAAACTCATGAATGTATATCACAGACCTTAATCCATCTCTTTTAATTTTTCTCTCAAACATGGCGTATTGGGTATTGTTACAAACCTTCAATTCGGCTTCCCAGCATAGTTTGTTCCATCATTGGAAAGAAAGTTTTACAGTCATCTGAATGGGACGAAGTCCAGGTGTGCGTCGGAGGTCCCAGAGCTTGGCGACAAACTTGGCAACCATTTGGCGACTTTGGCGCCAAAATAGATAATACCCGAAACTTCGAGAATTTTCCCGATCCGTCCAGTAGGAACCGAGATACGCCTCGAACGTTCCTGATTGGTTGAGAGGCTTCTAGCCCCGCCTCCTGAGACCTATAAAAGGAAGCGGCCGCCGCTGCCAAAGGAGACGACGGAGTAGTCCGAAGACGGAGCGGCTAAGCCAGTAGTCAGAGTGGACGGAGTGGTCGAAGAAGAATAAGCGGAATCAACGGAGCGAAGTCAGTAATCCGAGTCAGAGTCGGAGAAGTAGAAGACGGAGTAGTCGGAAGCGACTGAGTCAAGCTAGTGCTGAACTGAGCTGTGCGCTACTGTCTGCAGTAGATTCTGGTTGTATGCTGCTGTTGTATGCTACACGTCTCGGGTGAAGATAATCGTCTTCTGTGCTGTATATAGTTGTCGCTTTTGTGCTGTCCTGTGTGTCTTCGTGTAAATAAACGTCGTTGCTTTTATTCTACTTCTGCCTGCTGATTGAGCGTTCTTTACACCATATCACTCCCACTATCCAAACGAACCCCGGTAAGGAAAATTTCGTAACAGTATATTTGGATTTACCTTTAAGGAAAAATATCGGAGGTAATAAGAGGAGTCGCAACTTAGAGCCTTATTTCTCGGATGGTTTTTAGTATATATATGATTCGCGCAGATTAACTCTGTCGAGGATTTAGCACATTGTTAGAATGGTGTGGAAGGCAAGAGACAGAGGATCTTTAAGCAGCATCTTCGTCAAGTTTCCGACGTTGAAAACGAAGAGGTCTCTCAAATTCAGTTTAATTATATTAACATATACTTTTAAAGCAACACCAAGGCTATTTTGGGACGTATTTCGTAATTTTAAACCGTGCTGAGATGAAGAGGATGACATCTGAATAGACATTCCTTTTCCAAATTTCTGCACTTCATTAATGGGAAAAAGTCTTTCAATTTATAGCCTTAAAATATCTTAATAATAAGAAAGGGCAAATCCGATGCGTTTTCTGTGCGAGAAAAATGATCTTGGGTTTTGAGGCACAGGAATTCTAAACTAGGCCAGTTCACGGAATTTAATATATAACTATAAAAGAAAGTGTAATATATGTTTTAATCTTTTCTGTATTAGAAATGGTGTTTCAAACCATAATGGGGGTAAATTCACAAAAGCTATATCATAACTAGCTCAAAAGTGCATCATCCTGCTTGAAAAAAAGGAAAATATCTTTAGTTAAAAATAAATTAGGTGACTAAGACAATTCAAAATTATATGAGATCCCTTCAGAAAATGTGAAAAAAAAAATTCAACTTCAGAAAAATGAACTTGAAAATATAATCTTGGAAATATAATAACAACAATTATGGGATAAAAAATTGCTAGTAAAAATATACTTTGATATAAAATTGATTTCAAGGCTATTATTTTAATCCTATATATAATAAAACATAATCAAATATTATTTCTATTATCAGATAAAATAATTTGTAACCATTGAAACTAATTTTTAAATTCTAATATAATACAAATTAAGAAAAAAAAAACGAACAATTCTTGCTTTAGAAATAAAATTTACATTTTACAAATTTTTAATATTATGTTCTTCAGAACTCAAAGCGGAAAAGCATTAAAAATTCAAATTATTTGGAGAAAAAAGTTTATAAAATATTCTTCTATTCATTCTTTTAATCATTAATTTTCCTCTTTCTGTGGAATGAAGATAAAAAATAGGTGGAACCCGAATATTCAAGAATCTTGGTGATACCTCCATTAGGATTCCAGGGTTTTTTTCTATAACATTCAACGTCCTATCACAAAAGCTATAAATCCCCAGCAATAGCAGGTTGTTAAGTAGACAAAAAGTGTAGGTGAGCGAAATCTCTATTTGAATTGTTAATTTCCAGTTCTTTGATACTGTTAGGTTGTTGAATCGCGATTTCCAGCTTGTGTGCTTTTATAAATTGCAAGTGCTGTTATTGTGCATGCTGCACTATATATTTTTTTATTATGTATTTGTGTTTTCGTGTAGAATAAAGCTTTTCTTTCTGAGTACAAAATATACCTCGTTGCAGACTCGTCCTTTACAGAGTTTGTTGGACTTTTCTTCTATACATCCATTGATCTTGATTTTTGTCTAACAATAAATTTTGTGTTTTAATATACTGCGTTGAGTAAAATGTGGAAATTTCGATTGATCTTAATTAATTAAAATATTTATTAAAGTTTTGAAGCACCTCTTTGTTTTTAAGCACCTACAATCCCAGAGAGCGATTAGGTGCCAAATGTTTAGCTTTAGATCCAAGAGTTTAACTTTTAAAGCATTTTTGTGTCTTTAGTGAATGCAATTTATAAGAAGTATGCAATCCTAAAATTGTTATCATGTTAAAATATTAAGATATTCTACATAAATTTGATTTCAAATTATTTCTGAATAAAACTCTTTTTGATTAATAATGGATAATGTAATAGATAAATTAAAAAATTTAGCTGGATATAATTCTTCATAGTAAATGGTACTAACTTGATGGATTTGTTTTTCTTAACCATTACCTCTTTGTACTATATAAAGAAATACAAATAAGTTGATCCAATCACCTTTTGCTTCGTTATATAAAAGTAGAAAAATCCTCTGTGTTCCAGTTACTTTTTTTCTTGGTCGTCTTTATTCCTCGTAATCTTGTTACCTTGTCCGAGATTATTTTTGCTTAGAGAACGGAACAAATTTTTTCATCAGTCCTCGAGCTGATCCTCTTCGTTATATGCATGTAATCCACCTGTTTCGATCAAATTTGGCGAGAATTCTTCGGAGGCATAGGCTTGTACTTATGTTCCAGAAATGTTTCGGTTATATATATATATATATATATATATATATATATATATAGAGAGAGAGAGAGAGAGAGAGAGAGAGAATGATTTTTGATATTTTTCATAAAAAGAAGCTGCTACCTGTAGTTTTTCTACAAATGATTTTTTAAAAATTAAATATGCTGAAATAGAAAAAGAAAAAAAAATAATTTAATAAAAAGAGTTATTAAAACAGGCTTTCGCTTTTTTCCTAAAAAAGAAAATTTTCTTTTAAACTTCAGTTTTTTTTTCTTTAATTTGAGTTTTTCTTATTTATAACTAGAAGATATATTACTAGTCTTTCCAGAGACTTTCTAGGCCTGTAAGAAATACGCTTTCTATCAAATTCATCAATCTTTGTGTGAAGTTTTGTAGGTTGGTATAAAATCTAACAAATTTTTCAATAAGATAAAAAATTATATGCTTTAGTTCCGATTCTCACACAAAATGCCGTGTCTGGTTTTATTACTTAATTATTAATTAACACAATTAATTTATTTAAATTTGCCTAATAAGCTAAATGAATCGATTTTTTGTGCCAGTCTCAATCCTAAAAATATATTAATATATCGTGACAAGAAAAATATGGCTTTCTAAAGGGTTAAGGTATGGCAAGCAAAAATATAAGATTACTGTGGTTCGTGCCTTTGCGAAAATTCTTTCACTTTATTCCTAAATCTCAACATCTCTTCTTTTCATCTTTTCTTTTTTCATTTTTTTTTTTTTTACTGAAATAAGCCATTCCCGGAGCATGCACAAAAACCCCGAAGTGTTTCCAAAACCGAGAATAAACAATAGACGGGTTATTATCCTAGTAAAAATATCTCCGTTCTGATTGTCGCAATAACTTCATTCTAATAAGTTGTCCTCTTATTTCCTGATCTAATTCCCCTTTTTAATTCATTAATCCTACATGCGCTGTATAGAATTGCTGGTGTCAGCTTTTTCTCACTGCCCGAAAGAAGGGGGGTGAGAATGTTTAATGCTTACAACATTCTTTTAAAGATACTTAAGATTCAATTTCCTAAGTCGACATGTGTTCAAAGAAGTCCTTACCAAAATCTCATAGTAAAATCACTCAGGGGGATAAGTTTTGGTGTCTTCTGTTCTTTTGTCGAAATGTAGTGTTGAAATGTAACACACACACACACACACACACACCTTTATTGCCAATAGAGATTATAAATTTCTGTCTAATTTGTCATAGGAATATAAATATCAGTCATTTTAGCTTTAAAAAGATTAAAAACTTAAATGTATACATTTTCAAATAATATTATATAATACATAATAATATTTTAATAATACATAATAATATTTTAATAATACATAATAATATAATAATAATATTTTAAATAATATTATATTTACATTATATATATTTACATATACATTTTTAAATAAAAACATATACATAAATATATACATGCACACACACTTTGAACATTCAAATAGAAACTAATGACTGTAAACGAATTAAAATTAATAAGGATCCAATAACAGAAAAAAATGCAATAACAAGTACCAAACAATGCTGAAAGAAAATATTACCAATAACCTTCAATTCCGTCAGTGAAAAGAGAATATAATGAATTAGTAGGTATATAATAATAATAATAAAACCAGTAAACCTGAACTGTATTTGTTACAATCCAGAATGAAACAATTTAAATAAATCGTATAATTCACGGTTCTGTAAATTGTATTCATGTTTAGCTTTATTCATCTTCAGATAAATCATTCGCTTTAAATAAAATATTAAAATAAAATCTTCTGAGTTGATTGACGCCAAAATAGAAGTTATAATGACGCTGTTAAACGGGGTGAAGATATTTTTAAACTCCCCCCCCAGATTTATACATGGAGTTGGCTTATTCTTTTATAGATCCATTAATAAAGTATTTTTTATATCAGGCTTTGCAAGGAGTTACTTCTAAGTGTGTTTACTAGTTATGAATTAAGATTTAATTAAATTAACCTATTAAATGATAATTACTTTCTGAAAATAGAAAAGTTATTTATTCGGCTGAGGATAAATAAGTGAACACAATTTCCTTTCTACAAAAATTAAGATTCAGATTAAATTAAAACATGTGAAAATAAGGTCAAAGATGCATTTATACCAGATGATCCATCGCCATGTTTATTTTAAAATAAGCTGTAAACATGTTTGAGTAGCTTAAATATTCGATACAAATGTATTAAATAAAGTATATTTTTTTAAACATTTTATCATTTCTTTCGTTTGTTGTTACAGGTTTCTGCATATATTAGATCAGCATTTTTGATCGTCAATTATAGTTAGAAATCAAAAGTATCTACATAATTATGAAATTCACTAAATTATTTCACTGCCATTATTACATTTAGATTTTTCATTCTAGGCTTGATATGCAATTATCGTTTGTCAAACTCATTAATTATGCTTATATCGAATACTATGTTTAATTGGCTTGTTGCATCACTTTCAGTTATATTCAAAGATGAATGCACTTTAGTAAAATGCGCTTAATTCATTATTAATGATGATAAGTTCATGCCAGAATACAGCATTCTTCTGCATTGAAAATCAAATAATTTTTTTAAAGGGAATAGATTCTTATTTAAGAATAAGAGGAGTAATGCTAATTTGAAACAAATTAGAACCATTTTATAAAAATGTTTTCCTAGTGCAACAATAGACAAAAAAAATTCAAAACAAGAAGATCAAAATGATAGATTTGTTCATCAATCATTTTCAGAATGAGGTCAGTGCCAAAGATTTTAATTTGAAATTTCTTTATAAAGCTTGGACAATTTGAAAGGAGACTTTTCAGGGCATTTGGATTCGGGTTCCTTTTCTTTCAACTCTAAGATAAAATGTAATAGGTTTGATGTTATAACTGACATTTCAAATATAATTCTTACTTTCACTTAGTAGAATTTTACATATTTTTTTCAATACTTATTTCACATCTGAATTGACTTCTGTTCTTATTTAAAAATAAAAATAAACTATCTTGTCTATGTTACTGATTCATTCATTTTTCTACTTTTTAGTTATATCAATCCTCCATTTTGAAGCAATACAAGGAATATATAGAAAGGGAACTTATAATTTTGAGTAGCTTTCAGGTGCCAAGGATGGCGTCTGAGCATTCAACTATACCAGAGGTCGTCATATTTAACAGACCATCACACATGAAGGATTATTAATGTAATCGGGTTTCGAACTTTGAATTCAATAAATAGAGATCTTATAGCCAGGATACAATTACTCTGCCATATTTACAATATTGTTTAGGTAAATAGCAGGATATAAAAGGAAGTATTATGTTCACCTGTCTATGCCTTATGTCATGCAAACCTATATCTATGTCTTATGCCATAATTTATGTTGACTAGTATTTATTAGTTACATAGTTGAGGGTTGATTCTCGCCACGCTGTTGAGGAGAGAAATGGTGCCCGGTCGAGTTTCTCCTACCGATGACGGAACTTGTTTCCCATGGGAAAGGTTGTACCGTGACCGGTGATTCAGTATTAGTCCCCATCAATGCTGCCGCAGCTATCTGGTCAGCCAGATTTAATCTGTGTGCTTTAGTGGCAAGTCGGAGTTGTCAAATTTGTGGTTTCCATAGTGTTTGTGTTTGGAGGGTAATCTCTATGTATTTTTATATCTTTAAGTTCATATTTTTTGCTTCGTTATAAATTCTATCCTTATCTCTTTCTCTTTTAATGCATTTTTATTTCATTTTATTTTGTTTGCTTGCTTCTATCCCTCCCTGTTTATTTAACTGTTCAAGGATTTGGATTTGATCTATTCTGTAACAATACCAAAGGATTCAAATACTGAATGGATAACAGACACAAAAAGAAAAATGATATGCACTCAATAAATTCAAATAATATAATTGGTAACTAATAGTAATAAATAATGCAACTTGTGTTTTAAATTCAGAGTGAATCTGTTAGCGAGGTGAAAAATTTATTACATTCACTTTTTATGAGAAAAATCATTCATCTAAATTATATCATAATTTATATAACGGTGCATTTCATCTTCAAATTCCATGAATAGGCAAATGCCTGATTTTCGGAATTACTAAATTGAAATTCCTTTAATAACTTTTCTTTGATTTCTATAAATAAGAGTAATTTTGATTTGTGATTTTTTTTTTGAAATACACAAAGATACTTTATTTTAAGCAAATAATATTTATAAATAACCTTTTTGCCGTTAACATATTATTTAATAAAAGAACGATTTGCTACATACGATATATGGATATTTACAAAGATAACATTCTTATGAAAAATTTTAAAAATAGAAATCAATTACTCTCTTTCAGACTGGTAAAACTAATTAATTGCGAATAAACTATTTGTTAGAAGTAGAAAAGCGATGTTTTGTTTTGAATGCATTGAAGTTCAATAAATGAAATGAAAATGCTGAATTAATTGAAACTATTATGAATAAATACAAAGGAGATTTATATTTAAAGCTATATTCCTATTGAGTAAAACTCAATGTTTTCTATAAAATATTGTCCCCAATAAATAGAGAATTACTACGGTTAATCAAAACCATTGTAAGCTAATTCGAAAATGCTAATTTAAAATATAATTGAAAATTCAATATCAAATGAGATTCAGAAAATAATTAAAATATTTTTGGTACAAAAATTTCGCTAAATTTTGCCCGCTAGGGGTTTTGCTAAATTTCTTATAGCTTGAATTTTTAATCACCTCTTTGTAAATTATTGAACGTTATCCTGAATAACCCTGCCTAATGTCAACTTATTTAGAAATTTATAATTCCATGCTATTCTTCAATTACATTAAACTTGCGGTATGAATAACTTTATATTATTTAGTGCATGAACTTCCAAAAAGTTAATTTTATTAAAGAGATGTTTATATCTAATGTTATTTTTTTTTTTTGAAAAAAAATCAATATCTCCTATAAAACTTTGTTCCGAATAAAAAGTATTGAACAGAGAATCATAGTTCATAATCAATAAATAAATAAAAACACTAATAATAATAATCTAATTCGCAAGTGATAATTTAAAATACCATTCAGAATCAAATACCAAGGTTGAACTCAGAAAATAATTTTAATATTTTTCATATTTTCACAAAACTGTATTTATAAAAACTAATTTCGCTGAATTTCTTGTAGCTCAAATTTCTCTCCCCCGCGATCCAAGCTTTTTTAAATGATTAAACATGTATTTTGAATCCCCATGAGCAACTGCATCTTATTTGTAATCCCCCTTTTTAAATTATTGAACAGTTGTTCCAAATCATCAGGAGCAATATCGTCTTATTTAGAATTATAATTCCGCTCACCCGTATAAATTATGAAACAATTGGCTTGAATCACCATGTGCAACATCATCTCCTTTGGAATTTTAGTCCTCCTTTTTTAAATCATTGACCAGTTATCCGGAATCCCATGCACAACAGCATCTTATTTATAATCCCCTCTTTTTAAATTATTGGACAGTTGTTCCAAATCATCATGAGCAATATCGTCTTATTTAGAATTATCATTCCGCTCACCCGTATATGAAACAATTGGCTCGAATCACCATGTGCAACATCATCTCCTTTGGAATTTTAGTCCTCCTTTTTTAAATCTTTGACCAGTTATCCGGAATCACTATGCGCAACAGCATCTTATTTAGAGTTTTCATTCCTCCCTTCGCAGATTATTGAACGTTTATCTTAAATCGCCATGCTCAACCGCATCTTATATATAATTCTTATCCCCCCTCCTCTCCTTTGTAAAGTATTGAAGCATTGTCCTTAATCAACATACCTAACATAATCATATTTAGAATTTTTATTCCCTTTTTGAAAATCATTGATCTGTCGTTCTTATTTACCATGCACAGCATCATAATCTTTAGAATTTTTATTCCTCTCTTTGTAGATGAACAGTTTGTCCAGAATCACGATGCGCAGCACCATCTTATTTAGAATTTATATTCCTCTCTTTGTAAATTATTGAACAGCTATCCTGAATCATCATGTGCAACATTACCCTGTTTAGAATTTTATTCCCCATTTTAAATTATTGACCAGTTGTCCAGAATCACCGTATGCAACAGAATATTATTTAAAATTTTTATCCCGCCTTCCTAAATTCTTGAATAATTGTCCTGGATCACCATACACAATATTATCTTATCTAGAATTTTTATTCGTCCCTTTGTAAATTATTGAACGCTGGTCTTAAATCGCCAAGCGTAATAGCATCTTATTTAAAATTATTCAATGAAGAATCATGATAACTTCATATTATGCTACAATTGAAGTAAACTTACGTCATCAATAACATTGGAGTATTATTTATTTGAATGAATGATCTAAAAGGTTAGTTTCATGAATGAGTAAGTACTAAAATAAAAGCCTATTAGAAATTCAAACATTCTTAGTTATCCAATCTTGAAAAACTCGCCTGTCTTAAAATACTTCAAGAACAATGCATCAGATCATCATTAGCATACATCGCGTACAATTCCATCGCTTTAAATAAAAATTCTATTCACACTTTTTGTATAAATATAAACCGTAGTTGCGAGCGATTAAATTTTGAACAACACTATGCTTAATCAGACGTTTATAAAGAAAGATAGAGACAATTATTTAAAGTGGAGAGCATCTTTTGTTCAAAGTTCAAGGGATCTAAAGATATCACCTAAGGGCGAGAAAATTAACTTAAATTCTTACTTCTGCGAGTGACACTGCCACTTTAAGAATCAGAAGTTTCTGACGTATAATCTGAGATTTTTTTTCCCCACATTCGCTGCTGCCGTAATACAGTATTTTTTTTCCTCACCTAGCTAAATTTAATGTCTTATTTCCTTCAACTTTAGTAGCTGTTAGTTTTTGGCTTAAACTCCTCCAGGCGAAAGTTTTACGACTTCGTGTTGCTGATTTAAAAGCCAGAATCGATTATGTAAAAAAATGCCAACCCCCCCTTAGGGCCTCTGTGTTATTGTGGAACACCCCTTTCGCCGTAACAGCTGTGGACAATGAAATAGTAAGGGCCTTGCTACCCTTAAGCGGAAGGAAAACAACGAACGGCTATTTTTGAGGCGTGTTTTTTATTGCTAGCATTATTTTTCCACACCCATCGTCTTTCAGTCTAACTTCTTTGTTTCTCAGACTACAAAACATGTGTTTATTTTTTTATGATTTTATTTCCTTGGTAGGTATGCTCTTAAACGTAGCCTCGTTCCCTCTGTCGTTCAATTCGCGGAAAAATATGTTTGGATGATTTTGCCTTTCTTTATTTTTATATTTTTATTCGTTTTTATTTATTCCTTTTTCCTCTTTTGAGCGAGACACTACAGCTATTGTTAATTTTATTTGTGTTCTTGGATTTTTTCGGCTTTCGGATTTTTGAAATTTTTTTTTCGCGAGTGAGACCGCTTTTGGTCATTCGTAGCAGTTGTGGCAGCTCTAAAAATAACCCCCAGCTAGGATGAAATTCTTCTTTAGCTATCGTGACGAGAACTTGAATGTTAAGATAGAATAAAAAAAAAAGTTGAGAATAGAATTGAATAAAAATGGTGGCATGCAGGAAAGGCTGAACAAACTGATGAAGAAAATTGAGTTAAAGATGGTTAAAACAAATTAATTGTATATTAACTTTAGACTCATAAGGAATAAAAAATGAATATATAGTTTTCAAATGGATATTCAAGCGATTAGCTCTCTTCACGAGTTAGAATCCTCACTCAAAATGCAAAAAGTTGTATAAAAAGTATATATTTGTAATTCAAATCTACTTAGTCCTAACCCTTAATTTCGTCAATAGATCCCAAGTGGCCAGTTCGCATTTAATCATAATCCAATGTTACATAATCGCATTTTTACTTTAACAGCCACCTAGCATTTTATTTTTTGCTATACAAAGAAAAAGTATTGCAATTGTTAAACAACACGGACAAGAGATTTTGATAAATCCACACATTTCAGATCCTTCATGAATCTGAAAATTTATTTTTAGAAAGATGTTCGTCTATCACGCTATCTGTCTGTCCGTTTGTATTATAAAACCAATGATATAAAAGAGCTCTGAACAAGACTATGAAATTTGGTAAGTAGAGTTACATCAAATTTGTAGGTTTCTATAAAATTTTGAACGAAATCCATTCAGAGGATGTTTTCAAGTTCGATTTTCTGAATATAAGCTAACATGAGAAAAACAAAACACAGAGATAAAAGTACAAAATTCTACCATCTAAAACGTAAAGAGCATTGAAGCTTTGATCCAAATCAATAAAAGGTTGACCATCTGACTATCGATACTTTCACAATAATTCAAAAACGCAATGATCTAAATAAAATTTTGTATGGGATCTTAAGACTACATTTTTAGTTACAAGCCAATTATTTTTAATTGTCTGGTAAAAGAGGCTTATAAAATACATATTAGATTTTCAGTATTTGTTTATTTACTGCATGCCAGGTACTTGTATATTAAATTGCCAAAAGAAATCGCTAATGGTTGCACTGTTTTATATTGCGTATTAAAATGTCATTACTTGGGCATTTTATTCGAAGTTAATAGTATCGCTAACTAATCGCTAAATTTTATATCTGTGGGTTTTAGAAATATCCTGATTCTTATCGTTCAGATTAGTACACGTACTATGGTCAATCAAAGTGAAAAAACTATCAACAAGATGCTTTGTTGAAAAGTTGATTAGTTCCACAAGAACAGGCAAATTTAAATAGCATAATAATCCAATACCTGCAAAATGCTTGGTGCTGAGAGAAAAAAAATCGAAAGCTACAATACTTATATTCATCGCACTGCCATATTTAGAATAGAAATATTCTGTAGGGAGTTAAAAGGGCGCAATAATAACTCAGATTAGAACTCGATTCAAAAACCAAGCTGAAGCTCATCAATAACTGAGTATTATTATTTATTTTTTCATGTGTAGTAAGTGCATCATAATAATAAAATTGTAAAAAATATTGTATGTAAGTAAAAAGTAGCTGAGAAACTGCATCAGATTTGATACAGTTTTCTAGCAGCAACAATTGGATTATTTTGTTAATACAGCAAAAGAAAAAACAAGTTATGTGATCTTTCCTTCATTGTTTCCTTGAGTATTAAAACTAATCTCTAATACCGTTTTCCTGCCACGCTATTTCTAGTTGGAAAAAAAGATTGAAAAATAATTTTCATAGATGCTATGCTCGTAATCTTTGATTTTGGACACAAAATTGAAATTTCTGGAAAATACAAGAACTTAATCTCTATTAGTTACCAAGATTCAGACATTCTTCTGCAGAACTGTGAGTGACGTCGTGGGACTTCGGGAGACTATACAGGGTGTTTCAGTGAACCGTTTCAGAACTTCTAAGAGGGGTAGGGTACATTCTGACAGCTCGAAATCATAGAGCAATGTGGGGTCGGAAATGCTTTCCTGAAGTGGTGTTGTACACAAAAGCACCATAAAGAAAAGAGACCGTAAATGAGAAATCGTTTTAATAATACATGAAAAGAAGCAAAAGGTACATGGATTAAAGTAAGTGTTCGACGTTTCTTCCACGGGCTACAATGCACGCCTCATATCTCAGACAGATTGACATTCGAACATTCTGGAATACTCCAGGAATATCTCGAATCTCTCCGGCAGCAACTGCGATTCTTGCAACGAGCTCCTCAGCAGTGCCAACAGGGGTGTCATAAACTAGCAATTTCATATGACCCCAGAAATAAAAATCAAAACATGATAAGTCGGGTGACCGAGCAGGCCAATGCCTGGGACTCCCACGTCTGATCCACCCTTGACCAAATGTGACATCCAGGTAGTTACGAACATCTCCGCATTAATGGACAGGGGCTCCATCGTGTTCGAACCACATTGTCTGTTGCGTCGATGCAGAAATCTGTTCATCTCTCAAAAGTTGTGGCAATACTTGCTGCAGAAAAAGCAAGTACGTAGGTCCGGTTAGACAACCCGGTAACAGGTAAGGCCCGATGAGGTGATCTCCCACAATACCGGCCCATACATTGACCGAAAATCGATTCTGTGCTGCCCAACGTCGTATTGCATGCGGGTTCCCGACCGCCCAGATATGGTCGTTATGCGTGTTGAAAATTCCTTCCCTTGTGAAGGATGCCTCATCGGAAAACAACACTTCAGCAGGAAAAAGGGGATTTGTAGCACATTTTCCCAGGTATCACATTGCGAAAGCAATACGAGGTACATAATCCTCCGGTTTCTGTGACTGGACGCGCTGCACGTGAAACGGATGCATGTCTTCTGCTCGGAGAATCCTCCAGACGCTGCAATGGGAAACCCCGACTGCGTTTGCTACACTTCGTGTACTCGTTCTTGGATTCCTCTGTGCATGATGCAGAACATTCTGTTCGGCGTCTCCAGTCCGTGTTGTTCTTAACCTGTCCCTGTGAGCTCTTTCTAATGAACTTGTCTCAGCTAACCTCTGGTGCAGTCTCGCAAAGAAATTATGACAGGGAATACGTCTCATCGGATATCATTCCGCGTACAGACGCTGTGCGGCTGGCCCACTACCCACTGCAGCCTAGTACGCCAAATGCATATTGGCTAACTCTGCGATCGTGTAATTATCCATCCTACTAACTTGGCTTTCTTGTGCGAAATGAAGATTCCCTGCACGAAAGCTCGGACTTTTCGCACAACGCCACCTACCGCGTCAGGAAAGCATTTCTGACTGCCCATTCGTGTATGAATTTGGTTCGTTAGGATGTACTCTACCCCTCTAAGAAGTTCTGAAACGGTTCACTGAAACACCCTGTAGAAAGCCGAGGCTCTAGTAGTGAGTTCGTAAAGCGAGTAAGAAGCATTCAATACCATTATTGTTGTTGACCAAGTACCATTAATGTTGTAACAATTTGTTATCTGTTTCTTTCGTTAAATTTTTTTATTTTTATAGCCTTGATTGTGTTTCCGTTACTTGTGTTTTTATGAAATGTTCCTGGAATAAAGGATCGTTTTTCGTTACTATCTTGTTGGACTTCACACACTGTACGCCAGTGAGATAATTTTAAAAACATTATATTTATAGTTTGCTATAAATGCTATAAATATATTAGTATAAATACAGGTGTTGATTTTAAGCTCAATTTTAGACAACAGATATAGGATCTTATTATTGTATATTTATATCAAAATACATACAAAATAGTAATTAATATTGAAATAAACAAATTTTATTTATGATCTTATTTACATGATTCTTTTATCTTTTCATTAGAAAGCTATGATATCGAAACAAAAAAAATGTAATATTATTTTTTTCAATATCTAACATATTATGTACAGGATTTTATAATATTATACAATAAATATAAAGTATACAGCCTAATTTAAATGCAATGGGGTCGGAAATTTCCCTAAATTAAGAATATTAATATTACACTGATAACTACTCAACTCAACTATGTAGTCTGAAAAAAATATATCACAATAACAAATTTTAGCCTGCGGTTCCTTAAAAACAATTTTGCAAAAACTCCTGATACTTCATTACCAAGCTTAAGTAAGCAAGCTGTTAAACTTATTAATAAGTAATCTGAGCTAGAACTAGCCATGCATGTAAGAACCTTTTAAGTAGTGAGCCCGATATTCATGGTGTCTACCAGATTACCTACCTGCCATAATTAATATTATAGGCGGAAGACATTTTGCATGATAATACTTACATAATTCTATTAATTAAACATATAGTGTAAAAAATATTCTTAATTAAAGTAAAAAATGTTTATCTATACAAAAAAGCAAAGATAAATTATAGAATGTTTTGCAGAAGTATTATTATATCTTACTTATAAATATTTAAAAACATATTTTCATTTCATCTCATTCTTATTTTCATTATTTTTCAGTAAATTCTCACTATTTAATAACCGCTTTTTGTAAGTCTACTTAAATTAGGAGAATAACCTTTGGAATAAATATTTTCAGAGGTTGTTTCGATAAGCTAATTTGGCGTTTTATTTGAGAACCACATCAAAAAATTCTTTCTACTCAAAAATCAGTTAATACTTAAGTAGTCAACAATGAAAGATTACCAAATACTAATATTTTAATAGAATATATAAATATAGAGATTCGATTAAATAAAAATTTATAAATACACAAAAATCTACAAAAATATAGAAAATATGTACATCTTTGATTTCATGCATAATAATTTAATACTTTAAAGGTGAATTGATTTTTTATTTAGAAATATTTTTTTCATCAATTCTCTAGGAGTTTATTCTAGTTATCTAGGTCATTCAGATCGTTCCTAGTCCCAACTGAAATTTTGGCTTACATTAAAAAAAATTGAAAACAAAACAGAGGAACGATTATAATTTTGATTAAGAAATGAAAATTATAATCGACAAAATAAAATCTATGGAAAGCATTAGTAATTTAACTAAACATTTTAAAATTCTACGTCGATGGAAATTAAGGCATTAATTTAATAGTGTGCATAAATAATACAGAATATATCAAATGGTGCAAAATAAGAATAATTCCATTGGTTTTAAAACATTAATACAGACAGATCTTGACAGTTAATCCATTATTAACGCAAAACCACTAGGCAATTTTAAAAAATTATAATGCAGAAATAAAACAAAAAATGTTGCAAAATCGTTACAATTTATTTTTAAAAAATTTTTCATAATTTTTCTTTAGAATTTTTTAACATATTTTGTTGCTTGTATTTTGTATTGAGAGCAAATATTAATCATAATTTTTTTTGTATTTCTTTTCAGCATCAAATGAAAACTGCCCAAAAGATTTAATTAAAGAAAAAAAATGTATTTTCATTTGTGTAAGAAAAATAAATTAATAAATTGACGAAGTGTGTTCCACTTTCTAATCCAAAGAATAAAGAATTAAATAAGGAAGAAAAGAAAAAAGAAAAAAAAATCTCCAAACAGATTCTTCCAATGAAAAAAAAAAAATCCCATTTTCGAACTTTCATCTTTTTTTCTCTTACCTTTGATCATTTGTTGGATTGACATAAATTAAAGTTATTTCACAAGCGATACAAAGGAAAAAAAACGATTTATCAAATAATCAGAAGTATTACACGCAAGAGAAACTGCATTTACCTTCCGGCACTACCTTATTTAATATGTTTCGAAAACATTTCGCAACTTCAATGGATTTTCTTAAAGCATAAGTTGTTTTATTATGATTAGAAGAAAATACTTTTCGGTAGAAAAATGGCATAAATGCCGAAATTGGCTTCTTAGGATTTTTTTTCTTAATATTATATTCAAGCTTTTTTTCCCTTCTGAATTTAAAATTGAAAGAAAATAAATGTTGCCGTGACACATCGAAATTAAATGATTTTCCCCAGTGCAAAAATGTATTTATATTCAGGTATTATCAATATCTTAAGTCTTTCTACTTTGAGATTTAAAATTACGCTTCGTGTTTAAGTTGTCGAAGAATTCAGTTCCTCAACTTAAATAGGATTTATTTATTATACTGAATGAAAATTCAATCTTGGCATGGAAAATAGTTACATTTTAAGGTATTTCGCTTAATTTCTTCTTTTTTTAAAAAATTATTTTATTTTATTTTTACAAATACAGCGAAGAAAATTTGTTTCTGAAAGATATGATAAATTAGCCTTGTAATAAAATTAAATCATATGATGTTACTGTCACATAGAAAACACAATTTGTCATCAAATATATATGTTTGAATCATAGTCACATATGAAACGCAACTGCCTTTGCCGTAGAATATCAAAATTTGACATCATAGTCAATATGAACTCAACTGATTTTGCCATAGATTATCAAAATTTGATATTATAGTTATTCACACATCATTAAACGTTGAAGCTTGATGTCATAGTCACATATGAAGCTGAATTGCTTTTGCTATAGAATATCAAAGCGTGACATCATAGTTACACATGTAACGTAATTGCTTTGGATATCTATACCGCATTTGTTATCGAATAGTGAAGCTTCACATCTTAGCCATATATCAATTGCAACTGCACTGGCCTTTTAACATCTAAACGTGACATCAATGACGCATATCAAACTTAAATTTACATGCCATTTAACTTAATGTCATATTCACATGTGAAACGTAACTGCTTTTGCCATAGAATATCAAAGCTTAACACCATAGTCATATGTGAAATGTGACTGCTCTAGTTAACTAACATCTAAATGTGGCATAAATGCAATACATTAAACTTAAATTCACGTTTCATTAAGTATTGAAGCTTGATGTCATAATCACATATGAAACGAACTGTTTTTGCTATAGAATATCAGAATTTGACACCATATTTGTATATAAAACCTAACTTCGCTAGTTATCTAACATCTAAATGTGGAGACAATGCCACATATAAAATTTGAATTCACATGTCATTAAATATTGGAACTTGATACCATATCACATATGAAACTTAACTGCTTTTGCTATAGAATATCAAAGCTTGACATCATAGTTAAATATGAAACGTAACTGGCCTGATTATTTAAACTGCATTTGATATAAATAGTGAAGCTGACATCTTAGTCATATATCAAATGCGACTATACTGGCTTTCTAGCATCTAAATGTGACGTCGCTATAGGATATCAAAAATGATTGCAAATATCGAAGCTTGACATAGTTATATATTAATCGCAACTGTGCTGATCATCTGGCATCTGAATGTCAATGTAATTGCATTGACTATAATACCATCTAGCAAAAGCAACTGGGCTAGTAATATAGCATTTAAATTTGATGATTTTGTCACATTTGAAACGCAACTGCACTTATGTATCGTCAAATACAGAATATTGATTCATAATCTCATATCAAACATAAATGTAGTTGCCGTAATTGTTTTGTGAGTTCCCCATGCTAAGTATACCTGTTTGTTCACGAATCCCTGAAAGAACATTATTTACAACAACTTTGTGACATTACATCTTCTAATCCTTCTTGTCAGATATGCCAAAATTACATAAACGTTCTCATTTAATGGATATCATATAATCAAAAACTGATTTCTTAACTGCATATGTTTGTAAGCAGAGTCAATCAACAATGTTTACATCAGATCGAAGGATTCTATGAAAGAAACTTCAATTAACGGTATTGACGTTTTGTGCTCTAATTCGGAAATTCATCTGCCTCTTGAATAAGATCCGAACGGTATGGAGAAATAAGGAACTTGAAAAATCCATAGAAGTATTCTTTCCTTGCTTTTCTCGTATAATTTATCAGTACTTCTTGTGTACATTGAACCACCCCGCGAACACTGAAAGTAGCAGTATCGACAGGATATGTTGTGATCAACTGAATTTTTCCAATACCGCATGAATTCTTTTTAGTTTCATAGTAAAAAGATTCGAGAAATAATTTTGTCACCTTTGATATCTAAACTGTCTGGCAAACTAGACCAAAACCTTCAAATAGATGTATAATTTTTATTTTTTGCTTACATGCCATTTTTTTTATTTTAATTGGCATATTTCTTTAATGATTTGGCTCACATATTTAAACGCACATAAACTAAGAGTCTACCGTAGAATGATTTTCTCCAAAATTTTAGCATATTTACAATTTTGATGTAAGCGTTACATATCTTTTATATTACCTCAATGCACATCTAGGCATGGTAAAGTTTCTAGTATACTATGGTACGAAAAAGAAATCCACAGGATTTTTTATGGCTGCTGAATAGATGTCAGTTCAAAAGCCTGGCTTTGGCTACCATCTTGACAAACATTTCGACACTTTGGCGACAAAAACGAACACCCTTGAAAATACTGCAATTTGGCGATATCTCGGTTAGGAATGATACTCGTGTAGTAGACGAAATTCTGTCTTTAATATGTTGATATTCAATCTTCAGCGTGTTATTGATTTATGTATTGGTGATTTTTGCAAGTGCTGTTTGTGTACACTTCATTTGTGTAACATAACCTGCTTTTTCGTGTGAAATAAAGCTTCGATTTCTCGTATTAAATCTGTTGAATTTGTCATTGTACATCCACATGACGAATCATTTTAACAATATACTGAAATTTTTCAATCAGCATTTGTATTTTTAATTTATTATACTCACCATTGTTATTATCACTAATTCGAAATGTGGACTGGTTCCTGCAATCCTCATTAAGTATAATTCTACCATGATTCGTTCCCAAAGACATTTATCCGATTAACTGATATAATATTCTTAAAATTCCTATCTATCCGATGAATCTATCTTCTTCAAACCTTAGTGCCAGAAATAATTCCAATCCAATAGGAATGATATTTTAAAATGAATCCATTTGGCCAGTATGAAAATAATACTTCTATATCCTATCCTTAGCTATTGTATAAATTTAATAATATTAAGAGACGAATTTATTTCATAATTACACCTTCTCTATTTTTGACCTCATTTCATCAAAAATGTATTTAAAAATTATTTATTTCTTAAATTGTAAAATCGGTACTCAATTCTTTGGGCCTCTGAAATTGAAGTTAAACTAAACATGATTGTATTTTTATTTAATAAAATTTTGTTTTTAAGATTGATAAAATTAGAGCCACGTGATTCAAATTGTACGATAGGGAATCACTTTATTCTTATTCAAAAAATAATCAAGTAAATATTTTGAAATTAATATCATTAATCGGCCTTTATTAGTAATAAGTAGGAGAAATGATTATTTCAATTTTTCACATTATTATAATAAGTTGAACATCGAAATTGGCCGAACACAAAACCGTTGTAATTGCAAATATATGCTAATGCTGTAAGAAAAATATTTCACGGTAACATAAATCATAAAATAGGAATTTTGTCACTAAAGATATATTTAATTAAATATTATTTTAAAACAATTTTATTTATGAGCTAAACCTTAGGGTTTAAAATTATTTTCGGTTTTTAATCTTAAGATCTATCATTAATTAACACAACACTAGATAGCGCCACTGGTGCTGATTCAAAATTTAAATTATGACTTGATAATAACCAAACATTGAAATATTAAAATATTGTATACATATTTTTGTCATGGATACACTAGTGCATACAGTTTCAAACCTTCAGCACATGGGAAAACTACTGAAAATTCGATCACAAAACTTTATCGTTACCAGCACGAAATAAGTAAAGTTTGCAATAAAATGAATTCTATCAAAATAAGAAAAATAAAGATAAAAGAAAAGCTTTCAATTGCTTGTTAATTGTTTAATTTGCTACTTCTTTGTATTTTATACAGAATAATGTTGTGGAATCTGGATTTAAATTTTTTTCTCAAAATTATTATCAGGATGGACTACAGATAAGGAATACAAGTTTTAATTTATCAGTTGAAAATTGAATAATTAAAAATAAAGTTATAAAAAAATAAAATAGTATATGGTTACCGGGAATGCATAATTCTACAAGGGGTCAAAACTATGGAACACCAAAAATTGAGTGAAAAATCGAATATAAAATGTCATGTTTGAAAAAATATATTAAGTTAAATAAAAGAATTTAACAAAGATAATTTCTTTTTATTTTATTATTTCATCAGATCATATATCTTCAGCAAATTATATACATGACAATTCAAATGGGAATTGTCTCATGTAAAATAATCAATTGAAGTCCGAAGGAAAAATTATCTATGGCAGTTAAAAAAAATAGAGCATTTCTGAAAAAGAAATGACAGTAAAAAGGGCTTGAATTTTGTATTGATTTTTATGAAATTCAAGGCAAAACCATGTTTTCAGTAAGAACAACTTGATTTTGAAATTCAGATGCTTCAGAATAGATTGCTCAGAGCATATTCTTAGGAACGATTATCCCTTGTAATGAGTTAAACAAGTTTTGTACCATTAAAGAAAATTGAAAGCATTTCGTTTTAATGATCATTATCCTGTACATCGTAATATTAATATATGAGATATTTAATTTTTAAAGCACAAATATTGGACAGTCTAGCAATAAATCTGTGAAATAAAAATATTGTGTTCGTATGTTTGCAATGATTTTTGCATTTATTGCTGCGAGGAATAAAGATAACAAGTAATATATATAAAAAATTAAAGTCAATTCCTACTTTCGTAAGAATTGAACTTGAATTCTTTCCCATAACGTGAAAAATACTGAAATCCTTGCATTCTACCGATTGAGATACTGCCTGCTGATTTCAATTTTCTTTACAGACTGCTAAAACTCTATTTACAGTATTAAAAATTAATTAAAATTCAATAATTAATGAATTAATATTTGAAAAAACTGTATTAACATGAAGTGTCACCCACTATCCACTACAAGTTTTTAAAAATATATTTGAACTTGAGTGTATGAATAAAAAGTATTTTATTAACGTTTGAAAATTTGAACAAGATATATAAATATATATGTGGAGAGGGTGACACTAATAGTAGGAATTGAAAAATAGTGGCCTTAAACTAAAACAAATGCTTGAACAAAGAACGCATTGATTTCTTTGGAGATAAAACCGGAAAAATATAAAAAAAAATTTTGATCTTCAAAATGTAGTAAATCGAACCTGTTTAAATCTCACATGAATCACTATCTTTTTTGTAAAGAGTTAAATGGATGTTTCAACTATTTAGTGGCTATGGAAACGCTTTGTCAAAATGAGTGTTATTCTCTAGTTCGAGAATATTTTATATTCGCGAACTAGAACTTCGGGGTTTGTCTTCCGTTTTATAACAAATAGCCAGTTGTTCAAAAATGGAATGTTTAGAGGAATAAAGGCTAAAAGAATCGAAAATTTGAAAAAAAATGTGCTTGCATTTTTGGAATATTTTCTGCGTGTTTTGCTGTATGAGGTTTGATGCTGTCATATTTTACTCGGTTTTAACTCATTGTAATGCTTATTCGTCTTGTGTTTTTGTAATAACTACTACTTTATCTATTAATCTTATTTAATTTTGATATTTCGGCTCTATCCGCTAATGAATGAATTTGTGAAAAATTGATATTAAGTTTTATAAAATTAAGAAGAATTCTAGAATATATTAAAAACTGAAAAGTTTGGAAAATTTCAATTGGAATGAAAGAGAAAAAATTCTGTATTGATATTCATTCACTTCTCGATACACAATAGTTCTTAAATTTATTTTTACATCTAATAATTTTTATGTTTAAATATGATGCTTTTAATATTATTCTGAACTTGTTGCTTTAGAATTGATGCTTTTTAAATCGCTAACTTATTGATGTACAATAGTCCTTTAATTTTATGCACTCATATGTTTCATTCTTAATTTTTACTAATTTAATTCCTATTTCATATAATGAATTTAATTTTAAAAAATGAAATAAGTTTGATAAAAATTGATAAAAGTTTCTATAAAATTTATAAAAATGAAGTTGACAAAGTTGAAAATGTTCATATAAAATTATTATAATTTCACTAATAGTTAATAAAAGGAAGATGAAACACAAAAGGAAGTTTTAAGAACTTTCTTTCATTAATACAATAAAAAAAGGGAAATAATTTTTGAAGCATGACTTGAAACAGAATCGCATGCGCGCATGCGCTGAAAACAAAATTATAAAATTATAAGTAACTTAAGAAACAATGAATATCGTATGAAAAAAAGAAACTTAAATGTCCATCATCTGAAAGTACCCAGAATGCTTCATCTCAAACTCTTCTTATCATAAAAATGAATAAGTATGAGAGTGTGTGCTTACATGTTTTACAATCTACAGACTAAGCCATTTCACCTAATGCTCTCACCCTTGGCAGTTATATACTTTCGGAAATGGGAATGAGCAGCTTTGAGAGGTATTCTTAAAATTTAAAATAATTAAAAATTAGACAAAAGTTTCTTATTTATCAGCAAGTATTTTTGAAGATATTAATTACAATGCGAAACTGTTTTTTTTACTTTATCTTATAATTAAAATAATATATATTTTCTATAAATCTATTATTTTGCCATATATAATTTTTTTCAATTTTTAAACAATCTTTTTTAAATATTTTAAACACACTTTTATGCAATTTATTTCATTAAAAATAAAAGTAAAATTAAATCTGCATGAGCACAATATGTTGCAAAAAAAATTAGCTTTTATCAACGCGTTGCAACCACGCTGAACAAATCGCAAATCAATAAAAATCTCAGATAAATTTCACCGTAAATTAAACCAAAAATGTGTAATTTTTAACACATTTCTTTATGAAATAAAAAAATATAAAATATGATATTTTCTAGGGAATTAAATAAAGATAAATGATCTTGGACATTTTAAATATATACGAGGTGTTCACGATTATCGTGTCTCAGCAGCTAATTCCTAAGCTGCTGCCAATAATTATACATATCTTTCTTGAAAATAGCCTTAGTTGTTTGTTTTTCGTCCTTCTATTTCGTCATATTCAAAATGGCATAGCTATACCACATTTCTATCCAATGTTTATAACTCAGAATCGCAGACAGTAATATTGAAAATCACATTTAAATGTCATCTTTAATCTTTGAAGTTGATATTAAATGGCGTTATGAATTTTTTTATCAATTGCAATTTGCTTCAAGACACTATAGCACAAAAAATGTTTACATGACATAATATACAGGATGATCGGTATAGGCAATTTAAATTCAAAAGGACATCTCGTATAGCCAGGAAAGTAAAATCTACTTATTGTAAAAAGATTAGACCGAATTCATTAGACAGATTGCAGCTGGCCTAGTGCGAAATTAGGGTTCAAAAAACAACTAGAAAAAAAAAGGAAATTAATCCGAAGTCCAATAAGAAAAATAAATTACATACCGTTATAAAAACACAGGTGAAAGTTTTATGGGGTTCTATGTAAAATTATCGGAGATATTTGAGATTAAAATTAGGATCACCGATCTGATTATGTTTTTGAAAATCATAATTTACTGAACACCCTGTATATGCACTATGCACTTGATGAATTCATATTTTCCATTGGAGCCTTTGTAAGTGAGTGAATGTGGGTTTTATTGGCGCAAAAACCACTTTTTGTTATATTGCACCAAACGTATGCTGGGAGCCTTTGCAAGACAGACTCAATTAGTGAAGTACTGGAACTGACAGAAAATGCTGAATAGAAGTAATGATTGCTAAAAATACCTGAGAAAACCAAATAGACAGACATACAATCAACATCATTTCTTTAAATTGTATAACATGATTATTATTGTATATATAATGTAACGACATGGAATAGGGAAATGTGAGGATAACAGAAGTTTTGTTTAGTTTAGTTATATTATTGTTTAGTTTAGTTGTAAAGCAATCCTAGGTCTATTTTGAGACGGATCTCGTAACTTCGAACCGCGATCAGA
Organism: Argiope aurantia; assembly: GCA_026543865.1. NCBI lineage: Eukaryota > Metazoa > Arthropoda > Arachnida > Araneae > Araneidae > Argiope > Argiope aurantia. Next base: position 153,572 of record JAPMOR010010352.1, on the reverse strand, counting down.
TGACGAAGACGGCACATGAGTTATTACCCAGTCTCCAAACTTCAACACCGCATCAGCGGGAAGACGTTTGGACGGATTTAACATGCATCAGATCCGCTTCCACGCCTATTCTTCGATGGAATCGGGTATCGAAACTGAAACTTTCCGATATTTACCGATACTTTACCACCAAGCCAGTGTGGCCGAAAATAATGCAATGAAATCAAATGAATGCGAAGATGGTGAATTAACCCTACACTATTATTAGAGGCTTCGAGCTGAAAGTCCAAAATAATTTTTATTATTTCAGAGTTTTATTATCCATTTATTTGATATAATATGATAAATTTTATTACGTAGACATTTTGTATTTTAAATCCTGAATGTTATAATGAAATTTTATTACTATTGGGTTGTTCGGAAAGTAATTTCGTTTTTTCCCGACAGAGGATTTAATTTTATTTTTTTGCACCCAACTTCACATTTAAGCCGTATAATTTTTATATGTTTTGAGAGCTCATATAGCAAGGCTTGTGTGTGAAAAATTCCAATTAATTCTACCCAATAGTTTTTGGTTGGTGTCCTTTTAAATATGGAGAGCGATAAGCAGCATTTTCGACATATCTTACTGTTTTACTACAGAAAGGGTAAAAATGCTGTTCAAGCCAGAAAGAAATGGACCGATGTGTATGGAGAAGGTGTGTTGACAGTACGACAGTGCCAGAACTGGTTCACTAAATTTTTTAGACGGTAAAACCTTCACCTCAATCAGTTTTTTGGCAGCGAAGACCAAAAATTTTATGAGCGTGGAATTATGCTACTACAGAAAGATGGCAAAAGGTGTTGGACCAGAACGCCCAATATATAATTTAATAAAGTATTTGTTTATTATACGAAAACTGTCTTTCATTTTCACAAAAAAAAAAAAAAAAAAAAACGAAATTATTTTCCGAACAACTCAATATATACTAGAATTTTTTACACTAATATTTTATAGTTTTAAAAATAATGCATAAAGTTTCCAGGGATTACAAACTCTTATAATTTTCCGTATTGTTTTTTCTTTATAAGTTTTAATCCCTATCAGTAATCCCTATCTTTTCTTTCATTCCCATATGTAAGTTATAATCAAAATTATAGTGCCTGTTGGCAATCGCAGACGCTAATGAATAAATGTCGGTTGGCATAAAGCTATAGTAATCTTTTTTTTCATTATAAATGTTTTTCTGATATTATAAAGTAATAAATGTCATTAACCTCTTTTAATGTCAAGCATTTTTCATCTTCTAAATACAAAATGAGTTTTAATTATCTTACAATTTCGAATTCAAATAGAATTTCTTAAAATCTTATTAGATATCCCTATAAATCCACATGAAAGAACAGAAAGGAGAATTTTATGCAATCACTTCTATTCATTTTCAAAGTATCTTCCAAGTCAACGTATTAAAAAAAAAATCATACTTTCGTAATTAATATTTATATAGATTAAATGAAAATTAAATGAAACGCTTTTCCAACAAGAATGGTCTTTAATGCTCTGAATTTCGTCTAAGCCAATTAAAGGTTAAAATCTTAATCAAAAAATTTGCATAATAAAGGAATCATTTAAAATCGGAAACGAATGATTATCCGACTACTTACTGAAAATAGGCGCTATTTTGTTGTTTCTGAATAGCTACACCTTGGAAGCATGATTTATTAAAATTCTTTTTTCAATTTCTATTCAATTTTTAGCATTATTTAAAGGTTAGTTCATTTTGAAGTTATGACTATTTAAAACTTATATCGTAATTGGTAGTCAACGATGCCATACCGGCTAGTCAACGATATCTTATAATTGCATATATTAGATTTATTGTTCCGAATTTGTATTGTTGCTTGCCAGCATAGTTAATTTCATCGTTGGAAAAATAGTTTTACGGATAGCTCTATTGAATGCTGATCGGATGCCGGATCAATGACCCCAGGGCTTGGCAACAAACTTGGAAACGAATTTGACTACAAAACAGATGATATTAGAATCTTCAGTAAATTTGGTGATAAGATAATTATGCTTGATTCATTGAGAGTCTTATCTGCCCGGTTTCCAAGCCTAAAAGTCATATAGAGAGAGCTCATTCGTATAGTGTGTTATAGTTAATCAGCGAAGAATTAGTTTGATCAGTCCAGCAAAGCTCAAGAGTTGAGTGAAACTCAAGCGATGAGTGGTGCTGTGCGTCGAATCTTGGAAGCAAGTGTTGAAGTAGCATCGAGTTGTGTGTTGAGTATCCAATCCTATAGTAGTGAGTCGGCAGTTAGGTACAGCTGCAACCAGGGGACAGTGGTGAAAGCAGGCGTTTGGAGAGATTTTAATGACTAGCTACGTGGATTCTCTCATCTCAATGAATTCTGCCTGGCCGCTTTGTGTGCTGCTGTGGGGTTTTTTGTGTACTTCCTGTGTGTGTACGTCTCAACTGTGTGTTTGTCATCTGTGTATTTATGTCAATAAACGTCGTTATTTGTTATTGATGTATGTTGACCGTGTTCCCATACACCAACTACAGCGAACCCATGGAGTGTAGCGGAATTTGATTTCCATAATATTATCGATTCACTTTGAAGAATCATAATATTTTTGCTTCATCGTTTGTATCTTGAAAAGTATAGTTATGTCAAAAAATAAATGATTTTCTTTAAAATATAATGTGGATAATACATGAAAAAATAAAGGAAAAATGTGAGAGGTAGAAATTGACTACTAAGAAAATTTTCAATCCTCAGTAGTTATTATTTTTTTGACATGATTAAAATTTGTAGCTTTAAAACACATTTCAGTGATAGCTTTTATAAATAATTAACTGGGACTTAAAACAAATTCAGTGTATGTTAATCATTCTGTTAACGCAGCTATTTAAAAATGAAAACGAGTTTTTCAGCTTTCTGTGACATGTATGTTTATTTTAGAACTTATTTGAGTCCCCCTCCCCCCACCAAAAAAAATAGAAAAAAATTCTGTGAACTAATTTTTAAATGTCTCTCTTTGTTTTCTGAATTCTATTATAATTTTTTTTCTCTTTGTATGTGTTTTTTTCCCTCAAGATCCTGTGTAAGTAGTTGTTACAAGTTGTATAATTTTTAAGCATTCATAATGAGAAAAGGACAGAATCTTTCGTTTTATTTTCTTCATGCGAAACGACTATTTTTTAGCATCTCATTTCGCTCAGAAATCTTGAATGCAATCCAACTTTTGAATAATGCATGATGAATAATAAATACAGCGGCTGACGTTAATTTGTGTGTTGAAATGCTACAACATTTCAGTTTTGTGGACGGACGCAAGAAGATTATGCGGTAATGGGATTTGTACAGTTATTAAAGCGTCATAGGCAGCGGTTGACAGTTTAAACAGACAGAACTTCTTAAACATGAAGCGTCGGCAATAAAGGTTTTGATTTGAATATCATTTGTGGAAATTATTCTACATTTGATGATTGGTTATTTCATCACGGAGAATTATTCCAATTTTGTTTTGCTTTTTGAATAAGGACTTTGCTTAGTGGTAATTTACTAATCAAAATTCTTTTTGGAAAGATAATTTTGCACTTTACTTTTCATAGGTGTTGCTGTCATTAAAGAGGAATGAATTAGATGAAACAAATTAAAGATATAATTACCTGCTTAATATTGAGATGAATATTTCAGAATATGTAGTGACAAAATAATTACTTTTTGCTCATATTTGGTAGCGAAAGTCTTGATACGGTACTGCTTAATTCTTTGAGATAGACCTAAAAGATTTGTAAACTGTAATATAAAAGTAATTTCATACGTTTAATAATTAATTAAGTTTCATGTCCAATAAATTGAAAATTTGAAGATCTAGTAATTAGGCTTCATTAATATAATGATATATAATGCCTGTTTTTGTGCTAAATGATCAAGGTTGGTTAAATATCATTGAGGCACCGAAAACTTAATTGAACAATTAAAGATAAAAAATATATATATAGCATGTATTATTGTTACGAATCTAATATATTGCTTCTATGTACAGTTAGTCTCATTATAATATAGAGCAACTTTTAATAGAGGCTGAATGGATGGCATGTCATGATTGCCGGACTTAATGACAAACGTTGGCACTATTTTGCAACTTGACAACTAGCTTACTGATATTGGCGACAAGAAATGAGGCCCCCGAAATTAAAGTATTATGGCAATACCTCTATCAGCCGTTGAGAACAAGATACGCTTTTAGAAATTTCTACACACTTTCTATATATTTCTTTCTACACAAACTATATAAGTGGAGACACGCACATGAGCATCACTTTGTGATGTTGAGAGACGATCGATATTTCTAGTTTCATTTTGAACGTTTACTGCAGTTGTTTAGTAATGATTTGCTATTTCCTTGTTGATGTCAGCAAATGCTGTCTCTGAAAAACGATTCGTGTGAGAAACTATTCACATGTACTTTTTTTAGTGAGTTATGAAAAAGAATTAGTATAATAATTCTGTTCAAGTTGTGCAAAGAGGATGATTATGTGCATGAAATAAGAGACAATTTTTATTGTAACAATACGTAGATATGGAATGGTAGACATTAAGCATGTCTTTACCTATAATTTGCAACAAATCGCAGATGTCCAAACAGAAACCACTCTATTGCGTTGTCAAATATCTATAGATCTATAAGTAATAGTTTAATTTATATGCTACCGATGGAGTCATAATTCCTTAATCTTACAGATGATGTTTGTATCAATATTTTTTATTCTAAAATAGTAAAAATAAATAAATGTACATGGAATGCTTATACCGAAAAAAGTGTTGAACTTTAATTCTCCTATTTAAAAAAAATCATTTTTCGGAATTTTATTTGCATTTCTTCAAAACATATTCTGCATAAGGAGGTGTTGTTTTTACTTACATTGCTTACAAGTAATGAATATTTACTTTATTTTTATTACGAGTAATTCACTATGTCGTATGATATTTCTATTGTAGTTTGGATCTAATGCTTTTTAAATATCTAATTCAATCATCAAGACGTATGAAATATTGGCCCCAATATTTTGGCAAACCTGAAAATTTTCCTGTCTTAAGAAAATTAAAAGTCCTCTTCTGTTTGGATCTTGCGAATTGTTCGCGTTTCCGTTCTATTAACAAACAACCTACTTTGATTTCCAATACATTTTATAGAAAATATTTTCAATCAATCAATTCCATAGCGATTTTTTATAAATTTTAAGAAAATTTTGATGCACAATCGAGCATCAAATTTAATTAGTTGTTAAAACATTGACTGTTAATATGCCTATCTCTGATTCAAATCCCTGCCTCAATAGTACGTATTTTAATCAAAAGGGCTAATAAACTCTCAATTATATATTTTAGGTGATTCTAGATTTTTTCTTACAGTTTTAGGTGACTCTATATTTTTTAATTTAATTTCATGTAATTCTAGATTTTTTTTTATTTTAGGTAATTTCAAATTTATATATATGCAAATTTTATATAATCAAATTTATATACCTGCAATTCGGCTTCCCAGCATAGTTTGTTCCATCATTGGAAAGAAAGTTTTACAGTCATCTGAATGGGACGAAGTCCAGGTGTGCGTCGGTGGTCCCAGAGCTTGGCGACAAACTTGGCGACTTGGCGACGAATTTGGCGACTTTGGCGCCAAAATAGATTATACCCGAAACTTCAAGAATTTTCCCTATCCGTCCAGTAGGAACCGAGATACGCCTCGAACGTTCCTGATTGGTTGAGAGGCTTCTAGCCTCGCCTCCTGAGACCTATAAAAGGGGCTGCACTGCCAGAGAAGTCAAGTCAGTAATCCGAGACAGAGTCGGAGAAGGAGAAGACGGAGTAGTCGGAAGCGACTGAGTCAAGCTAGTGCTGAACTGAGCTGTGCGCTACTGTTTGCAGTAGGTTCTGGTTGTATGCTGCTGTATGCTACACGTCTCGGGTGAAAATAATCGTCTTCTGTGCTGTATATAGTTGTCGCTTTTGTGCTGTCCTGTGTGTCTTCGTGTAAATAAACGTCGTTGTTTCTTTTTCCATTGCCGCCTGATTATTGAGCGTTCTCCACACCATATAACTTCCACTATCCAAACGAACCCCGGTAAAGAAATTTCGCAACAATATATATATATATATATATATATA
>JAPMOR010010352.1:136918-147334 GCA_026543865.1 Argiope aurantia | reverse complement strand
ATATTTTAGGTAATTCTAGATTTTTTTTAATCTCTAGATTATTTCTTCAATGGATAAGTAGTGTGTCTTACGAAGTGTGGTACATGTCCCTTCTCTTACATTACTAGTATATACGAATTAATAAATCTTTTTGATCTCTAAATTGTATCCCGTGATTTCTACCATTTCCTTGATAATATTCAGGACATGACAATATATGTATCCTTGCTTTGCATTTCGTTTTATTTAAAATATTTTAATGGTTTCCGTCTAATATATTTCACTTATACACACCTTAACGGGACATATTTAGTTAAAAATAAATCTACTTTTAAAAGAAATTCTTTGAGTCATTTCCTAATTAAAATAGAAATCAAAATGCAATTAGTTTCAGCACTTTCCATTTGGACTTATGTACCTGCTTTCAGCATTTTCCATTTGGATTTATATACCTGTCTGTAAAGTTTAAAATATTAGTTATTAGACTTCTATTACAATAAATGGATATGCATGATTACGTATTGTGCAGTATCATACCCTGTATTAAATTTACTGAGATATTACCAAAAATAATATCATATCACATATCATTTATTAAAGTGTTATAATATAGTGTATTTATAATTAAAATGGAACAAAATGCAATTAGTTTCATCTCTTAAAGCAGTTTCCATTTGGTTTTATATGCCTATTTGTAAAAACTTAGTTAATAGGCTTCTATTACAATAGGTGGATATGCATAAGGAATTATTGTGCATTATCATATCCTGAATTAAAGTTTCATTACCAAATACATAAGATAATAGTTATCATATAATATATTAAAATATTATAACGGTATAAGCAGATGTATAATTAATTAGCTTATTTAAGATTGATTAAGCGTTAGAAACAGATGGAATCTTCGTAAAAGTAAATTTTTCTCGGGAAAATCAATCATGAAACAGCTGTCAAAATTCCTCCAAAACATATTACAGAAAAAGTAACTCCACGCGTGTCTTTTTCTTTCTTTCTGCCGTTGCCATCTCTTTACAAGAATGATCCACTACCTGATATCCAGGATTTAATTTCGAACTTGTGTAAGGAAAAGTGACAAAAGCAGATAGGGAAAAAAAGAGGGAAAAGAAGGAAGCTAGACACGAGTTACAACGCTGTTTTCCTCTTTTTAATGCTTTGCCAATTCTGTTTTATTATTTTTTTCCCCACTCTTCTTCTCTCGAAACTTCTTCTTCTCCTCTTTTCATTGTAAACGTATCTTTTTGGACCAAAAAATCTTGACTGTCGGGAAAACTTTTGAGTCGCGGAAAAGTGCGAATTGAAGCTGCAACTGCTACGTTCCAAGAAGAGGAAAGGCGACTGGGAAAAATAAGTAAATAGAAAAACATGCTGCTCGAATCGAAAGGCGAAACATACACACACGCGTATATATATCTATATATGAAAAAAGAAAACACCGATACAGATTCAATCAATATATGGATCTCGGAAAGTTTCGGTGCTGTGATAAGAAATGAAATAATAAAGATAAAAAGATCTCTACCTGATATCTGTTATAGATTTTTTTTTTAAAAATCTAAATTAATTTTGAGGTTTGTTTTGCAGAAATGCAATACATCAAAATGAAAGTGTCCCTAGAACTGTATCATCCAATGGATTATTTAGGCTGCAACCAGGAACATCATCAATTCAAATGCTTTTACGAATTTGCTTTATTGATTTTATTTTAATTTTTGAACGAAAAGCTTTATTTAATTATAATTTAAGGTATGCTAAAAGTAACAAATATTATCAAGATCTGTAACTAGGCATCCACCGAATTTGCTATGTTGCATAAGCATGTTATTGGCTCAAAAATATTGATATGAAGACAACCAATGAAAAAATTCTGAACTATCTATATATCAGAAAAGCCTAATTCAAACCGTCCTCAAACACATTAAAAAGTTTGAATGATACAAAAGCAACGAGAATATTCGCAGGAATTATAGTTGAGTTCTAAGGACCATAACCTGTCACAATCCAACTTACCTCCTAGAAGGCCCGACCTATCATCGATTGACATCGATTAACAGACCGATTACAACATTTCTATTCTCACCAGGGCAGTAAGAACCAACCGACATACATAAAGCTTCTCATCCCCATATCAGAGATGACCCCCAGAGGGAGTGGAGGAATGCGTGTAATAAAGGGGAGGAGATGCGTGTAATAGAAGATGTTGCCATTGTCAATGATAAAATAGATAGTTATCGTAGTAGTCCAACAGATTAATTTTTTAATTGCACTATAGAACGCTATGCTACAAAATATTATATGTTAATATCATGCAAAAGTTTTTGTAAGACCATTAATGGGGCGCCTAATTTCTTCAACCAAATGCATTCTAATTTGTTTAGATAATAACCTGTTTGGATGATTTCAAGAAAAGAATCTAGTCTCTCTCTCATAAGAACTGCTGTTTACCGTAAAATATTGACAGCATTAAAATATGGCACTTGGCAACTATTAAAATATATCTCGTTTCTACTGGATATATGGCATGAATTGAAAGACTCCCAAACGCAAACAATCAACATATAATAGCTGTATTAAAAGCAGCACATGCGATATTCCCAGGATTGAAATGCGAACCGTTACAATTGACGATGTAACATTACCATTGGGGTAGTTTAGAAACCGTTCCTATGACCTTTTAAAAACATGAAAGTCAGGATTCTACCATGTTCTAAATTTCGTATATTGTAACTTAACTTTTGTATTCATTTTGCAAACTGATAATCAACAGAATCCTTCTTCTTTAGTTTTCAAAATTGGAAGAAAATCATACCCTTTAATATTTGATGATACACTGAAAATGTTTTGAATTTCAAAACAAAATTAAACAAAAAAACTTTAAAAATTAAACATTTTAGAAACTAAACAAAAATTATTTAAAAGGATTACCGAAATTACAGAAAAATTTTAACGGCTTTCAAATAAGTATCATTAAAACGACCTTCTTTTCTAAATTTTATGTTTAAAAAATTATTCATTTGCAATAATCTTCTTGGAAGTTATTGTAGAAAACCGCCAAAATTTCGTAAAATTCGCTCTCTGAAGCATACTTCAACCCACCAATGTATAAATGTTCCAAGTTTTGTAGATCTAGATTAAATGGTCTGGGCTGCAGTGCACTAATATTCATACACACACAAACATTCATCTTTACTATCAGTGAAGATGAATGAAAATGTAATGTTCAGCTATTGTTAATTTGTATTTCCTTAAACCTGTGTTGTACTCGATATCTGCTGAATCCTTTTATTTAATTCAATAATAAAGATTCATATGTATTCAGTAGCAAACAGTCGTGGCATAGAGGGGTTGGTGGCCCAAAGCTTTTCCTTGTACTCTCTAATAAAGGTATTATACCTCACACACACACATAAAATTGTGGACCTTAGGCGTAATTCTCTACGAGTGCTCAGATTTTTTTATTTTGACTCTCATACATGAAAGTTGTAAGATTCGTAGTATAGTAAAGAAAACTCCTACATGTCATACTTATACATTCATGTATGTCATGCATGTCATCACATGTATTAACTGTTGAATCTGACAACAGTTGTTAAAAAATATGGAATGGAATAAATTCAGTATTTTTTGCAGAATCTAGCTTGCGATCTCAGACGATAAATCGCTGATATACGGTTAAAGCAGAAGTTCCAAAAAATGAATATATATTTTGGAAGCCATTTTCCAAACGACTAAAGCAAAAGTTTGGCAAAAAAAATCCTAATCATAAACTCACATACCAAATTTAATTTATTTAAATCATTGCGTTTTCAGAATTTGCATGCATGTAAAAATACCGAACAATAGACCAAATTTGATAAGAATCTACATTTTATATGCTACACTCATCTACAAAATTTTGTTTTTCTAGCTGTTTATGTTTTATAGTTACCGTGCATTCACTTGAACATTTGGATAGCCAGACATGCATATTTCTTTTAACTTCATCGCTTTCAATTCTGATGGTAAAGAACATATTTGGTATTAAATCCATATGCCAAATTTCACATGTCCAGTTCAAAGCATTTTTTGTGATTCTGTTTATAGGCAGAATGAAATAATTCAAAAAATGTGTTTTTTGAACTCAACGTCAATATCTCGAATGCGAATTACATTACATTTTCTTTGTATAGATGGTATACAAGAAAGTATTTACTTTCCAACTAAAAATCTTTGAGACATAATAAAATTACTTATAAAATATGAATGTATCTGAAATAATTAAATTTTTGTAAAGATTGATTGGATTCTTCGACTTTAGAATCATTTTCAATACAAATTGTTATATTTGATCTATCACATTCTAGAATTAAGTAGCAGTTTCATCTTTCAAACGAATATTTCAAAACAGGACTATTGATAAGAAATCTTTGAAGTCTGAAGATCAGACAAAAAAGTACGACAAATTACATACAAAATCCAATCTATTATTCAATTTTGAATAGAAGAGGTTTCCAACTATTTTTCAATCAGTGGAAATGCTTTTTTTTCTATTAGTACTTTACTACTTCCTATTTCAAAACTGTTCCAATATAAATGATCTTATTCCAAAAAATGGATTTTTTCAATTTCTCTGAAATATATATTTTTTTTCATTTCATTCCTCACCAAACATGGAATTTTTTCCGGTGGTATTCTCCCCCCTCCACCTCACTCCTAAGTCCCCACACATAATAAACTGTGTCAAACTTGTTCCATAATATAGAATGTGTGCTTAGAGTTTTCCATTATGAAAGGTTCTTTCGGAGTTGACATTCGCAATAGACTTTTTTCCACCTGCAGTTCTTATTATAGAAGTTCTATAAAATGTTTTATTTTTGCCCTCCCCCCTTTTATCGACCGCAGTCGACGATGATAGAGTACTTCTAGAGCGCCTGGGAATATCGAAGAAAGAAGATATTGTGCGGTAGCTTATTCGATCTTAGCGAAGAATCACGTAATTCTTGGAAATAGATTTTGTTTACGATTCTCACTATTGGGAATTTGTGTTACATTTATAATGTCTGAGTCCTTAAACAGTGTGATTGTAATCTGCTACGTAGTTTGCAGCATATTATGCATGTTTTTATACTGTAATAAGTTCCATTATTAAATAGCCGCCATTGGCGACTGACTGGTCTCCTATAATTATCTTGATAAATATTTCATTACAGTCTTGCATAATTTGGCCTTTATGGTCTCCACAGTTAAGTATTTTCGTATATAAGTTTTATTTTAGAGGCCTAATACATGTTTTGCGCAATGTGCTGTGCACCTGCTGATTTCTCTCTGCCTGTCATATCGTCTAAAATTTCAGGAAAGGGTTTAATTAAAAAAGAAAAAGATGTGTGTTAAATGTTTAACTAATCCAGTAACATTTTTTTTCTTTGCATCTGAACATACTCATTAAAAACATATTAATAATGAGTTAAACTTTCTGCTAAAAAAGTAATTTGTGAATGTAATAACGAATGTTTTTTAATTCAATTTAGATTTTATTGTGTTACACAAATGGGGCATTTTTTTAAGTTAAATACCGATAGAATATTTATACAGATGACAAAAAAAGAGTAGTAGTATTTAAAATATATAAATAGTAAAAATTCGGAGCTCATATTTGAAGTTAAAATCTATTTAGAATTTACAAAAAAATCTAATAATGCTTTAAAATTACACTCAATAAAAAAAAGAGGTCTATTTCACAAATTTTGGGCAAGAACAATGAAAAATTCATAGTAAAATATTTAATGAAACAATTAATATTTATTACTTTAATTTCATTGCTGCAATATAAAATATTTTTGCTGAGTATGCATAAGAATATTTTTATAATTTATTAAAATTAGTAAAAAAAATTTCAGTAACGATATTTATACATTAAAGGTATATCTTTTAAGACTTCAACTGGTGTTAGTGTCCTTTTAAATTTCATAATACCTAATGAAATACACTGCTGGCCAGTAAAATTGCAACACCATGGAAGAAAGCAAATATAAGCAAGATATTTATTGTGTGTAAATGGCATGACATGAAGACAAAATTATTAAATTTGTAAGCAATTTGCGGGTATACAGGGGAGCGAAATTAGTACAAACAGTTACCAAACTTGACAGCTAAAACAGCTTTTACCCTATTAGGAATGAAGTGGATACAGGCTTGGATGATAGAAACGGGCTACTCATTACATGCTGCTTCAAGTCTATGCCACACTTTATTCATCATATTACCTGGAGAGGAGTGGCGAGCCAGTATCTCAACAACCCATGACCAGATGTTTTCAAAGGGTGACTGATCTGGAGACCCTACAGACCTGGATAACAATCAAAACCCCTTTGAAGGCCTCGAATCTAGGCACATCCTCTGGATTTAAGATGTCAGAAATGTACAGATATACGTTCAAATGACTATCTATCCAAACTAGATATATGTGTGTCGTGTACCCGATGGCTTCCCAAACCATCACATCAGGTGCAGTACCCCTATGCCGATATCGAATACAAGCTTCCTCGTAGCTTCCACACACTTATACGACCATCAGAACACTGCAAGCAGAACCTTTTCAGGACTCTTCTGAAAAGAAGACATTATGTCATTTCTATATCTAGCTTTGTCGTTCGGTACACCATAATAGCATCTCTCCCTATGTTGAATTGTCAAGGGAAGCCGAAGTAATGGTCACCGTGCTGACAGTCCATACTGCTGCAAATGTCATCACCCGTAAGAGCGGATACTGGGAGTGCTGCAAACATTCCCATTTCCTGATTAATGGTCCATGATACTGTTCTACAGTTTTGCAGGGCCGACCTCACAATATGCCTGTCGTATCGGGTGTTAGTCATGGGAGGGCGTTTGAGATCTTTCATGCCGTTCAGTACTCAGCAATGTATTGGTTCAGAATTCGCATGACAGCTGTCTTCCAAAACGAACAAATCACTCATCAGTGGCTCGGCAAACTGAATGAAAAGAATCCTGTCTTTCAGGCAGAGATGCTGACCATTAAGGAAGCATGTAAATGGGCTAACAAATTCGATCATAATTCTAAAATATGGAGTGATAGTGAGTCCAGTTTAAAAGCGATCAGCTCATTTTCCACCTCAAGCCCAATTGTTCAGGAAATTCAAGCCATTCTGCTCCCCCAAACTTCTATTAAGTTAGGATGGGTTAAAGCACATGTGGGCCACAACGGAAACGAGGCTGCCGATTCCTTAGCCAAACTGGCCATTTCTACAGGTACGCGCGTTCAATATCCAGCTCCTAGAAGCCATCTGAAAAGTATTCTAAATAAATTGAGCCCACAACGACGGCAAGAAGAATGGGACAATGGCTCAACTGCCAGAAACATCTATCAAATCCTCTCCTAATTATCCTTTAACCCATCATCTTAGAACATGAACATTTAATTTGGCCATGCACAAATACAATTTATATAAAAAAAATGAATATAATGCATAAATGCATATATTATTTTCTGGTCTTTTAATAATAAAAAAATTCTGGATTTATGATCGCAATTAAACTCTTTAATATTGCTTAACTAACAGGAAAAGAACCTTTTAATCTTATTTTTTAATTCTAAAAAAAACATTGAGTCAATGAATGTTTAATTTCAAATAAGAAAACTTTTTGGAATAAGAAAAGTGTAGAAACAATAATAATTAACCACTTTTAAAGGCAACTAAAAATAAGATAATGTTACAGCTCATATTTAAAAATCAATTTTTAAATATTTTTTTTTCAAATTAGAGATAAATTAATTGTACAGTATAATTATTATTATTAAAATACAATGTCATTTCAAATCAACAATACAAATTTAGGATAATATTTATAGATAAAACCTTGCGACTCAAACCCTTGATAAAACAATGAATTGAACTATCCTAATTTAAAGCATATTTCCGAAAAATCGTATTTTAATATTGCTACAAATGAAGAAACATTTGCTTAAAAACTAAACTAGCATAACTGAAAATGCTATCTTTCAAATTTCTAGATAGTGACAAAAGTGGCAGTTTTCCAATTATACTTTTGAAAGCTACTAGAGGTTAACTCAAAAAATATGTTTAATTTAATTAATTAATTTTTTAACAATTCCCGATGTGCAGTTTTTTTCTGTTTAAAGTGCGTTTCTTAAATCAAATTTGATAGCCTAGGACTAACTGCTCATGCAGAGCGCCCTCAGATGGACACAAATTATTATTTTTTATTTAATATTAAATATGTCATACATTTCATGAAAATATGCATACAATTTATGTACCTTTTAGAAATTAAACATTTTCATGGATGGTGACTATCATGAATTTTAGTTTAAAAAGAAGAACAACAGATTATAATAAAAATACATTTACGAATAAATACTTTTTTAAAGAAAAATACCTGTTTAAAAGAAAATTGTGTTTTCAGCACAAATTTAGGCATTAATTAATTATATATATATATATATATATATATATATATATATATATATATAATTTCCAGAAGTACATTTTTCATTCTGCTCAAAATGTTTTTTTTTTATAAAATTAAATAGTCAAAGGTCTAATTATTGCTTGTAGAGCTCTAGTAGATGGACACATACAAATACATTATTATTTTTCATTTAATATGAAATATTCCTTTACATACATTTCAGAATTTCATTAATTTATGAAAGATTTCAGTTGAAAAAACAGAGCGACAGATTATAATGAAAATAAAACGAGAAGTAAGTACTTGCTTTTAAAAAAAATACTTGTTTAAAAGAAAGTATGTTTGCAGCAAAAGTTTAGACACATTTAATTAATTAAATTTTTTTGTAGACTTAAGAAGTGCACTTTTCTTCTTCTCAGGACGTTCTTTTTAAATCAAATTTCATAATGTACCTAGCAGAGCACAAGTAGATGGACACATATAAATTTACTAATATTTTTAATATGAAATATACCTTGAGATAAATTTCAGAAATTACATATTTTCATGGATAATCCTTGTAAGATTTCAATTGAAAAATGAGAACAATAGATTACAATAAAATACAACGACGAATAAATACTTGTTTTCGAAGAAAAACATTTATTTAAAAGAAAATATATTTTCCACCCAAGTTCAGGCGTAATCAATTAATTATTTTTTTAAAATTTCCTGAAGTACATTTTCTCTTTGCTCAAAATGTATTCTTATGCCAAGTTCGATAGTCATAGAATCGACTTTTTCTTGTAGAGCACCAGTACATGGACTCATATAAATTTATTATTATTTTTAAATTTGAAACGAAACATGCTTTCATACACTTTGGAAATTACACGTTTTTATAGTTGGTGATAATATATGAAAGATATCAGGTGGAAAATAAAATGAGAATAACAATTTACAATGGAAATAAATACTTATTTTTGAAGAAAAATACGTGTTTAAAAGGAAAGTAGCATTTCGGCACAAGTTTAGACATATATATTTAGAAAATGTTGATTCAAATATAATTGCGCTTTCTTCTGAAAAGATTGTAGGATATTTAAGTACAATTTTATCTCAAAAACTTCAAAAGGAATTCTAAATCTTGAGACAGAATATAAAACACCATTAAGAAAAAAAAACTCCATGAAGCATCATTAGAAAAGGAATTTCCTCATTGGGTAAGAAACATAAAATACTTCAAATATTTTTTTAAGAAATAATAAAAATTACTCACGCTTTTACTGTTTAGTTTGAAATCGATGTTTTGCGTGTAAGGGGTTCAAATTGAGAATAAATAAATATTCAGGCAGCAATATAAACAAAAACATCAGAGATTTATCGTGATATTCGATTGAAATAAATATTAATTAGAATGCATTTCTGCAAAAAATGTGTACTTAAGCATGCATGAAAAAAAATGCTTTAAAATTTCTTGAGATTACGTAGCAAGAATATGTTTGCAAAAGAAATATATTTTTTTCGAGTAATTTTATATGTTGCCAATAAAAAAGTAAATATATTTTCAATGAATTGAAGGTAAGCATTTATTGTTTCTTTTAATTTAAATGATGCGTAGTTGAAACATTTTATGGTTAAATCTAGCAAATAAGTTACAGTAACACAGTCTTTTTATTTTATAAGCACAATACAGTCTTATATTTATTTTTACTCATGA
Source organism: Argiope aurantia (assembly GCA_026543865.1). Classification (NCBI taxonomy): domain Eukaryota; kingdom Metazoa; phylum Arthropoda; class Arachnida; order Araneae; family Araneidae; genus Argiope; species Argiope aurantia. The sequence goes on along the minus strand of JAPMOR010010352.1, from coordinate 137,211 downwards.
GCGAAGTATAGTGGAAGCATTGTAAATATCAAAAAATCCGAATAAGAAATATTGATAAATCCTTATATTTTATCAAATCGATGTTTTGCGTCCATGAGTCGGAAAAACACAATATTGGCATTACGTTTGTCTGTTTCTTAGTCAGTATCACTGAACTCAGTGTTATCTGTTTCTTAGTCAGTCTCACTGAACTCAATGTTGTCTGAACTCAATATTTTCTGTTTCTTAGTCAGTCTCTCTGAACTTAGTGTTGTCTGTTTCTTAGTCAGTCTCTCTGAACTCATTGTTGTCTG
>JAPMOR010010352.1:124588-136908 GCA_026543865.1 Argiope aurantia | reverse complement strand
AACTCAGTGTTGTCTGTTTCTTAGTCAGTCTCTCTGAACTCAGTGTTGTCTGTTTCTTAGTCAATCTCTCTGAACTCAGCGTTGTCTGTTTCTTAGTCAGTCTCTCTGAACTCAGTGACTCAAAAATGCTTTAAGCACGACAGGTGAAATTTGTTATATGAAATTGCGATCAAATTTTTAGATTTCTATCAAAGTTTCAACGAAATACATTCACTTTCTGCCTGGCTTTGTGAGAAAAGGGAATTCGATAATTACAAAATGCAGTAACTTAAATCAATAAAATGCAGTATGTGATCTTATAATTTCAACTGTAATTCTCTGCCAAATTTTGGTGCTGATCGGCCGGCAAAAGATCACCAAAATATATTTCTCACAATAGATTTAATAAATAGCGATTCACGCTAAATATATGTATTTCGTAACTATGATATTCACAAATACCATACAAAGTATTCACGATCCTACCCAAAATTCACATATATTAGGAGAAGGGTGAGGGATAATCTTTTATTGGAGAATGTGCGAGAAAGTTTCAATGTGACCATTCCTGCTGATTTTGGAATAAAGAAAAAATGCAGTGTATAAGAAAAATCTAGTAATATCGGAAATATAAGAAATTAATAATTTGAAGTGTGTCATAGTTAAATTATGTAGTCTATGTAATCGGTATGGTTTGTCTATGTAATCAGCATTAATTTTGCAATATCAACCATATTTGTTGAACTACGTCTTAGAATGATGTTAAATAACTACGTTTAACCCTTTCACTATTGAGCCGGCCCAACCGGCCGTGCAAATTCTACACTGGTGGCCGATTTTTGTTTCAAACGGGGGAAACAGGACATAAAAGAATTGCATGCTTGGTAATAATCGTTTTACATCCTACACTTCTCGTTTGAAACAGAAACTGGTCTGTCAAAATAGAATTTGCACGGCTAGTTGGGCCGGCTCAGTAGTGAAAGAGTTAAAATAAAAATGCTATTACAAACTATATATGACCAATAAAAGCAGAACACTCTAAACGATTACTACCAAATGAATTGGAGAAACCGTTCCAATTGTTGAGGATGAGAGGTTACGGTAGGATTTTATTTCACTACATCTCAAAGAGGAGAAGTATAGTGGCTGCAAGTTGACTATTCATGACATATTTAAATGACGAAAGTTTTTTTAAATGATTAGAAAATTAACGAAGTTGGTCCTGTGTTTGATGCTGGAGAGGTCTGTACTACATTTCTCTCATAGAAAACGTACAATGAAATAGAGCTTTTGTCATTTTTCTCGAATACAAAATTTGAAGAAATCAATAATAATATATTTAGTGGTCATTAGTTATTACATGATATTGTTACGAACTTTCCAAGGGGTTCGTTTGGATAGTGGAAGTGATATGGTATAAAGAACGCTCAATCAGCAGACGACAGTTGAAAAAGAAACAACGACATTTATTTACACGAAGACACACAGGACAGAACAAAAGCGACAGCTATATAGAGCACAGAGACGACTATCTTCAGCCGAGACGTGTAGCATACACAGCAGCATACAACTAGAATCTACTGCAGACATTAGCGCACAGCTCAATTCAGCACGAGCTTGACTCCGTCGCTTCCGACTACTCTTCTTCGACTGACTCCGTCCTCGACTTCCTGCTCTTCGACTCCGATGGTAAGCTTATCGGGGCACCCGTCCTTGTAAAAGGACTATCCCCTTAATGATAGGACTGTATCAACTTGGCTTTTAGGTAGGATGACCTGAACTGTGATGGTTCTTGATGAGACGGTGAAGGGAGAGAGAATGCCTTGGAACTTCTTCCGAAATTTGCTCTTTGCAGGTGAGGGAGAGTGGGAGAGATGTCTTGGCCAATAGGAGTGCAGGCTGTCAGGGGAGTAGGAGAGGGTGATGAAGACGGTTTTCCGAGTTAGGTGAGGGATAAACTATTGTCCGTGAGTAGCCAATCAGAAAGCTGGGTTATTGAGGGGGAGTAACTTAAATTTTGGTGCAACTTAGCCGATCAACGCATTGAGTATAATCATCTTTTTTTCTTCTTTGTTTTCAGTTTTCCTCGCTAGCTTGGCCGCTTCAATTAAATTAGGGAATTCTTTAAAGATTTCTCTTAATTCCTTGAGGATTTGCAGTATTTCTTGGAGAGAGAGGAGTTCTTCATTAGCTGTAAAAGTTGGTTCCGTGTTCTGTTTTCGAGGTGCGGGAATGGGTTGTTGGACTGGGTTTCTTGGATTTTTTCTTGTTATCTCTGCGTAGGAGGGCCTCCCATTTATGGATGTTAATTTGGGGAATTTTCTGAACCCTTTCCAGGCAGCTGTATGACCCTTTTCTTGGCAGTTGACACAAACTGGGTCTTGAATTTTTTTCTGTGATATTGCAGGTCCTTGTTGCGTGCGAGCCGCCGCATTTTATGCACCTTGGTGTTATTCTGCAGTTTCTTGCGGAATGATGAAAGTTGTAACAAATAGTTGCAGTTGATTTTCTTCTGTAGCTTTCCATTTTAATTTTAAGATGTAGTAGGGTTTTCTCATTGTAGATATTGAGGGAACTTCTGGACTTCTTGATCTCAAGTAGGAAAATAGGGTACAGGGTCTTCATCTTATAGTTTCTTAGTTGCGAAATTCTAACAATGTTGTAATTTCTTTCTGTGAGTTCTCTGGTAATTTCTTCTTTATCTGTATCAGTTGGGAGACCTTTAAGAATAACTTTAATGGGTCTTTCATCATAGTTTTCGGACAGGATAAATTCTTCTTTTCTCTCTGTTAACATCTCAATGATTTTTGCTGTTTCTTCTTCATTAGCCGGTTGTATTGCTATCATATTGCGAATAAGCTTGTTTTCGGTTTGGGGGAATTTTCTATGAATTTCTTGGAGTGTCAGATTATATCTGCTTGAGAGTTTCAAACTTATGCAGGCCGGTTTATTGTTGGTAATTTCTTGGGGATCTTGGTTTTGGCTCAGAATTTCGAACCTGTTAGAAGTGTCCATGCTCTCGGTTTTATCATCCGTTTTCCTAGACTTCCTGCTCTGGCAGCTGCGGACCCTTTTATAGGTCTCAGGAAGAGGAGCTAGAAGCCTCTCAACCAATCATTATCGTTCGAGGCGTATCTCGGTTCCTACTGGACGGATCGGGAAAATTCTCGATGTTTCGGGTATAATCCATTTTGGCGCCAAAGTCGCCAAATTCTTCGCCAAGTCGTCAAATGGTCGGCAAGTTTGTCGCCAAGCTCTGGGACCTCCGACGCACACCCGGACTCCATCTAATACCGATGACTTTAAAACAGTCTTTCTGTTGATGGAACAAACTATGCTGGGAAGCCGAATTGCAGGTTTGTAACAATATGAAAATTAATGAAAGCGGAAGAATGTCTAGAGTAAGATCCTTGATTCATTAATTTTCCTAATTATTTTGAAATATATTGTTTAACCAGTATTTAATTTCACATCATATTCTTGTCCTTAAAATTGTTAAACTTTCTTTTGCAGTCAGCATGCGAAAAGATAGTATAGTGTTTCTATTAGGATATTCGAGGGGGGGGGCTCTATAGGGGAAAATAAGAAGTAGCTCTCTAAGTCAGTCATAAATAATATAGTGAGCATGCGCCGAATGTATTATAATGCAGTAGATTCCCAATTATCAGGCGCAAGGTGACGGAAGGGCAGGAAAGATAACAAAAACGCTGTATAGACTGGTATTCAATAAATTCTCATTTTCTACTCAACTAATATCCTCAAAAGCATCAGTTTTTCTTTCTCTTAAAAAATGTATAGAAGTAGTATTATAATTGTCAAAAGACTTGGACTCGAGATTTTGCCGAATCCCCATGTTTCAGACTTCCTTGAGATTGAATTACACATTTTTTATCATTATTCTTTGTATTTTTATCTAAGTCTGTGGATAAGATAATTCAAAAACGTTTTGAGCTATGTGAGTGAAATTTGATATATAGAATTACGACAAAATTTTCAGATTTTTATCAAATTTTGAATGAAATTCATTCAAATGAAGTCTGTCTGCCGAGAGATTCGACAATAAAAAGCTGGATAAATAAACTTTGGTACATAGGTATATCATTTAAAATATAGATATCAAGTTTTGAACCAAGTTCGTCAAACAGTTGATCGTCTATTATTCTGTTCTTTCACATGCATCTAAATGCTACATGTGAAATCTATGAAATTTGGTATGTGATATGCTTAAAGTTGCAGTTCAGCATCAAATTTTGATACAATCTGTCCAAAAAAAGGCATCTAAAATACATTTTGCAAGACATATTCAATGAAAATGCAAGATTCACAGTAAGTTCTATATTTCGCAGCTATTATTCGCCAGTGAAAGTCAAGGAATTCGCAGCCAAGGGACGATTTTATGTGGGGGAAGGGGGATAAGACCTCTATTGGAAAGTATTTTAAAAATAAAAAAGACACTCCCTCTGTTTTTTTAACCAAACCTGTTCTTATTTACGTCATCTTAACAGAAGCCTCTATTTCATCACTATTTGTTAAGCATTGTATTGTGCATAAGAAAATTTTACGGAAGTTTAAGAATAAAATTACCACACATAATTTTAATAAATATGTGATTTTAATAAATATATTTTCATATATCCCTTAACTTATTTTCCAAGGGAGAATAAATTTTTCACCAAGCTAACGACTTATGATTCAGACAGACAAGAATCTAACGGACTTCGAATTTGGATCCAGTTTTCTCATTAACTCGAAACATGAAGTTCCACATCAGAAATTGAGTTTGTCTATTAGAAAGTATTTACATGCAAGGAGAAAAAGGTTGAATTAGAAAAAATCCGAATAAAGAATTATTAGAATGAGAAAGTAAAATTCTAGATAAAAATTAAATTTTGTGGGTTGAGAATATCGAATAGCACAATTCAAGCTCATTTAAGATAAATGACACATTATAGATGGTACAAATTGTAGGATAAAGTACATACATTGTACAGATTTTAAGACGAAAAATTGAAACATTTTTCAAGTTTTGAAGAGAGCGATTGCTTTATAGATAATATTTGGAAACTTTTAATAAAAATGAGCTAAGTAAATTTTAAGTATTTAGATAAAAATTAATGGAAGACCTAAAGTATATTCAAGAAAATTTCTCGAAAGCAGTAACAACGCATTTGTTCTTCTAACTAATCTTTATGATACATGTTAAACATAATTTGAATTGAAAAAATAATTTGCATTATCAATCTAAAAGTTCAGAAAAAGAAATTTTGATTATATTATACGATATTGAAGTACATAAATTTATTGACCATGCCTTTAACGCATGTTGAAAAGATATATATTTCAGAAATATATTGAGAAATGTCCGACCCTCACAGATATAAATTAACTGGAGGTACTATTAATGGATCCATAATTATAGAAGACAACTGTATATCCCACAATTACAAACACATTATCCATAATTATATCTTCTATTATAAATTGTATTATAAATGTGCACAGTTTAGTACTTGTCAAAATACCATTTGCGAACAAAGAATAATATTTACGAGCACTAACTAGTCAATTTTTCCATCGGATGAATATAAAAAAAGTGTTTTGGAAAAATTTTGATAACGAGTTTCGGTTAATAAAAAGAAAGAATCTCAAATAAAATGAAAACTACTTAAATCATGAATTTAACAATCGTCAATTGTCATTTTTTATTTTCTTTCTTCTATGCTTCACAGTCAGTATTTTGAATTTCTGGTAAAACGCAATTTATGCTCACGTAATAACGGATACACCAAAATTAACTCAAAATTCGAATTTGCCATCATTCGTGAAGTACGCAGCACTACTTCAAAAACCATTTGACAGCTGATAGTTTAGAGTTAGTAAAAACGGAGCGTTACGTGATAGAACAAAGTCTTTGCATTGTTCAACCATAATTCAAAAATAATGAAAATCTTGCAGCCATTGCTCCAAATTTTCAGAATTGGCCCCTTAGATTGTGTTATTTAACACCATTGGATTTCTTTTTTTGAGGTTATTTGAAATCAGAATTATATGCCAGAAAGCCCACAAGTACGCGTGCATTGAAGGTGGAAATTCAATGTTGCATCAGCAAAATTCAGCCATATTTATGCAAAGTGGTCATTGAAAATTTCGACAAAAGAGGTGTGTGTAATGTGCCATCAAAGCCATGGAGGTCGTTTACCCTATGAGTTTATTATTCCATATATAAACCTATCCTATGTACTGTACGATTCAATAAAAAATATAACAATTTAAAGAAAAAAATCGTGTTTTTATTTAATTCAAATCTTGTGTTAACAGGTTGTTCAATCATGTGATGCTAAATTTTTACTAACCCTAAATTATCAGTTGTCAAATGAATTTTTTAATAGGCTTGCCGTCACGTTATTGCATAAATGGTGGCAAATTCAAATTTTGCATTAATTTTGGGACATACTTACAAGTAAAATGCATTGTATCAATTAGATTTTGAAGTCATTATGCTGGAAAACATTTTTGACGTCACATAACAGAATAAGGCAAAATGTATTGTTACAAACCTGCAATTCGGCTTCCCAGCATAGTTTGTTCCATCAACAGAAAGAAAGTTTTAGTCATCGGTACTAGACGGCGTCCAGGTGGCGGGTCGAAGGTCCCAGAGCTTGGCGACTTGGCGACGAATTTGGCGACTTTGGCGCCAAAATAGATAATACCCGAAACTTCGAGAATTTTCCCGATCCGTCCAGTAGGAACCGAGATACGCCTCGAACGTTCCTGATTGGTTGAGAGGCTTCTAGACCCACCTCCTGAGACCTATAAAAGGGTCCACAGCTGCCAGAGCAGGCAAGTCAAGTCCCAAGACGGAGCGGAGGAGTCGTAAGCGACAGAGCGGAGTAGGCGGAAACGACGGTGAGCAGCGACAGAGTCAAGCTCGTGCCGAACTGAGCTGTGCGCTACTGTCTGCAGTAGATTCTGGTTGTATGCTGTTGCATGCTACACGTTTCGACTGAAGATAGTCGTCTCTATGCTGTATATAGCTGTCGCTTTTGTGCTGTCCTGTGTGTCTTCGTGTAAATAAACGTCGTTGTTTCTTTTTCTACTGCCGCCTGCTGATTGAGCGTTATTTACACCACATCACTTCCACTATCCAAAGGAACCCCGGTAAAAAATTTCGTAACAGTATAATTTCCTTGGTCATATAACAATGACATCATCCAGATAGACTATATTAGTGCAAAAACAATATGAAAAATAACCGTTTATCATCAATATGAAAATAACCATAACCATTACAAAAATATCATTATCATAATATATATATTTTAAATTTATATTCTTATTTTCAAAGTACCAAATCTTAAAATTTTTTAAATGGAAATTTTAAAAAAAAGAAAGAGATTTACGTTAGCATTTCTTGTCAAATTGTAAACGGTAATCTTTCCTACAAAAAAATATTTGCAATATTTAAAGGCGTTACAATTTAACTGCGAAATAAAAAGTATACTGTAATTAGTTTTAATACATAAAATATGACTGGAAAAGATTGCAACATTCTTTAAATAGATTCAGTTTTAATTGCGTAGAAATGTAATTGATTTTTAATTAATGTTCCCTGCGAGTTCCTGACAACTGTATCTTAAATTTTAATGAATTGTTTCATTCAATTAACTTACTTCATTTCTGGAACTGATGTTTTCTGAAGATTAATTTGCATTTTTGGCGTTAATTACTATCATATAATATGTTTAGACATTTAACAAATAAATTATTTTAATCTTTCTAAATATCGAAAATCATTGCATTACCGATTAAAATTTCCACGAAGAAGATTATAAATATCCAGGTGGTTTGAAATTTTATGATAATATTATAAATTTTATTCAATTTTTTATTCAACTGTGATATAAAAGGGTTTCTTAGCAAATGTACATGCCCAATAAATTTCAAAATACAAACTTTGTTCAGTTTAATTTGATTCATATACAATTAATGGACATAATTTTAAAATTGTTAATTTTTTCTTTTAGGTATACGCAGTAAAGAAAAGGTATAGTAATCGGCAGAAAATTCGTCCTCTACATTTTGACAAATAGCCTCTTTTCAGAATTCTCTGAATTCGAAAAACACATTTTTGTGACAAAGATATATCAGAAACGCTTAGAGCTATATGGATGAAATTTTGTATATTATCTTTATACCAAATTTATGGATTTCTAGCAAACTCGGTTCAGAGGAATTCTGTCTGTCTGGCTGTTCGAATATAAGTTAACATGATAACTACAACACGAAGACAGCTAGATAAATAAAATTCGGTACACAGTTTTAACGAAGTAACGGAATCCAGCCTAGTCGCTTGGATATTATTGACAAATTTCTGCCCCTCTTTGTCATGTATGAAGCATTTAATACCCGTGTCGCGTGCTTTATTCAATATAGATGCACACCTAGATGGGCTTAGGGGATAGGGAGATTTTCAAAGAATACTTCTTCTTGTTCTTGTATACAAGTGACTATGCCGCCACTACTGAATGAAGCTGTATGGACAGGATTTGTTGTGGCTGACTGCTGTATTCAAAGAACGCTCAAAAAATGTACGAGAATCTTTGCTTAATACTTATCAGGTAAGTGGAGTCCTGTTTTGCATATCAACAACTTAAAGATATGAGCTGTCATTGCAGTTTTTGAGGAAAAGGTGGTTTTCTAATCATTTAAAAGCTCGGTTGTTCAGTATTCTGAGAAACCTAAATTAAAATTAATTTAGGAATGAGAGGGTTAAAGATCTGTTGCTTGGAGAGAGGAGCATTTAATACGTCAATGAGCTTCAAATGTTCTTCCACTAAGAATGAAGGGATGAGAAAGAATGTTGATTAAATGCGTTCCTCATTAACTGAGCGCGAGACGAAACTGGTAGAGCACATCTTAAAATGCATCACGTCGAACAAAAGCATATATATAAATTAAGCTTAAGCTTCTTCCTAAAAAGAAAGACAATTAAATTGATTGTTTAGAAACAAAAACATACAAATTGTTCTATTTTTATACACAATTTGAGAAATTTCATATTCTTTTAAATCCAATATGCGCAAGAAACTATGGATTGAATATCATTTCCTCCATGCGCCATCCCATCGCAGCGCAGATGTCAGCGGGGATGTTTTTCTTCCAAATTCTTGACATGATCGAGCACCGCTTTAATCTCGGGATCGTGGAGAAGGGAGGACCTTGTTTTCCCTTTATTATGTCTTAGTGGCGTAAAGAAAAGCAAACGAAAGGGTGGAGGAAAGGCAAATATTGTTCTAAGTCAGTTATGGAAGAGGTCGATGTCTTTGTATATGCATTGGGCTAGGAAGGTAAACCCGAATTTAAGAGCACCGACGAGGCTTTGTTTATACTCGGCGTGTGGAGTATTTTATTGTCTCTCAGCAAAATGTCCTTGATCCGGAGCTCTAAGTGTATTTGATTTGAAGAAAGGTATGCATTGCTTTGTCAAAATGTGTTTCGTAGTTCTCCAGCAAAAGAAGGGAATGTGCACGATAACATGATTTAGATCGACTGTCTAAGCATAGAAATTTTTATTGGTTTAACCTTAATGTAATAAAAATAAAAATATCTTGGGAAGTTTAATTTTTTCTTAGATTATATTTGTATAAAAATTCGTGTTTTTTACAAATATAACCTTAGTTGTTTGCAAGAAAATTATTTATTGAAGAAAGAGAATATACATTAAAGACTACTCATAGATTGAAAGTTTATTACATTACAAAAATGGGAGTGAACTGGGCTCCCAAGTCATAACTGCTGCATTTGCTTGGTGTGACGCATGAATTTCAAATTAAAGTTATTGACTTGAATATCGTATGGTTAAGGTAGAAATAACTTCCATTCTGCATCAAAATGAGACGTTAATGGAAGTAAAGTAATTTAATATTGTGAAAGAAGGGCAAACATTGGTTAATTGGTGGATTAATTTGATTCCATAATTAACCAGAACTCCTACGTGTACCCCCTGACTGACGCCACACAGAAAGTTTTCACTAAGATTACCATTATGAATAGTGATAGTCATTGTAGAAATAACTTTCATTCTACATCAAACCGAGACGTTAATAAAAGAAGATTAATCTAATACTACAGAAGATGTAGAACGTTAGTTTATTGGTAGATAAGTTTGAATCCCGACTCCCCCAGAACTCTTGTATGCTCTGGAGTTTGTCGCTCAACGCAATATGAAAGGGGCAAAGATAATGTCTGATTAAGGATCAACTTTAATGGACCCTGATTCCGTGGCTGAAACAAAAAAAATAATAATATTGAATATAAAAGAAAAAGCTACTGAACTTGGTGTTGAAATTACCTGGATCAGAGCTCATCAAGGCTATACTGGAAACAAAAAAGCAGAAACACTATCCAAGGAAGTTTTAAATTTAAAAATACAAGAAATATCTTTCCGTGAGTCCAAAATTCAACTCAGAAATGAGTCTCAGAAACTAATAATTAAGGATTTGCAGGTTGAATGGAATAATTCCATGAAGGGGAGAACTATCTATCAACATTTTAAAAACGTTTCTATTAACCGAATTGAGGGTGATTTTTATCTTAACCGAGTATAAGCTGGACATGAGGGTTTTTTCTGTTCTTTAAAAGTGTTTCTTTGACAAAAGTTCGACTTGTCAGTGTGGCATCGAAGAAAGCTGTATAAGTCACATGATCAAGACCTGTCCACTCAGGCGAGAACACAGATTCAGATGAGCAAGAAACTAGATATCTCTTGAAGTTGAAGAACTCCTAAAAAGCTCAAACGCTCTTGTCTCTCAAAGCTCCTGTCTTTGATTCTAATGTAAAATGTTAACATTTAATGTATTTTATAGATTTTTAATTTTTCACAATTCAATATGTAATCTTTTTTGGAGCAATATGCGTTTTCTCTAGAGGGTCCTTTGGTTCCTTCGTGCTATGTGGGGTTGCACTTCGGCTGCCCCATCAAATTTCCCACAAGCCTCTGGCTATATCGGGATATTCGTTGTCCATGTCGTCAACTTTTGGTGTCAATCGAGCCACAAGAGGGCCACCAAAATGAGCATTGTCACGATAGATTCAGAGAAATGCTATATTGTTACCCGATATCTAAATTTCGTAATTATCATTAACCAATATCATGCAGGGTATCCATAGCCTTACCTAAGATTCTCAATTTTCTGCTAGGTCAGAGGAATAAAAAAAATTATTGAAGTGCATGTGAGAAAGTTTCGATGAAACAACACCCTCTTGTTTACTTTTGTTTTTCCACTTAGAGGATGATTGAATCACATTAAGTGATGCAGTTTTACTTGAATTTCTGATTGAATATTATTGTTTTTACAAATGGCTGCTTGAGCTTGCTACAGTAAGCTAGGGTGATCACATGATGACAACCCTCCATAGGATTTCTGCTGAGGTATTGAATCATACAGTGGCAATCAAAAGATAGTTAAAAAAATCTGTAAATGTTTACAATAAGAAACTTTAATATAAACATATTTGTTAATTTTTTTCAGTCGTTGTTACTCATTAAAGTTAGTCAAACCATAAAAAAATTGAATGAAAAAGCATTTTAAGCATATTAAATGTTTACTCATCTTATTACAAGAATTTACCTATTTATCTAACATTCCTTTTCCCAAATATTTGCATCTCAACTGAGTGAAAAACGCCCGTTAATTCTGTCTTTTTTGTTGAAAAAATTCTGCATTTATATAAATCATGGTTAGTGTTTCTAACTTAAGTATTTGCATATCTGAGGAAATAAGGCAAAAATAAATATCATTTTTAAGCGACACAGGAAATAAATATTTGCTGAAAATGATATTAAAATAAAAATAAGTTTCTGCCAAACATAATTTAAAATGGTAAATGCAAATAAATGAATAGATAACTACAAATAGAATTTTTTCAGTACATATAAACTGTTCATTCATCATTTTGTTTTTAGAGTCAGCATAAATTTAGTGACATAAAAAAACAAATAAAAATAACATGTCACGCATTTTTTTTTCTACATTGAATTTTTTTACAAAAAATGCGTAGCCTTTTTTCTTCTTTTTTTTATGAAACGCAGTCGTAATGTTTTCCTTTTTGTATGAAATAAATTACTACCTTTGAAGCTCAAAGCGAAAACGCGATTTCCAAGTTCACTTTCTCGCTTGAGCTGATATCCAAAACTCCTGGGATTCAACCTATTTACCATTGAGTTTGAAAGAGATTTCTCGTTATTTTTGAAGCAGTCGGATTCCTCTAAGCAAAAGATTTCGGGATCTTTTTTTATGCTCCAAGCTTTAAAAGACACCGTTGGTAGCTTTTTAGTAATA
>JAPMOR010010352.1:101660-121751 GCA_026543865.1 Argiope aurantia | reverse complement strand
AATTTGGTACATCGATTAAACATCCATAGTGTATGTCAAATTTTGATCCAAATCCAATTACGAGCTGATTGTCTCTTAGTCTTTATTTTCAAAAGCATGTAAAAGCAATATTTCAAAAAAAAAATTTAATTAAACACATCAAATTTGGTGACTTCGAGACTAGAAGTGCAGCTTTCTTTCAATCGGTTAAGAAAAACGCGTCTATAACACAAATTCTATTTTTCGGCAGTATTATCGCATGCCAGGGATTAAACGCCAAATAACTCGCCAAAGATGACACGATAGATTCAGTAAAAATGCTAAAATGTTTCATACCAGAGTCTAATATTTAGGAACTATTATTTACTACTGTCATGTAAGACCTTCTCTAACAAAATACTTTTATAGTGAAATTGCATGCGAGAAAGTTTTGGGGAGACCAATCCTGCTCCTATTAATTGTTTTCCATATAATCTTTGAATGAGTTATTTAAAATATCTGCATCCAAATTATTTTCCTAAAATAACATAATTTTCAGAGACTTACACATCAGAAAATTTTCTATGATCATTCTTCGTTTACAAATTGCAAATTTTTAAAATAATTTTGATATTAAATTTTGGTTATTAAGATAAGGCTCCTTTTCTCACCAGAAAAAAGGGAAAAAAGTTCAGACTTTGTCAGAATATGAAGGCTAAAAATACGTCTTTACCACAAAATCCCTCTTCCCAAAAATACATACCACCTAAAGACCACCATGCCGAATGCATTCACCATTGCTGGTAGTCAAAATTCATTCTTGCGTCACTGATGCAATACTTGCTTTAGAAAAAATTCAGAGCTTATTTTATTCCTAGCGTCCAAAGGGAGTTCCCCGTGTCGGTGCAATGTTCCAATGGTTTGCAATACCTCTTTTCTGGATTCTTTTGTTGTACTTTCAACTTAGCTTAGCAGTCCATTGTGAAAAATTGATACAAAAACGTGACAATAAAATATTAGGATGTTTGACTCTTTTTGAATGATACATTGAAAGAAAATGGTATAAGCTGAACGGTTTATTTTCTTTTAAATAAGATATAAAATATATTATCGTAATTTTGATATCACTCTTTAGAGTAAGCCCAAAAGTATTTTAAATGTTTTACGAGAGATGTTTTACTTTAAAAAAATATTTAGTAAATAAAGCTTTTCTTGACAGAACTTTCACCTGCATCCTTCGGCATTTCTTTCGCTTATTTCTGTATTGGTTTATTAAAAAATTAATATCAAATTCTTCGGATTTGGCATATATGACCCTTGATATTATAAAAAAACAATTTATTTATAAGTATATATTTTTATTATTTTTTTTAATTTTAAAGTAAGAAGATGGTACCCTTAACTGGGGTCACTATCCTGTGTATCAATGGTGAATTTAACATAATTGAAATAATTTCATCATTTCGATAATGGATTTTACTCAAATGTAATTTTACTAATACTGTTTAAGCAATGAATGCTTAATAATATTTCGACACGAAATATCAAACTTCAGCTTCATTTTTAATTAATTAAAAGTTCCAGTTAAAATGCCATGAAAATTATTATTACTACTGCAAATTTCCCTCTTCTAAAGAATTTTTGGGTCAAATTTGACAACTTTTGGTCTTAAAATACCTTAGAGAATACCAATAGATGCACAGAAAAACTGGCATACATATACTTTCATTATTATTAGCTATATATATATATGTTTAATTGTTTTTATTTGGGTTTTTAATTTTAATTCAAAGTCCTTATTCAAGAAGGTTTTTTAGTTATTTATGAAATTAATAAACTTGATTTTAGATAAATGAGCATTCAGAATTATGCTGAATAAAATGACGCTTAAAAATTTATGTTAACATATATGCAGTTGAAATAGATTTAAAAAAAATTTCCTCTCAAACATTTTTTATTTTTATTTATTTATTAATATTATTTGTTGAACAAATTTGCTGTGTAATACGAGTTTTTAGTCAATGCAACTTCTACATGTCTATATCTATCCGACTTTGCTCCGTTCTATTTGGTTATGAAAAAAGAATCATAAGGCGTAAAGTTCAACTTAAAATGGTGTTTTAAGAAATGCTTTAAAGAAGATCGCTTTCTTTTATTCTTTGAATGATTATTTTTAGGAAACTTTTATTTTACCTCTTGTTTTTGCTTCAGCAGTTTGAATATCGTTCTGTTCTTTTACGTAAATTGTCGATGAAATTGCATACGTGTACTGTATGAAAGAAAATCTTAATATTTATAAGAAATAATTTTAAAAAATCCTTACAATTTCATTTTAATTTAGTGATGTTTTCGTTTTGCATTACTAATCTTTTCGGACGTTTTGCTTTACTTTGCGGCACTTTTTACAAGCATGGTTTATTTTAAGTCTTTTCATTTTATATAAAAACACTGATGTGATGATTACTAATTTTATTTCAATTTTCATTTAATTGAATGTATTCAATATTTACATATGTTTCGAAATTTAATATTTTACAAAATTTATGAAAATGTCAATATTGAATACATAATTGATATGCAGTGTTAATGTAAGTGTTTAAAGGTTCACTTATATTATTTTCACAAAACATATCAGTCTTACCTCAATATTATTAAACTGTCATGCGCAGTATATATAGAGAGAGAGATTCGAAGTGAAGTAATAATTAAGCCATTTGACCTTTTGAGTCTCCATATTTCAATAGTTCTCTCTCTGTTAAAGTGGGTAGTTTGGAGAGTCGGTTCCTCCTGAAATAATTTCCTTGTCATCTGACCATTCATCACATGTACGAAGTTCATCTTCAGTTCGCTTTCTGATATTACAAAACGAGGAATAAATGTATTTAAATAAAGAAAGATTTATTTTTATCAATACTGAAACTTAAGGCGACATTTTTTTTTCAAAAACAGAAAAAAGGATAGACAAATGAAGGCATAGAGTCATGAAACTAAAACTGCTGTTCCATATAAAGTATTTGATTCATATGGTGATAGGGAAGAAATCCAAGATACATGCTCCATCTTTATACCATATACCATACGCTATACCATACAACCTATATCAAAGCGCCCCCTATCATGTATACAGGAGAAATCAAGTAGAGTCCAGTTCCCCCTGGTTTTAAATGTATTCCTAGAATTTTGAGATCAATGTTTCTTCGATAATATGGGATAAATAAAGCATAGCACAAGTTTATTGTGTTTCCAGGTGTGGAGATATGCAAGATAAATAATGGACTGGCACACACATATTTGGTTATAGACACGTACACATGCACATGTGATTGTAGAGAGGTCATAAGAATCAACATTAAAAGTGTACTTGCTCTGTGAGGCAATAAAACAACTCTATGCTAATGATGTTTATGATAATCTATGAGCGACTGTTGGCACTTTTTTCTGCCCTTTCTTACTCTTGCAATTACAATTTTACTTGTTTTGATTCTTTAACTACCTACCTGGTCGGTTATTAGTGTTAGAAATTTTTATGAAAATCCAATTCCATTTAACTTGTTATTATTTATTCGAATATGAAGAATACAAAGTAAAGTTATTGTGATTGTCAAAAAATTCGAATTCAAGGTTTTGACGAAACTTCACATTTCAAACTTGAGTCTAAACAAGACTTTTTTTTTCTTTTTTTTTTTTTTTTTGCGAAATATGCTTGCATGTTTGAGTTTGATCTTTATAAATCAAAAATGATGTGAGCTAGACGGATAAAATTTGGCATATAGAAATAACACAAAACTTGTAGATATTTTATGAAATTTAAGCCTGAAAGAATACCTGTACCTTTTACAAAGAATACCTGTCTGCCCAGCTGTTCAAATGTAACTGAAAACAATAATTGCAAAGCTCAAAGGTTAGATAAACAGAATTTGTTACAAAGGTTTAGTATATAAATGTATATTATTATCAACATTTGTCACAAAACTATCAGAGCTTTCAGAGTTTCTTGATCTATATTTTCGACTTCATGTTATCGCGATAAACACAAAAATGCAATTTCTTAAATAATTGAAATTTAGTATATGGTTTCGTTACTAAAGTAGTAGTAAAATTTGGTACCATTTTGTCTAAAAAAAATTTCCAAAAATATGTATTCGATTTTTGGTACTTGTATATTAACAGCACCCCAGCGATTAACGGCACAAAAATGCCAATATTCCCACGTTTGATTGGAGGAAGAGATGGATATTTCTTAACTAGTTTTTGCCAGTGCCATTGCAAGCTGGTACGCAAATGCTTATATTTTTACTATAAAATGAAACACACAATTCTCATCTGGGGACATTAAAAATATTGGGTTGCTCGGAAAGTAATTTCGTTTTTTCCCGACAGAGGATTTAATTGTATTTTTTTGCACCCAAATTCACATTTAAGCCGTATCATTTTTATATGCTTTGAGAGCTCATATATCAAGGCTTGTGTGTGAAAAATTACAATTAATTCTACGCAGTAGTTTTTGGTTGGTGCCTCTTTAAATATGGAGAGCGATAAGCAGCATTTTCGACATATCTTACTGTTTTACTACAGAAAGGGTAAAAATGCTGTTCAAGCCAGAAAGAAATGGACCGATGTGTATGGAAAAGGTGTGTTGACAGTACGCCAGTGCCAGAACTGGTTCGCTAACTTTTTTAGACGGTAAAACCTTCACCTCAAATAAGGAGGTCAAACACCACCTCGATCAGTTTTTTGGCAGCAAAGACCAAAAATTTTATGAGCGTGGAATTATGCTACTACCAGAAAGATGGCAAAAGGTGTTGGACCAGAACGGCCAATATATAATTTAATAAAGTATGTGTTTATTATACGAAAACTGTCTTTCATTTCCACGAAAAAAAAAACCCGAAATTACTTTCCGAACAACCCAATAAGAATTTGAGATCTCGTGGTGTTCACAACCTGACCCTAAACTCATAATTTTTACAGGGCTATCGGTGATAATATCTATATTGGAAATTATGCGAGAATGTTTTGGGAAGACAAATCATATTACTCTCCGAAGGAAATTGTATATCTTGAAACTAGTATAATACAAAATTCATTATTTGAAAGTATTATGGACATTCTATGTAGAAAGGAGGGAATGTGCTGTGTTTCATACATATGTATCTCATAATTATTTCTTTCGTTTTCTGTGTTATTCATATAAACGGACATGCACATAAAAAAGTAGTCAAAGTAGAACTTCTAATATTTTTCATGCAATTATACAAAAATATAGAGAGATATTTAATTTATTGCTTACTTTTTTATTCTTTTGATGGCAATGGTCTGTATTCCTTTCATTTTGTGAGATTTTCATGACATTTTTGTTATTGATAAGTCACTACTGTTTTTTTAGATGTAAAATAAATGATAAAAGAATGATAAGAAAGATAAGAGATATTAAGAAAGAGGAAGGAATTATTCAGAACTGTCATTTTCAAAGCAGGGTTTTAATTGGAAATATTAGTAGAAGAATGAAAAATGTTAGAAGAATAAAACTCTACGTTTAGTGTAAAGGCTGATGAATTATACGAAAAAGAAGCGAAATATTCGTTTTTTTGTGAAGAAAAAAAAGCTGAAATTTTACCAAATTCCATTTAAAATTTCTTTTTATTCTATTGTCCTCAAGTAGTGAAAACAATTATAAACCTTATATTTCGTTAAATGGGAGTTATGTGGTCATGCACGATGGGTTAGGAATGTTGAATTATCCAAATTAATGGCAAATATTTTATGTTTCATTTATAACATCGATCTCTTAAATTTATCAGAAATTTCTATTTTATATTTGCTTTGTGGATTTAATTTGATAAATTATTTTTATTTCATCGTTCAAGAAAATTCTATGGTTTAATTATTTTACTATGTTGTTTTCATAGAATTTAATTCTGGCTATTTTGTACAACCAGACCATCTACTCGAATTTTCTATCAATATATTACAAGATATATTTAACCCTTAACTGGGGAGGTGAAATTTTAGGACTTAACTGGGGAAGTGCGGTCTAAGAAACCGAATTTCATTTACACACAAATTAAATTTTCTAATGAACGTATTAGTATTAAAAGCTGCCAATATATTTTGCAGATATTTTTCTTGATATATAAATGGGTTTTAGAAATTTTTCAAAATATATTATCATTGAAAAAAGTAAATGCGTTGGAACATAATTTTCTTCTCAAATTACATGTTACAAAAATTAATATTCTTGAAAAAACATATTACTTTTTACTTTTTTAAATTATATTTATTTTTACAGTATATGAAGGTATGTAGAAGACAATATAATGTAAAATTTAACAATTATATGAAAAATAAAAATATTGACAATGAGTAAAATTAACCTTTTTTTTATCGGCTTGTGTGACTTTCATAGCACGGTTTTCTAAGGCATTTTAAACATACAGGTTAAGAACTAGTATAAAAATCAACCTATAAATTCTGTATACATATATCTTCGTATATTGGAATATTTTTAAAATTTTTCAAAATATATTATCACTAGAAAAATTAATTATATTTGAACCTACATATCAGAATCAGTTGAATGCGAACTTTCATCGAAAAACTCTTCTATACAATTATCTTTATCACTAAAATCACTTTCTGCTTCATTGAAAAGTTATGGAGCACTGCTTCATAATAGGATCAGTAAATTGGATGATATTTCTGGGCCCAAGTTTTAGCACCATCTTCTAAGCCTTGTTTATCACTGGGGCAATAACAGGGAGGTGCGGTCTTAGAGACCGCGTTCAAAGAAATAACTGAATTATTTTAAAAAGCTTCCTCTGAAATCGGTTGGAAAAATGCACGTGTATTGAAGGTCACTAAACAGGAAGCTACAAGGTCAATCCATTCAAATAGAAAATAGAAAAGGGGTGACCGAAAATCCATCGCTAGCAGTCTCACAGACCACACGTCCCCAGTTAAAGGTTAAAGGAAACTACTTATTGCAATGTTTATAAATTCATTTCCATAAATTTATGGCTCTCAAACCCTTAAAATTTCTATAATGCAATTTCCAAATTGTAAACGGATATAAAATTATTTTATATCGAAAGAAAATTCTTATTATAATACAGATAAAGTTTAAACTTGGGAATGAAGATTGAAATTATAATGTACCCATTTTTCCAAAGGTAAGTTCTTTATAATATTTTTATTTGATTAGTAAACTAATAAGGAATGGCTAAAATGTTTGACTATGAACAATTTTATTAAAACTTAGTTTGTTGAAATTAAAATTCTGCATGTAAAATATGCCTGCTATTTTTTAAAAAGTTAATTAAATTTTATATTAAGTCACAGATTATTATATACTTCTGATTTTTTTTAAAATTTATGCATGTATGTGCAAGAAGCGTTAAGGAAAAATCTAAATGCTTAAAGAAAATAATTGTACATTCTATCTGAATAAAAAGATAATTTCAGTTAGACTATCGTTTATTATCGTTTATATGTATTACATTAATGAAATATATCCCGTTAAATACCCGTTTTATCAGATATTTTTAATAGAATGCTTCAAATCTTGCTTCGACAATAGGATATGTTAAAAATTTCTTCAACATTCGACATTGAATGCCGCAGCAAAAATTATTTTACATTAAAATATAGAATTGAATAAATAATCAGAGTTGAATGAAAGTAATTTGCAGTAAATAAATAGTAATTACGAATGGCAAGTAATATAAAAAATTAATATGTGACTGGAGACATGGATTTCCTCACGGGCCCAGAGACATGGAATCAAAATGGCCCCGTTGTTATTTTTCCTTTTTGTCTTTTGTAAAGAACATTGGAATCAATTTTAAAAACGCAATACATTTTGAAAATCATATAGTTATCAAAAATATTAATATTAAAAATGTTAAATATTAAAAAGATGTTATAAGAAAAACGTAAAGAATCTTTTTATGGGTATTTACTCCGTTTGTATATTACGGAATTACACTGTTAGATGTTAATAATGTTAATAACTGTTAGAATTTAACAAACAAGAATGAAGAATACAATATTTTAAAATATCATTTTCGGAATATTTCTTTATTCTTTTATCATTATTCAAATGAAGGCTGCTTCAGAAATGGGGAGTCAATGACTCCAAAAATAACAGCAAAAACTTTGAAAACGAATAACTTATACGCACGTGTTTAGAGTAGACTTTTGCCAACATATTGCTGAAGAAACAGCTTGAAGGTACTGAGGAGTTGACTGTATTCAATTACAAAATACCACTTGATAATCAGAGCTAATGAACAATCAGAGCTAATGAATCAGAGTCATTTTGACTCCCGTATCCAGTTACAGGTTAAAAACGTGGTTATATTTAAACCTTTACAAAAGTGTGCTTTTACAAGCATTTGTAAAATTTCATAGAACATTAGTTAATTTAATAATATTTTAATGTAATCTATTTTGCAATTATATAAGAAATTAAACAAATTATTTAAAAATGCATATAATAAAATATTTTTAAATTCATAAATATAGTTTTCTGACAGATAAAAAGCGTCATTTTGAACATCTCCTTCGAACAAGCTTTCTTGGGAACCCATGTGAAAGTCTACCACGCAATGCCATTCAGATCCCCAGTGGGATCTGTTTACTAACGTAGATACAATAATGCTTGATAAAACTTAATTATCTCGTTTTATGCCGTAATAGAATTTCCTAAACTGCATTTGCTTACGGTTGGAAGTTCAAAGGCTTCAAAGAGCTCTAATGTGATTCCCCTGGCACAAGATTCAATTAATAAACGATGGCTCCGACGAAATAGATTAAGACACGGAAGGACTTAAATTATTAAACAATTACTGGTCATAAATGCTGCACTTTTGAAAGTAAAGGAAGGATGTTGAAAAACATTTTTATTGGATAGTAAAATAAACAATGACGGCAGTAAAACAAGATTTTAATTTATAGAAGAGTTTTCTGCTTCTTTCAAAAATTGATTCATCATTACCTCATTGATCTTTTAACTAGAAGAGTGAATTATCTTTGCTAATAATAAAGATGAATGTATGGGTAGGTGGATTGGGAGTTAATTCACTAGAGGCCAGACCGCTTGATTTACAATTAAAGCGTAAATATTTTGGAAGGTGGAAATAGGCACCTCGGAGAGATTTGTTATAAAATTTTAATTAGTTAAAATTTGAACTTTTTTTTTATTTTTATTTTACCGGGATAATTTCCGAAAATCTTTGTTGCAACAATCCATGCAATTTGAGTATCACTTCAACAATGATATTTTGTTGCACACATGCTAATTTTATTCCGTTTTTAAATTTCAGAAATTAAATTATCTTAGTGCTACATTTTTTTCTCTTTTTATTCATTTTTTAAAATATTTTAATCACATTTTACAGCAATGTATTTAATTTTTAAAGTGGTACTCAAATTGTTAGGATTATTGCTACAAAAATTTCATACTGCCCTTGTTTATTACATTGTTTTGATCGATATATGAAAATTCGGCTTATTTTTCCATGTTTAGTAAGTTTCAATATAAGGCAGGCTTTTAGCAATTTTTTGGAGTTTTTTTGCACATAGTTTTTAACTTTAGAATCAAGCTTTGATTATTATTTTTAAGGGGAGCTAATTTTTAGACATTAATTTTTTTCCAATAATTATTTGGATGTATAAAGATTTAGACAGAAAATTATAGAAATGCGCAGTACAAGGAACAAAAAGTTGCAAGGCTTCTAAAATAGTATAAATTATGTAACCATCATATTTTGAAATTTACAAGTGTCGAGGAAGCAAATACCGTTACGACTGAATTTTGATCAATTTCGATTCCAGATTGCCAGGAATTTAATTCTCTCATTTTTATTCACTTTTTTGCCTTAAACCACTTTGGGTCTAATGAAAGAGTATTTTGATCTGTAGCAATAATATAAAATCACTCTTTGAAAATGATGACGCTCGTAGATCTATGTACCCTGCTAAAAAATGAATCTAAAACTGGCAAATCGCTGCTTTTAATACAAAGTTCAGCATGTAATTTGAATTTAGTTCACTGTAGTTTAGTTGAAAACTATTCAAATAGTTAAATTTTATAGTGTAAATTTCTTATAACTTGCCGTAAAACTTTTTTTACATATATAAAATATTAGTTATTCAATAAAAACAATTTTTCTCTAAATTTGAAAGATTTTTAAAAAATATATCTAAGTGCTTATTAAAAACTTCAAACTGCATTTATATATATGTTCGTTGCACCCATTATATTTTGTATATGTTATCATTGTTGTAACTAAAATACATTTGCACAATATAATTTAAAGAATATTATATATTTCTGATATTAAAATTCCGAAGTAAGTCAAGTTCAAGACTCATTTAAAACAGAAAAATGATTTGGTCAGTTTCAAATGTCTCGGAACACATAGATTAAGAGATTAAATTAAATATTGAATTAGATTATATTAAAATATATTGATATTAATATACTATTAAATTAAAATATTGCCTCATTTTTTTGGTTTGATTATAAATAAAAATAAATATTTCAAATATGAGTAGACATCTAATCAGAAAATTGAATAAATTTTTAAGTGAAAGAACAAAGGTACTTTTAATCATTTTAATCTTTTTATGTTCGTGTGAATAAATTCTATGATTGGTTTACATTTTTGCTTTTTAAATTTTTAAATTTGCATTTTTAAATTGTAATTCATGTTTTACGCAATAGCAAAACAAATATTATACTTCTTATATAATTTAATTTTATTTAATTGATTATATAAGAAGTTTAATTCAATGATTAAATTTATCTTTTAATAATAGTGTAATAAATTGGCTAATCATAGAATTGCATGCACTATTTTTTGATTAATTGAGACTGTATGTATCTTAAAAATTTATTCCTATTTTTTAGGCTCATAATATAACAATCACTTTACTGATTACAAAAATCTATATTGTGCATAGCTAAAAACTTTTAAGCTCACTTTTTAAAATATAGATAGCATAACATTGGGAAAATAAAGTTTGCCTTTTTCTATAACGTATGTTTTTTTCCAAATTCCATTTTCGCATATTTAAAATTATTTATATTACAGTATAAGGAAATGTTAAGTTATAATCTTCAAAAGCATTTATGCGTTTGTTAATCCTATTTTTATTTATTTATGTATTCATGGATATTTTTAAGAGGTTATTTATAATGAAAAACATAATGTACTTTTTTGTATTTTTAATTTATATGACATTTAATATTTTAAAAGTCTATGTGTCGGTAATGTGCTTTGTGTATATGAAAATAAAATATATATATATATACTGCAATTATTTAGATTATTCTCACCTACTATAAGTTAATTTTAAGAAGATTTCATTTAGAATTATTTTTTTCCCTGAAAATACGAATTTGTGTTATAAGCTTGAAGATCATCACAGCAAATTTTTGATTTACTATTAAAAAAAACCAATACTTTAAGAAGCAAATATTTTCTGATCTTTCAACATGTAAATATTATTTGCATGATACTAAACTTTACTTTAGATACAATATTTACTTGCAAAACAATTCACTTTATTTGAAACTCAAGTTTGAAAGATTTTCGTTGACAACATCATAAGTTTCTACAAAAAACATTTGATGTAGAAAGAACATAAGAATTGCAGGAAAATGCTATTTTTAATAAATGTATTCATCAGATTTGATTCGTTCTTACTTATAAATTTATTCATTTAATGTAAGTGACCAAATTCAAAAGAAATTTTAAAAAAATTCCAGACATTTTAAATTTTTGATAAATTAAATTTGAAATAAAATGGACAGTAAAAACATTTAAGAAAACAAATTATGTCATGAAATATCGAACGAAGGTTTAATTTTTTCAATGTGACTATGTTGGCTAAAAACGGGTATAAAGCAAAAGTAATCTAATTTAAATGTTTATTAAATTATTTGCACAAAACATGATATATTAATAAATGCATCGCCTTGGCTTAATAAAAATATTACCTTCCTAGCTCCTGAATTAAAAAATAAATTTTCATTCTATTAGGTTTTTAAATGTTCGAATCCAGCTAGTATATGGAATGATATTTCAGTTTTCTTATGCATTGTGAAACATTAAAACAAATATCTTTAAATGAATTGACTGCTTATTCTCTAGTTCAGAAACTGTCGAACATACTAAAAAAATTTATATAACCAAATTTAAGCAAAAAATGTGCATTAGATTTTAATTTACGATGTTTCCATTAGAAAATTCTAACAAAATTTAGAATTTGTGAACATATTATTTTAAAATAAAAAAAATAGCATTAAAACTTTTTTTATCCAAATATGAAAATCAGCTTAACCTTCAAACGAGTAAGTTTTGAAACCAAAATTCAAACAGTTTTATGAAGAAGACTATTTAGAAATCAAGAAATATTTGATACCTTTTAGGGGGAAAAAATGGATTTTTCAGCGTAGTCATCTGTCTTAAAACCCGTACACACACAAACACGCACGCACGCACACTCACACACACACACACACACACACACACACACACACACACATATATATATATATATATATACATACACACACATAACACACGCACACACACATACACACAAATACTATAAAGATAAAAAATAAATAACGTTTCCTATTTTTTTCTTCTTTCAATATCAGTTCGTAGAAAATCACTCAAAGAAACAACCTCATATTACATACTTATTGTGTTAGGTGCATAGAAATAGCATTTGGCAGGTACCAAGAAAGTGCGCTTTAAGCCTGCTCACTTTAAAACTCATTATAATTTTTTCTTCTTTTCGCTTGCTATCCTGAAACACCTCTCGGGTCTAACCATCTACTAAATTTCCTACTGAACTGTTGCTTACTGGTAAGTACACGCCACCTTTCCTCGTGAATGCTACATTATCGACGTCTTCTCGCTGTGTCATCAATCCTTCGACACAAACAGTAATTTGCATCTCCCCTCCTTCACCTTTCCCCCACCTCCTTTTGTCTGGAGTAAAACAACGATCGGCATGTTCGGCCCCACTTAATTGCAGTTGTTCTAAACACGGGTCCCCCGCGACTGGAAGTGACAAGTTGGGTGACGACTACCCATTCCCGACGGACCTCCCCTTTTAACACATTTCTGAAATTTGGGTGCTTAAAATAGATTAGCCCAGGAGTAATGATCTGCCCAGAGGAGATCAGAACAGGAACTGTAACTTTAAAATGTGTTTGAATTTATGTTTTCTGTGTATTTTTGTTAATGATTTGATATTTATGTGACACTAAATAAATACAGGCAAGTTTATTTTCTGTTATTTGATAAGCCACATGTGCTAATTTTAAAAGAAACAAGGGGTTGTGGTCACCTCGAAAAAGTTCTGACAAATTCTCCAATTAAGCTAGCTTCCCACCCCCGCTTGCAATTATAGTCTTCTGTCATGAAAACAAATGTATTGCATGACTCTAGTGAACAAAATTATGAAATAGAGATTCATAATAGTTTTTGCAAAAGTTACCCTGAAGAGATTAACATTTTTACCGAACGTATTGTGCGAATATGTATTTTGAACGCCATTTATCGACGTTCTGGTACTAATGTCATTTGATAAACCGGATTTTAGTAGAAACAAGCGGGGATGGTCTCCTCGAAACTTTCTGGCCTATTTTTCAATTTAGGTATCCCCCCACCCCCGCTTACAATTATAGTCCTCTGGCATGGACGCAAATGTATTGCATGGCTCTAGAGAATAGTGTTAAGAAATATAAATGCATTATAGTTTTTGCAATATTTACTTTGGCGCGAAAGTAAAAATTTTGCTGAACATATAGTGCAAATATGTATTTTGAACGCCAATTGGCGATAGACCGAAACCAAAATTTGACTAAAAAAACAAGAAAAGAAAAAGAACCCTAAAAATATAGAACCCTACAATTATAATTACAAGATCACTTCCCGAATTTTGTTTATTAAAGTCATCTGGTTTTTTTATTTATTGCGTTTACATTCATGTAAAAGTACAAGCCGATAAATGTTCTACCTCTAGAAAGATTTGGTTAAAAATTTGATAAGAAGCTATATTTTATATGCTAAATTTGTGTACGAAATTTTATTTACTATGCTTTTTGAAGCTACCGAATTCACTTGTATTTGGAGATACTTCCCGTGAATGTGTTATGAAAAATGTAATAAAAGTCTACAAATTTGATCACAAATTCATATACCAAATTTTATCCATCTATCTGAAACAGTTTTAAAAAATAGAGCCAAGCATTTTTTTTCAACTCATAGAGGTTGACAAATGGCAATTCATCAAAATCTCGAGATTGAATTTTGTGAGGCTTTTAATGCTTCTTCTATACTTTGTTTTCGATTAAAATAAGAATGAACTTCTTTTAATTTTTAAATAGAATATAAAGTGAAACATTTAAAGAATATATAAGTATACTCTAACACCAACTTAATATTAAATACCAACATAACTTTACACCAACTTAATATCAAATGCAAGGTCATTTCTCTAGAAAGGATTGAGTAGTATATTATGTTTAATATTTATTTTTATGTGTATATGCAAGTATCTTGTTAAATATTAAGTATTTATTATTGTCTGCAGTTTATATATATTAAATATTAATTATTTTCTGTATTTTTTTATAATACACAAGTATTTCGTTTTTAATAAATATACAAGTATATCTCCCAAAATCAGTAAAATTTAAATTTAAAAGTAATTTTTAAAAAACAGTAAAAATGTTACAAAGTTTTTTTTAATACAATATAAGTCCCTAATATAAAGCCTGGCGAGGTTGCTGAATTGTGCGTCTGTTAGTTAATTCCAAAACAAATTGTATTACGCAGGTTTTAATCGTATTTGAAATAAGACGAAACAAAACTAAGATCAATAATCTGAAATTTAAATGTAATTAATTCTGAATTTATTAAATTTGAACTCTCGGCTGTTGTAAATGAAATGAAATAAAAAATAAAGCAAGAAAGAAAGAAATAGTGAGGCTTCGGAGTCTGTTAAAATTGTGGTGCCTTACAAGCGACTCTTCCTTATTTCAAGCCCCTAAAGAAGACTAAACTCAATAAATGCAGTATATCTTATAGAGCTATATCAAATTTTGTAAGTTTTTCTCGAATTTGAGTGAACACTTGGCATCATAAACAAATTTCTCAAATAAAAATTCCCAAAAATGTAACTTAATGATGTGAAGCAATCATAAAATTTAATAATCCCTATCTTGTACCAATATTTTTTCAATAACCATCCAAAAGAATGATGCTGTTTAGAAGGTTACACTTTAAACAATTCAAGAACAAAACGTCATTCATTTCAATCTACTTGTATAACTGCATTAATTTCTTCATAAAAATTGCTCATAACATATCAGAAACTGTATGTGGGGAAGGGGGGGGGGTAACCAAAATGAATTAACGTCCCAATCTACAAGAAGATGACGAAAACAACAAAACTAAAACCTTCCTAAATGCTTCAGTGAGGCATGAAATCTGGTCACGCTTGAGTATTTCTCCACCCCACCTTCTGACACGTGTCAATATCCTTTTTCGTAGCTCATCCCTTACATCCGGTAAAATGGGACCCGAAACACTGAACCGCTCCCTTTTCTTCTCATTTCAATGCCCTTCTTTCTTTAGAAAGTGTCGGAAGTTAAAATAAGTGGGAGAAAATTCGTTTATCGCCTGATACTTATCTGTCGTCCGCTTTTGATGAGTGATCCCAGGTTCAATTAAGTCATAGAGTCAGTGAGTTTGGTGATTGGCCTTTGTTCTATATCAAGTTTTCGGGAGAGAATTGTAGTTGATAATACTGAGTGCTCTCTCTATATAGAGGTAGATGCATTTCAAAAGGAATTGCTTTTAATTCTAGTGAATATGCTTCTAAAGCTTTGACAGCTGTAGGAATATCATATTTAAAATTGTTAGATAATTGATTTGCAGTTGAATTGTTTCTTGAGAACCACTTTTGATGCTGGATCCTTTGTTCCATTAATTTTACCTCCTTTTGTAGCCCCTTAGAAATGAATGAAATTGCATTATGATTGAAGATGTGTCAACACAATGCATGCCACTGGACAGCAGAGGAGCTGCCAGCATATTTCTAAACATTGCTGACCAGAAAAGTTTAGAACTTGGTTTCATTGCTGGTCCGCAAAGCGCAAACACAGTAGTCATAATTTTCTTGGATTGTCAGTAGTTATGTTATAGTTGTGAACCTCAATTTCTCATTATTTATTATTAAACAGAAGTATATGTGTTGTAGACATTATTATATTTTGTCTATTGGTTAAGTGTATGTTTAGTTGCCAACAATGTCTCTTTTCTACTAGTATAATGGATGCGGTTCTCAGTTTGGCGCAGTATAGTATGGTTTTATGCCGTTAAAACCCACAATCTAATCCAATCCAATCCAATCGCCATTTTGTGTAAAGTGATGATCAGCAATTTCTTTTCTAACTGTTAGAGTGGTGATATACTAGTCAGTAGTTCCTCAACTACCCAATCGAGTGGATGTATCAAAGTCAATGATGCAACAATATTCAACTGTTTCTTGGTTTTTCCGCAAAGTGATGATCAGTAATTTCTTTTCTAACTGTTAGAGTGATAGTACGATAATAGTTAGTAATTCATCGATTAGCCAATAGAGTAGATATATGGATTTCAACAATACAACAACAACCACTGATTTCCCGGTTCTCAGTAAAATGATGATCAGTAATTTTTTTTTCTGACTGTCAGAATGGTTGTATAATAAACAGTGGTTCTTCTATTAGATATTCGAGTGGATGTATCGTAGTCAACAATACCACAGCACATGATTTCCCGGTTCTCAGTAAAGTCTTGATTAACAATTTCTTTTCTGATTGTTAGAATGGTGGTATAATAGTCAGTAGTTCTTCGACCAGTCAACAGAGTGGATGTATCGTAGTCAATACTACAACAACCGTCCTCGATTTCCCTGTTCGCAGTAAAGTAATGATCAGCAGTTTCTTTTCTGACTAAGAGATCGGTGCTGTAATAGGCAGTAGCTCCTCGTTAGCCAATATAGTGGATGCATCGTAGTCAACAATACCAGAACAGATTATTTCCCGGTTCTCAATAAAGTCTTGATTAGCAATTTCTTTTCTGTTAGAATGGTGGTATAATGTCAGTAATTTTTCGACTAGCCAATAGAGTAGATGTATCGTAGTCAATAATACAACAGCCGTCCACGATTTCTTTGTTCTCAGTAAAATGATGATCAGAAGTTTCTTTTCTGACTGTTAGAGTGGTGGTATTATAGTTACTGGTTCCTTGACTAGCCAATATGGGGGGGGGGGGTGAATCATAGTCAACTATATAAAAATTTCTCGGTTCTCTGTGATGTGATGATCAGTAATTTGTTTCCTTAGAATGGTGTTATAATATTAATTCCTCGACTAGCCAGCAAAGTGGATGTTAGTTGTCAACAACGACTTGTTGAACCAGTATAGTGGTTGTGCAGTAGTCAGCAATTTCTCTAGCATCTATTAGAGTAATGAACAATAATTTCCTCTTTGGTCCTTAAAATGACAGTTTATTAGTCACTATTTTATCGGTTAGCGAATAGAGTGGTTATGTAATATTCAACAATTTATCGACTAACCAGTAGATTAGTTAGAAATTTCTTGGCTGACAATGGAGTGCTAATTACCAATGAAAACCAGCATTTCATTTACAATTAGTGTCATGGATATAAAATAATAGCTATCTAAATACAAATATGCAGGAAAAAACAATTTTAACAAATGTTTTTTGTTCTTGAAGAACAAGAATTCGAAACAAGAATAAGTGCTAAACTCATCAGTAGAATTTTGGAAGGTCTTTAAAATAAAAGATTAAAAATTGACGCATAACAATATATAATGAGAACAATATTTTTTCAGGTAATTTACATGAAAATATTTACTTTGTAATGAAAAATTATTTCAGTAATTGTCTTAAAATATTAATTAGAAACTTTCCTATATTTCAGCATTCATGCATAAAACTTGAAATAATTAAAGACATTTATGGAGATAATTAGTTATGAATAGTTTTCAAAAATCACGTATCTCAAATGATTCCTTTTAATTAAAAAAATGATTTTAACTATTATTAGGCAAAAAATAGATTTAATTTAATAAAATTTTCTGTAATAACTAAAATGAAGACTTGGTGATATACAAGCTAGTTATTTTTTTTTCTTTCTTTTTTTTTTTTTTTTTTGTAAAACTTAAACTAATTACTTAAACTGATAGAAAAAGAGGTAACAGCAAGTAAAAAAATTCTATTTGTTTTTTAGAGTATAATAATTAAAAATTTTAATTATATAATCATCAGCGAATGTAAAATCAGATTATAAATGACAGAGAATACTGTTTAATATCGAGTATTATTAGTGAAAATAATCCAGAAGATATTTCTAACCTTAAGCACTTCTTCTTTACTTATAATTAAAAAGGATTACAAATCTTAATTAAACTATTTAATTCATTACATAATATATATTTTGTTTAATTTATTAGAATCATTAAAAAGAAACTTGAATTAATGAATCATCTGCTGATATAATATTACTAAACTTAGTGAAATTTGTATTGTTCTTTCTCTTCAGAAATATTAATTAAAGATAATTTTTAACAATGAACATTATTTAAAATCTTGTTAATAATTTCTTTCACAATTATTTCTTCAGTTGGTTTTTTTAAAACTAGGTATTATTTTAATGCAGTAAGAAGTTATTTTTATATATCAATAATTGTTTTTATGCATCAAAACATTAAATGCCTGCGAAGATAAATGAACAATGCTAAATAAAATTCCATTCCCATTACAATTCAAACAATTAAAATAACACATTTGTATTCTTTTTCTAATTTAAAATGGCATCAAAGGAAATTTTTAAACATAAATATTCGAAATAAGTTTGTGAAAGAACTTGAGATTTTTATTTTCTTTCATTGCTGGTTTTTAAAAGTATAAAATGTAAGATATTTATTTGCCACAGAAATTTTTTTTTACGAATATGGGTAGATAAAGAAAAGTTTTCCAGAAACAAAATACCTTTACATATATTTATTCGTGACAGTCGGAAAAACTTTGATGTTAATTCAATTCAAATGATTTTCGCCATTAAAAATTTGGTTTTTAACCGCGGCGTTTATTCATTTATACCTTTAAAGCAGAGCCTAATGCATTTTATGTATAAAATATGAGAATTCTGTCAACGAAGTCCAGTGAAAGAATACTATGGTAATTTTATTAGGATGGAGCTCTAAAACTTTTCTTTTCTCTCTCTGGAGAATTAAAAAAAAGGAAAAGAAAAAAAAACGGAAACAACGGCACATCAAGGAATTCTCATGTACATGTCACTAGTTTGCTCAAATTACTCTAAAAAATCTAAATAAAACAAAAATGACTTCCAAGTTCTAAAGTAATTTAATTTACAGGACATTTTTCTCCCGATCCTTTACTGATAACGTCTTCTTTTCTTAATGGATCAGGAAAATAAAATGGCTCAGGCACTGCGCAGGCTGAAGATGCATGCAAGAAATTGTGTTTCATTTATACCTATTTCAAATTTCTGCTAACGATATTACGCCATCGATATTTTCTTTTATCTGAGAAAAGTCCGTTAACTGTAGCCGTAACCTGAATGAACTGTGAATTTTTATCTATCGGAAACATCAAAGGCAATTACTAAGTCAGTCTGACTTGCTAATGTATCTTCTTTTGGATGATGAGGAAGAATCGAGACGAATATATAAGTACCATTTTAATGTCTTTTCCCATTTGATACTTTTATTTTTTTTAAAGGGAAAGCTTTTTAAAAGTTTCATTCCCCGGTTCCTATTTTTTATGCGAAGGTATCTTCTGTTATTGATATTTTCCGTTACGATAGGTAGAAAAATGGTTCAAGTTGTACTTTGTTTTATGACGGCTATCCATTAGAATGAGAAAGGGGTATTATGTGGTAATGTTTATTGTGCCTATTATAAATGTCATGATATTAAATAGCTTTTCAGTAAATGTTGGATGCTTATGGATTCTGCATTAACTTGTCTTTTCTAGAGAGATAAACCTCACTTGTAACGGAACCTGTTGCAAA
>JAPMOR010010352.1:77938-91874 GCA_026543865.1 Argiope aurantia | reverse complement strand
TACGGTGATTCTTTATCCTCTTGATGCCTACTATCACCCCTCTGAATTTGTCGTTCGAATTCGCCAACACCCTTTATATATATATATATATATATATATATATATATATATATAGAGAGAGAGAGAGAGAGAGAGAGAGAGATTCTTATATATATATATTTCTATAAAAGAATTCCAGGCTGCTTCACAGAATGTTTCCTTCCACAGATGCACTGAATCCAGCATTTCATTCAACTAATTACATGTATTGCAATATATTATTAGAAATGCTTTGGAGATGGTTCTCTGTATAACCAAAACATCATTCAATCAGAGGAAAGATGATACAAAAGAAATAAGCTTCAAATAAAATGTTTAAATGAGTGCAAAAGTAGGCTTAACTATCGCCAGATAAGATTCGTTATGATTGCTTATGGAAATCAATATCCATATTTTCCGAAACAATTATTTTTCTAAAATAGTCTTTATATTATCTTAAAGCTGAATTTTTTTTTAAATTATAACAATTTCATTTCCATACAATTTTTTCTCTTATTTTTAATAATATGTTTAATTCCATTTAATACAGTACCTAGTAACAATTTTTTGGATGGTATGATTGCATTCACACTCACCTTTCAAAACATTCCACCATATATTTTTACCGATAGTAAATTTCTTAATAGGATATAAACTTCCGGTTTTATTTCGTAATATGTACACATTTTTATTTACTGTAAATATATTCAATTGAATTTCTTTTTTCAGTTGTATCAAATGACAAGTTAACATCAAATCAATTGTATCAAATGACAAGGTACTTTTTAAATGCATTCCGTGTAAATTATTTAACATCTAAAAAAATCAGCGAACAGACTAGTCACCGAAGGTGGCTGGTTTTTAATGTCTTACAATGTTTATAAAATCTCATCAGCAACAATAATAAATACATGAAATAGTAGCTAGCATATAGTTAAAACTCAAGAGAACAAAGTCAAACAAACATGTACAATCAACTATAAAAAATTTTAAGTATATCCTCAATCTCTGTCTCTGTAAATTCCGAGACCGTTATAGCCTCCTGGAGTGAAAATAGTGCTGTGGAATTATCTTAAAGACTTTCTTTAACTTTCTCAGGGGGGGGGGGGGGGAGTTCTTTGTCCACTCAGATAAGGTCGATGGCTCTTGTTGTGAAAATCCATTTTTCGTCGTGGCTGACACTTTAATCAATAAGGGTTTTCCTTTCAAGTCTTTGAAAGACCAAAGAGCAGGTCAGGGGAGGCTGGCAAGTGGGTTTGTATAAACTGTAAAGGACTCATTTATCAGGATTTGTTTTTCTCTCACTCTCATAATGCATGAATAAGTTTGAGCATTATTCCTTGTCGCTAAAAGTCGATTACGAGTTATCTTATATTTATGTTTCTTTCAATGCATTCGACTATGATGCCTTAGTCTATGAAATTTGTGGTGTACCTTTCCACTTGTTTAGTAACCGAATTTATTTATAAAATTTCTGGTAAATAAGTATTTTATGTGATATACGTAAAGAATTCAATACAAAATCCATATCTAAGAAATTCACTTTTGTAACTCTTACCCACTGTTGGGGGTTATGGTGTCAAAGTCTCATCTTCGGAACCGGTTGACTCAAGCTCGAGACCCGATTCCACCGAAGAATCGTAATGTGAACGGGTCTGGTGCATGTTAAATCAGTCGGGCCCAAACGTCCTCTCACTGGTATGATATGGAAGTTTGTATAGGGCCTGCCAGTTCAGATGTCCTCCTCGTCATCGACCGTAGTTCACAATTATGAGGTTCATCCCAAAATAGCTCTGGTGTTGCTTTAAAATGGGATGTTAATATAATTAAACTAAACTAGCCACTGTTAGTTATTTTATTATCTTTGTTTTTGAAATTTCTCTTTAAAATTTCTCACTGTAAATTTTATTCAACTTTGTAGCTGCAGTTGTTATATTATTCTTTTACATCTTAATTAGAGGAGGAAGTGAAGAAGTGCAAGTACTCCGCAAATCGCTTCTCAAATCTGTAATAGATTGTTCCAACTCACACGTATATTTAATGCCATCTTCTAGTCTTGTCCAACGCAATTGTTCTTCACTCTTCACTTCACTTCAACTTTGGTCATGGAAAAGTTACGTGAAAATTTGCAAGGCAAAATTCCACTCTGCTTTCAAATTTTAAATGTTTTTTTTTTAAGTTAAGGATGATAAAGCATTTTCTTTTTTGCAAATAGGCTGATACAGTGGTTGGCACACCCATTAGTCAACCGAGTCAATTATCAACAGTTCAAAAACTGAAATCTCTTTTCTTTTAACTTAAATTATATCGGTAGGTACATTGTAATTCACTTATTTAGAATACTCTTATGCTGGCTTTCAGCAAGAACGTCCTCAATCTGATCCATGTCTCGCGAGCCACAGTTTGCCGACCACTGGTCTGAAACATGTTTCAGAGTACTTTGGTAAGGTGGGAAATATTGAGTCACTCTCAGGTATTTAATCCAGAGTAATATTTATCGATGCATTTAAAATAAATGGCAAAATCATTTAACTAGTCACACAGTCCTAACCTCTGTTCTATTTGTTTTTGCAAATTCTTATTTCAAAAGAAAACTTCAGACCTCTAAATATACCATCACCAGTCTTTGCCAATCACTATCTCCAGTTTTTGAAAGAAATCTCAAAAACACTTCTTTATAATTTCTACGGCGACTGCTTCTGCAAAGTTTCCTATCCCAAATCGCTATTTTCACATATTTTTACTTAATTTGCATGTTTATGATATTCATATTTATCATCAATGGTTTGTTGCATTTCATCCACCTTCCATTTTTGCGAGAATTCAAAAAAGGAAATTTTGATAAAGTCACAATTGGCTCGATTTCGAAAGTCAATTTCACCACTTTTCATGCATAGTTAACAAATCTAAATGCCCACAACATGATAATTAGGGATTGCAATACCAGGATACTGAATACCGGTATTTTGAGCCATTTGTACAATTTTGTAATACCGGTATTCACAAGTTTACCGGTATTACAAGTTTACCGGTATTATTACCGGTATTTCTATTAAATACCGTTTTTTCGGTATTTAATA
Source organism: Argiope aurantia (assembly GCA_026543865.1). Lineage (NCBI taxonomy): Eukaryota > Metazoa > Arthropoda > Arachnida > Araneae > Araneidae > Argiope > Argiope aurantia. The sequence continues at coordinate 88,776 of JAPMOR010010352.1, read as the reverse complement.
GAAATTTTTAAAATTAATCTCCACTATAAGTTCAGGGATCGCCAACATAGCAAAATCGCATGCGTTTTTATTTTAATGTCTCCCTAACGGGTGAAATTATTTAGCTAATTAATGGCCTAATTAATTGTTTAAATCTAAATGAGCGAAACATGGATTATCCCTGAAAGAAGATATTGCATTCATAACGACTGATGAAGCAACAGCTATGAAAAAAGTTGGAAAGTTGATTGGTGCAAATCAGCAATTGTGCTATGCTTATGGAATTCAATTAGGAGTAATATATGTATTATACCAAAAAATAAATAACAGAAGAATACAAATACTGTGGATATAGAAACTTCGGATTCCAACTTTGAAGAGAGTAAGAGTGAGAATGATATTGACAATGAAGATAATGACAAAGTAATTGTTGAAAAAGATATTGCTAACGAGGATGAAATATTAACCCATCAAGAATTGCTTCCTATAAGTTATAAACTTCAAAAAATTGTTAAGAAATTTAAACGTTCCCCTATAAAAAATGACATATTACTAAAACATATATACTAACTGAAAATAAAACAGAATATACGCTAATATTAGATTCTAAAGCACGTTGGAACAGTTTACTCCTCATGATGGAACGAATTTTGAAACTGAGAAATCCAATCCAAAAAGTAATAATCGACTTAAACCTGTAAATTAATTTTTCAGATAGTGAATTCGACTTAATATCCAGAACTGCATCAACTCTACTTCCAATAAAACTGACTATTGAGGCATTATGTCGGAGAGATTCTAATTTATTAACAGCTAATGCAGCAATAAATTTCATGTTGCAGAGATTGAAAGAACAGACCACATCACTATCTGAAGAATTAAATTGAAAAATTGCACAGAAGAAAAACATACCGAAATAGAAAATGGCTAATGGTATTTACATAATTATAATAATTTTAGAAATGAAAATGAAGAAGAAGAAAAGAAAAGAAGATAAGATGATTAAGTTTATAGTAAATGTTCTTAAAATTTTTTACTCACAAACCTATCCACATTCAAAAAAATTCGGTTCAGTTATCAAAGATTGTGATGGCACTATTATCGATAGTGATAAGGAATTGTCTCTTAAATCAAAATTAGAATAAGCAATAAATAAAAAAAATTCAACGAACCAAAATACAATACTGAAATCAGCTATATCCAAAACCATCCGACTAGAAATTTATTTATTTGAAGATGAGAGATTTACAGGTAAATACTTGGAAAAAGTATATCGCGCATTGCTAACAGTACCACCAAGCAGAGTAGATGCCGAAAGATTCGACAGCTGGTAATTTTTGCACAAAATTACTTTTCAGGCTTAATGACAGTATAATTGATGCCTTATGTTTTTTAAGATCACATTTCAAAAATTTGTGATAGTACCACAGACTGAATAGTGATATTTACACTTTTTTGTGATTTAAATAAATAAGATGTTCCTTTACTTTTTTGTGATTCTTTATATACTGTTATAATTTTTAAGTTACAAATTATTTTTTGTGATATTTACACTCTCTAATAAAACTGGCAAAAAAAAAACAAAAAAACCTGTGTTTTCTTTCTTTTTCTAAAATTTCTAATACCGGAATTAAAACCGACCTCCCGGTATTAAGATATAAAAAATACCGAATAACGGTATTGAAAATTGGTCCGATATTGTAATCCCTAATGATAATGAAATGAAATCCATACCTGGATAAAAAATTTTTAAAAAGTTCTGATGAAAGATGTTACAACATGCGTTATTAAATCTTCCAAAAAACATTTATTCAAGTCCTTGCAACAATTATTGGATAAAAAAAATAAAGGCTGAAAAAGTCAAGTTTCATATTAATTATCTCCAAAGAAGTCAAAGTGTTTCCCTGTCTGCATTTGAAATACTTTCTGAAGATTTTTTAAGTTTCAATTCGTGTTAATCGTCATCAAATTAAAAAAAAAATCATATAAATGAGCACTGATTATGAAAGGATAAAAAATCCTTTATGTAATATTTTAAATTCAGCAGCATTCTTGAGTGAGTGCAAAATGCATGCATTGATCTACAAGCATATGAAAAAAGAAGAAAAAACTGATACACCGTAATGAAATTAATTAGTATTTTTCTTGTTTCTAACAATTAGTAATGAAGTGCTGTTATTTGAATCTAATGTATAACGTAGTTAAGCATTAATGTATTGTTTCTGTAAAAAATGAATTTATTTAAATTTTATCTGTTTTTGGATCATTATTCCTTATTAATTTATATTAAACTTTGCTTGGTTTTTAAATAACTAACAGTCTTCGACTACCAATGGTTCGTCAGACATATTAACAGTAATAATCTAGACATAGCAGTTAAACTTGATTACATCGACAGCAACAAAAGAAAGCAATGCATCAAATTAAACTTGAATAACATACATAGATCATTTTGATTAGTTAAAATGTCAACAAATTGGCGAAATCGGTCCAGTTGTTGAGAGTGAGAGATTCTCTTAAATTTCTTTGGCTATATCAGTCGAAACTTTGAGATATTAAATGACAAGTGATCATCCACAATATATCTTTATTAAGCAATCACATGAAAAAAAATCGTTTCATCATTTTTATGAAGGGATATGAATCGCGGTTTATTCCACATGAAAAAAATATAGCGGACATTGATTGGAAGCATAGGCTGATGGTAGGCAGATGGCCGTTGTCGACGTATGAAGAATCCATAAGCTTTCACGTGATACCAAAAGTGGCGAAATCGGACCCATCAGTAAAGCTGAGTGAGTGGTTCATTTTTGGTTCTTTATTGTTTAAAACATGGAATTGCTAGATTCGAAATATATCTTTGTAATAAGGGTAGGAGAATCCAGATTTAATAAAGAAACAATAAGAGGATAATCATATAATATTTCGAAATAGATCTTTTAAAACTGTATACTAACCTTATTCAGAAATCCTTTTCTATATTACATTACATTTTAGTCTGTCCATTTTATTTAAAATAAAATAATCTTCTGAGAAAGTCTTGATATCTTTTATACTCTCTATATTTGCTTTATCTGTTAGCTTAGTAAGTTTAGGAACAACTGTAAACTGAAACTTCAGCTCACGTATATAAATATATACCCAATAAAATTTTCTTCAAAGAATAAAGATAAAATTTCATTTTTCAGTCGGAAACAGAATCGAATTGTAAACTTTATAAACCAATTTTTAAAAAAGCAAACTTCCTATTTATTTGACATTCTATATAGAATATTTTCTAAAAAAATTTTCAATAACTGAAAAGCAAACATATGATTAAATTTCTTTTAGTTTATAAACTGGGCATTATTATTTCTAGTAGAAATACTTCCTTTAAGCGGACAATTCAATATATTTTGAATTTTTAACTTAAAATTTACTCATTGTAGAAGAATAGTGAGGATTTTTAGAAAATTTTATTCTTTATTAATAATAATATAAGATATATTTTTTTCGTAATTTTTCAACATTAAAAATTCTAAGATCAATAATATATTTTTATTGACTTTTCACATTTCATGACTTTTTATAAAATATATGCATTTATTTTTCCCTTTATTTATTTTGTTTTCTATTTTAATTATCCCGATTATTGCAAATCCTTATAAAAATGTGAACTATATCGCCATAATCAAGACAGGTCATTTTAATCTGAAGAAAAAAATAATTAAATGAATTAGAAAATGTGATAAAAAGAAATGCATGCTTGCGCGCGTTTGTGAAGATGATTATTTAAATCTGAACCTCTAATTTGAAATATTGTACCATGATGATGTTTAAGGCTTCATTATTTTATCTTACTATCATCACCATCATTCAAAGTGGGCATGATAATCTTCGTCTATCTGTGAAGAAGTTAATTTGATTTTTCAAAATATTGTTTTGTTAAATGTTTTCTAACTAAATTCAATTTACTTTTTAATTCATAGCAAAAGATCAAATTTTTGTTATCAAACCAGTGCTTTAATCCACACAAAAAAAACTAATTTAAATAACTATAATTGAGATAATCCCGCCATGCCGTGGCATCCGGTGTGAACTGAATACCTAGTCAAGGCAAGACAAAGTGTGACAAGGCTTGCCTAATTGACATTCAATTAGGCAAGCAAGTGGACCCAAAACAGACTGTTTATAGTGCAGCAATGCCTTTTTCCCAACTTAAGGTATATGATGCTCATTGGAGAGAAAATAGTTCGATATCACAACATTATTGTATGCATTAGGGAGCCTGTAAACTTGCTTACCTGTACGGCAATGTATCATTCCCATATATAAGATGCCCTTGGCTGAAATACAGATAATAAATGTAACCCTTTGCGTAAACAAATGTAGCGCATGTAGAATTCAACATGCAAGTAAAAAGTAAATTATTTTGAAGTAGCCTTAATAGCTGTTCGACTGCACCTTGATGAGAACCTGTTCTGAGATTTATATTCTTAAAAGATGATCAACACCTCATGTGACCACTTCAATTTTCATAGTTTCCCAAAAGGGTATTGAATTTTTTTAGAAGAATCGTTGGATCTCGAATATTACTAAATATATCGCCATGTTTCTTGTGTTTTCTAGAAACTTCAAATTTTTCGTCAAGTCACCAAATAGTTGCCAAGATGGGGAACATTACAGAACATCTATTTAATATTCATCAACAATATACTAAAAATTATTTTCCTTACAGTAAACTAAATGTGTAGAGAAGCAGAATTACATATTCGCAGCAATAATAAGTGCTGTTATGTTTACTGCTAATAAAGTAACTAATTATTAACTGCTAATTAAAAACTAAATATTAAATAATAAAAATGTCCATATGAAACAGGTACAACCTGGAAATTTGTGGAAGCATATTAGTAATGCAATTATACTTTTCAATAAATACAGACATTTAAAAACTAGCTGATAACAGTGGAACAATTTTACCTTTTCAATTAAATTGGTTTCCTTTCATTGCACATTTGTCTTCTATTTTTATTGATTTTTCAAAATTTAATAAATGATGGAATAGATATAAGGAAATTTTAAGATAAAGAAATTTACTGATACTTCGTTGATAGGGGACAAAGAATACCATTACTTTTTTCTTATATTTTAGCTCCGTTTCTTAAAATATTTTGGAAGCGTTCTTTATTTTTTAGTCCTCTCATTCCTGAGATCATTGGTTCTTCTTCAGGTACTTCAGATTCAAGGATTTCTTTTCTTTAAATAAAAGAAAAATTCCCTATTCTCTAAATAAACCACAATGATAACCATGTTCTTAAAAGGTTGATATACAAAAAAAGCATCCTACATTAGCTGATGGCAAAGTACGATAACTATAGCCTAAATTTTCTGATATTAAGCGAAATATGTTTCTTTCGACAATTCTCAAAAAATCTTACTGTTCTCCATTTCTGTTTGGGCAAGCATCTTAAACGAACAAAGTATGTACTACGAGTACTCAACCAATTACAGTTAACAAAAGAAGGATAAATTTTCCCATTATTATCCAAGTCTTGAGCGTCACCCGTAGTATTGCTGCTCGGGTGTTTAGAGCCATTATTGAGAGAGTTAAAGGAATGCTAATGTTTATTTAATTAAAGTAAAATGCTATTGTTGTTAAATTTTCCTTTTATCTTTAAGTGACTTTTACAAAATAATACTTTGTTAATAATGCGGTTGGAAAGAGTATAAAACTCCTAGTAGTTCAAAACGAAAAAGGCGTTGCAAATTAAATTTTATGTAAAAGTTCTTTTTCCCATTAAAAATATTAAAGGGAATGTTTTAACACCAAGCAACAACTCTCGTGCCAGCTTCTATTTAACAAAAATTCCTTCTATAGTTAGGAACTAAAGAATACTTACAATCGTCGCTTGATTGTACAAATTAATATTTTTGAAAATGCAAATTTCAAAAAGTATAAAATTTAGTCTGTAGACAAGATAACAAGGAAAACTTTAGAAAATATAATTGTAACAATAAATAATATTCACGTCAGGTTAGAAACACATATTTGAATTACATATTTAGAAGATTAAAAAATGAATTTCAAAGAGAATTTTAGATATTAAAATGTTGAGTAATCATGAACTTTCGAAAGTTTATGGTTCCTTTCGTTTTAAAAATGATAATTTGTAATTTTTTCAGTGTGAAGCTTAATTTAATTCAGATATTTATCTATTTGAAAAGGGAATTGTTTAAGAATGCTTTTCACTTATTAAAACCATTTATTTTGAGCCTTTTAAATCATAATCTACTTATAGATAAAGTATCAGCGGTTATATTTAGTGTGTTAGGCTGCTGCTTTGTTTTATTCTGATAAATTATTGGGAAAGCTAAAGTTTCGAAATAATGAAAATATGACAGAGTAATTTTACTTTCACAAATTTGATTGTGTAATAAAAATCCTGCATGCTTCTAAATAATATTTTATTTCATGGAGAGTGTTGAATGAAATGAAAAGTTGTAATTTCATAACACTGGCTTTATTTACTGTTATTGATAAAAATGGTTTATTGCAAAATATGTTTAAATCTATTTTTTAATTAATTCTATGCATATTTTAAGTGTAGTTTTGTCTTTGAATGCTATTTTTATTAAAAATGTGTTCTTATCTTCATATTTTTCGGTTAACCTTCTTTTATACGCGTGCCATTAAAAAAATATGAGTGCCTGGATAAAATGTTGCTGGATAAATAAACAGGATGTCACATCCAACGTGTGTACAATAATGATGTTGGGTCGAGATACGGTCTTTCGAATGATGGGACATATCACATATGGGAGAGATTGGGCCGTACAGCTGAAAATGGAAATTTATATCTTGATTATTAGGACACAGACCTCCTGTTATCATTATGAGATCATTCAGATCACCCCAGATGCCTAGGTAGAAAGTGGCGGAGACTTGGTTTTCTAAAAGTTGGTACATAAAGCTATATTCTTACATTATTTTTATTTCTGCGTTTGGACTAGCACAAATGTCATGCAAAAGGGTTTTTTTTTGTTTTTTGTTTTTTTATTCTTCTTCTGTAGCTAATCTGGGGAAAGTCTAATTACCTAGTAGACTGAAGTTATTCAAACGATTTTTAGAAATTTTACGATTAAAAGCGATTTTTAGAAATAGAATTTTTTGAATTTTTGAGTAAAATTCAAATATATACGAAAAAAAAAACTTTTCCTCAATAAAAAAAATAATATAGATATCCTAAAGGGAGGGTTTATGATGAAGGAATACTCCATGTTAAATTTATATTTTTTCAATTAAACAGAAGAAAAGAATGTTTACAAATTTTGTATAAAATGAATTTTTATTCTTTTTATATTAGGGAGGAATTGAATGGAAATGATTTATGCGATTTAAATTACGCGAGATGTAAAAATGGTTTTCATCCTATAATGTTTTCTGAAATTATTGAAGAAATGCATCTAAGCCTATTAAATTAATTCAGTAAAACTTAAATTAATTAATTTGAAAAATAAATAAAATTTTAAACAAAATTAAAAAATAAATAATTGATGAGCATCAGTTTTCTCAAGATTTTTCTGAAGTATTTTCAGTGGTTTTCTTATGTCAAGAAATTTATTAAAAGTATGCAACTCTGAAAATTTTATCATGTTGAAAGCGAACAGTGATAATCGTCAATTTTATAACAGTACCTGCAACAGCTTTTTAACTGCAAAATAACATTTCAACTGAAAATAAAATGAATATCAGAATTTGATAGCGTTTTAAATCTCATATTTTATGCAAACTAAAAATATACTATAAAATTATTAATCGAACATTTCATGCAATACACTAGCATGCATTCAGTTACCATCTGATTTATACATTTTGTTAGTTATAATATTGCAAATTATTTATTGCATTCTTTATTGCTGTACCTTATAAATAATAATTTGAAATTCAATATTTACATTTTATCTTTTTCAGTTGAAATCGCTGTGCCTAATGAACTGTTATATTTTGCGCAAGATGTGCACAATCCAACAAATAACTACGATAAACCAAGTATTGCATGCCGCTTTATATAAAAGTATAATAATTCCTGGTAATCATATACAACACACACAAGACGTAGCGTAGAACGACTCCAAGTTTATTTACAAAGAAATTTCCGTTACAATCACCATGTTGCCATGCAAGTAATACCAAAGTTATAGGTGGATTTATATGACGCCATTCTCGGGTGCGACATCTTCCCCACCCTGGTCAACCTCCAGGGGGATGACCAGCTGCAGTGGTGGGGCAAATGTATGTCAATTCACTCGAAGCTTTCAAGTACGAACTTGGTTGCCACGGCTTAAAATCACCTCCTCGTCAAGTACTTTTTCCCAGGTGTATCGAGATTTAACGTCCTGCTTCAGCAAAATCCCATCTCCGACTCGGATTATGGACTGCAGTGGCCTGGTGGTAAGGTCTCGGCTTGTGAGCCGTAGGGTTTCAAGTTCGAGACCAGATTCCACCGAAGAACCGTCGTGTAAGGGGGTCTGTTGCACGTTAAATCCGTCATACCAAATGTCCTCCAGCTCAGGTGTTGTCCTCGTCATCTCCCCACGGTTCAAAATTACGAGGTCCGTCCCAAAAAAAAAAGCCCTAGTGTTGCTTTACAACGGGACGTTAATATAACTAAATCAAGCCAAATCGACTCGGATTTCAGTTCTTTTGGGTGACTTCCTCAAGTGGTGAAATGTTCTCAAGTCCATTAGATATTCCTTTTGTCATCGTTTCCAAAAAGATTCCATTAGATGTTGACGACTTCACTATATACGTGTTAAGCCTGAGTCGGAATTTGGTGGGCCAGAAGGGATAGTTGTGAGTCTTTTTCCTATGAGAAAGTGGGAGAGTTTAGTGCTGAATCGGGATCTTTTGTAATACCATATTCATGGACAATTGGTCTGCTGTTCAGGGCGGCTTCTGCACCACATAAAACCGTGATCAGACCGGTGGTGTCTAAACAGGCTTTGCCTAGGTGAATGGTATAAGGAACAATAAATTCTTCTCTGAAATAATTAATTCCAAAATTAAAAGGGAAATTCAAACACACTAAGAATCAAATGAAGATAGTCTTCAGAAGTTTATCAATAAAAATTTTAAAATTTCTCAGTAATTAATTTAATTCTGTTGTTGACAGAAATATAAACGAATGCAGATATCCGAGGGCACTTCCCAACTATTGATTTCAACATTGACTGATTGAAAAACTTCTTGTCACATCGTAAATTTGAGATAAATTTTAAATCCTGTGAAATAAAAGTGACATAAAGTTTAAATAAAAGTGACATAAAAATAAAAAAAGATAAATTATTTGAAATTGGAAAAAGTAATGCTGTAACACTTAAAACGCGGGTCAATATTACAACGTATTAGAATGAAAATCATTTGCAATAATAAAATATTTGCAAGAGTATACATCTATAAAAGAAATCATTTATCCTATATTTTAGTATAATGTTTCATCGTTTATTCAGCTCTATATCTGACACCTTCATCGAATTTTGAAGTTCATCATATGTTTTGTATTTTGCGTAATATATATGTTGTATATATATTATGTTAAAGGTTTAGAATAAAATATTTCTGATTCTAACCTATAGAAATATGTCATATCGCATTTTAAAATACATGATAGAGTATGAAAATTAAAAATAACGTATTAAAAATATGAAAAAGTAAGGGTAATTTTCGTTTTCCGTCTCTTTCCCTTTTTTTAGAACTCTATTTGTTACTTCTTCCCTTTTTTCGCGAGGGCATCTTAGCTAAGTTTTAAAGATCATCATCGGTCACGGTACAACCTCTCCCGTAGTAAGCATGTACCGTCACGATAGGGGATAGCCATTCCTTATAATTTCTCTGAAGGCATGCAAGACTGTTTCCTTAAACGAGTATGATCCCAGATCGAGAAATTAAAATTTATAAAAGACTCTTGAATCTCTTAATTATGAAGACATTGAATCTCTTAAACCATTACCAATGGAAAAATAAATTTATACGTTTTAAGACTGGGTAAAAATTATCTTTGGGCAATAACTCTTTTGAAAGATATTAATGATAAAATTGCATAAAACGTCGCAGTTTGATTTAATTATGAAATTATTAAAATATTAATAAGAATTAAAGAAAAAACAGTTTCGAAGTGATCATTACTATTTTCAAAAGCATATCTATGCCAGATTTAGTAGTTTTGATTTTAAGAGCCTTTCTGTATGTCAGAAACAGACATACTTTTGTCTTTAATAGTATTAGAGATTATTTAATCATTTGGAAGCCTAACTTGATGTACATTTCATGAAAGTTATAACAATGCGATACAAAGGTTTTAAGTGAACTACAAAAGAAACCATTTTACAATATGACTTATTTCACTGACGTTGCCAATACGTTATAGAAAGTTTCACCCAAAGCGAATAAAGTTAATCGTTTGGGAATTTAAATATCTCTTTTATTGTTATCATCCTCATTTTTAGAGAGTTAATCATGAATAAAAATAATATGAGGGATTTTATTCATTTGGGAGTGTCGAAATTTCAATCGAAATATATACAAAAAAAATCTCTAAGAGAGTGAAAGAGGTATTTGAGCTGAGTTGAATTTTAAATAAAAACTGAATCAGCAGTTTGCACGCTTGAAAACGCGTATCTTAAATATTTTATGCTTTCATTCAAAGCTTGAAGGGCAAGAAAAAAGTTTCTGTTTAAGGAAGTTTTAGCTGAAACTATTGATTTTTCTTTGTGAAAGGGGAACGCTTTTTTTAAGACAGTGCTTTTAAAATAAAATCACACTGTTTTGTAAAATATACAGAACAATTTTTATATCGTGGATTAATAAGTTTGTTTATTTT
>JAPMOR010010352.1:0-77928 GCA_026543865.1 Argiope aurantia | reverse complement strand
CTTCCTTTAAAAGACATCAGTCGTGTTTCTCTCCTGATTTTTAAATTTTTTAAGTCTAATTTGCTTTTATTCGATTTTATCTTTTAAAGGTGCCTTTAACCACCCTGTGCCAAAGGTGTTCTGTTTTTGGCTCGATAAGATCCATTATTAATTGATATCAAGTTTATCGAAAATTGCGATGAAACATGACATTACAAACATTGTTCAAAGGATGAGAATATGACGAAAACAACATGTAGTCTGTGAATCTAGAAAATGTAACTAATAGACATAATGCTCATATGTAGAAGATGGATAATCTTCATGTCTGTGTACCTGAAAATCTGAACAGAGGTTTTGTATCAACTTGTGGGCAGGTCTTCTCAACGATAATTTTTTGGCGCCGTATTTGCTGCCGGAACACCTGAATGGAACAATGTGCCTTGTTTGATGTAACACATCAAACTGCAAGATGAATGTAACAAAACAACACAACGGATCTCTAATAATTTTTTCTTCAATTGAATACTTCAGTTTGGTGGGTTATTGAAGATAGACATTTGAGTTAACAGTTTCTTGGTAAAAGTAAGTTAACAGTTTCTTTAAAAAGCAGAATTCGTTTCACAATCACAACAAATTGATAGCACAGCCGGTTTTGGCGAGTGTCAGCTTTTGATGTGAAAAGTAGACAAATAATTACACAAATGCATAAGTGGTCTCCTCGAAACTTTCTCGTATACTCTACAATAAAAATTTTCATCCACCTTCCCTCGTATAAAATTGGTAAGTTCGTGAATAACTTCTATAGCATGATTGATGTGTACGAAATATAGTTCCTTAGCATGAATTTCTTTTTAAAGGATCTATTGTAAGAACACGTGTTTTGGAGGCCTTTATTGCCTACCGTTACAAAATTTTGACACCAAAATTCGATAACAAATATGCAGTTGTAATCATAATGAATTTCAGAGATTTAAGTCATTGCTAATATGAATTATTGCGTTTACATATATCTGAAAGCATCGACGGACAGATGATTAACCATTTAATAGATTTAATTCAAAATTTAATAAGAATATTTATTTTAAATATTAAATTTGTAGGCCAAACTTTATCTACATACCTTTACGTTTTGAAACTTTCTAATTTACTTCGATTCAATCAGCTGGACAAATAGAATTCTTATGAAAGTATTTCGATCGAAATATGATTGATATTGGAAAATTTCGCCGTTTGTTCATATTATAAATTTTATTCGGCCAATTCAAAGAATTTTTGAGTTATAGACAGAGAGATATAATGACAGAGAGACATAATGGCAAAAATGTGGGGTCTTTTTTGTTTCAATAATGTCTGAAAAACGGAGATTCGTCAGATTTGAATTAGGTCACGAGTTCTAATTTTTTGACAATATTTCTTCTATATTTCGTAGGCGAGAAAGCGAAAGACTGGTTCATATGTGCCGAAACTTCGCATGTGTTTCTATTCAAGTACCTTAATAATAATGTATTTGCTATCATCTTAACAAATCAATGCTTATTTCATTTACAAAACCAAGATTCCAAATGTTTACAAAACCACATGTTTACAAAACCAAGATTCCGAATAAAAAAATCTGTCTCTTATTATTTCCCGCATATATTTAGTCCGATAGAATTTTTAATAGTTGACGGTTTAATGTTTATAATACTACAGAAATGGTATATCGGCTTCAATATAGCAATACAGCTATATTTATATATTCACTTAAAATGCAAAAGGCATTTTATCAAAAATTCTATTTCTTTCAAATGCATTAATTCGTATCTGTTCGTAAAGCCAAATTCTGATGATGATTCATGGATACTAAGGAATAGTTGCTGAATTATATATAGTAAATATAGCAAGCAAAACCTATAAAAAATTGAAAATAAAAATAAAATACAATAATTGTTTGGTAAAAAAAGGAAATTCGTATAAATTTTATATTGCTAATAATTAAATTTGCATACTTCATCGCAATTATTGGAAGTCTTTTAATTTTTTTAACATTGATGACTTGACAATTGTTGGCAGCATGAAATAGCAACTGAAATTCAAACAATAAGTCCTTTCATTGATAATATAAAAAGTAGAATAATATAAATAATTGCCATAAAAAATAATTCGGAACAATATATAATTTTACGAATTTACAATATTTCTTCCCAACTCAGAAAGTTTTAAGATTAGGAAAACAGTTTTACACAATGCTCGTATGTATTCTGAGTGGATGTCAAATCAATGATTCCTTACCTTGGCGACTTAGAGATAAATTTGAGACTTCGGCGACAAAATATAAGTTTCCAGAATCTACAGGACGATTTTGAATGATTTTTTCTACAGGAATGTATTTATCATAACACCAGGTAAGTTATCTTTCTGGAACTTTCTTTCCCCATCAAGAAACAATAAAAATCTGGGAAACAGAATTAAAATCAATCGAGTATTGAGACAACATTGAATTGAGTACTGAGTAACAATCTGCATTGAGTTAGACGACAACTCATGTAGTTATAAGTAGCCGAGAAAAAGGGAGGGAGAGTTGTTGAGTTTTCTTTGTGCTGCTACAACTGTTTATTACCTATTTCCTGCTTCTGTGCAGCTGTTTATTTAATTAATGTTTTGGTATACTGTTGTATACTCTTCGGTTGCGTTTCACTGTCTTCTTAGAATAAATTGTCATTCTTCTTTATTGAGCCAGTTGAAATATTTAACATACAACCATTGCACAGGAACATTGATTTTTGGAAAATTTCTAAAATGATATTATTTTTCTAATTCAAAAATAACGTAATAATGCAGATAATTGCCATTAAACGAATCAGAAATGTAAAAAAAAGAACAAAAATAATGACAGAGATAGTTAAAAATTTCTTTTCTGAAATCATATTATTATGTCAATATGAGACAAGCGAGTCACTGATAATTTTTTCTCATTGGAGGTGCTCAGCATACATCTCAATTCGTCATAAGAGGAATGCGACATTATTTGCAAATGTATGTTTAAAATGTATCCATTTTGTACTTCAATAAAGGAAATGCATAAATACGAGGGAAACATACTTAGAGAATTATTACAGCATGGATGAACTTTTTCTTTTCTTTTACATTTGGCATTTACGTCACATTATGACAAACGTAAAATCCCGATATGGAAGGGTTGCCGGCACTGCCGAACTTTTTCAATTCCGCGCCTGGAAAGAAAAGCAAGGCAGAAACTGTCCCTTTCATTAGCAAATGTAAACGAAAATAATTGGTATGATACCAAATTTAATTCTTTAACAACATTTGATTTACATTCACATAGGACGACACATAACTCGACAGGAACAATATAATAAAATTTAATACAAGAACAACATCATCGAACTCATAACATCAACCCTCTCTTCATTCCCGTCTCTCCCTCCTTTCAACTCTTCATCTCTCTTCTCTTCAGTTCGCTTGCTCATTCTTTTCTTCCGCAGCGCCCTCACAATGGTATTACGAATGTAAAGTACATCCAAAAAATACAAGAATTCAGTACAATACTTGTGTCCTGTATGATCTTTATTCATCGTTCAAATTCACATATTATATAATATTACTTGTAAAAATATAATAAAAGAAAAGGCTAAAATCAACTCCAAAAGATATTTTTCAATTAAATGAAATAAGAATACTACTTTTTCTCCCATAAAAACAATATTCTGAGACTAAAAATACTGTTAAATTGATTTGATTTCGAGAGTTTTGTCATTTCACTTCACATCAGAATCGAAATGCTCTTTTATAGAATCTGCTTTAATCTTTCTTTTTACTATGAAATTTTCTTATTATTTCAAAGTTTCCTATTATTTCGTCAAATACACAATTCAAAAGTTATAGAAATCAACATTAAGCTTTAAAGATAACAAATATTTAATAAATGTTTCATATATTTTATATAATGTAGGTACAAACTCACACAATCAGCGCCAAATAGATTTAAATCGTAAACAATGATTAACATTTGAAAAAAAATCATAATAAATAAAGGTATTTTTAAAACCAAAATTTAAATGACATTGGATACATTTTTATTAATTTCAAAATATTAAAATGCTCTTTAGTACTTTTTTTATTTTTAAGCGCAAAATCTTTTAACATTATTCTACAAGTTTTTTTGAATAGAACACAAGAAATAATTGACACTGATGGAAAATTAATGAAGTATGCATTATTTCAAAATCTTTTATGAAAAGCTTTGTGCACAGCATGTATGTAAACCATTTTAAACGAAATTATATTTTAAAAAGTTATTTATATTCATGATTCCTAAATTCAATTTTCTTTCACATTTTTAAGGAAAAAAATTGTCTCGCACGTGCTGTCTAAACTTCTAGCAATTTCACTGGGAAGATGCATCGATAAAGCTATTTTTGCTACAAAAAAGTCTATAACCATCTCCCATCTAAAATCAAATTTTATAACTTGGTATTTTCATAACTATAAAACGTGATACATATTTTATGTCATGCACTTTAATTTCTTTTTTAAAATTTCAAATACATTTTTTTATGATAAAGTTTAAAAAAATGAAATAACGTGATTGTTAAGTTTATTTTTCTTATCTAAATACGTTTGTTTGTAAATTTTTGATCATGGCTCGTTTTACAACCAGTAATTAATTTAAGATGTTTGTGTTTTAATTTCACAAATAAAAAATAAATATATCATCTGCAAGATATAAATTTAGTCTGTTAAACGAATTGCTATTTTTTATTATTTTGTGCACACATACATTCATTACGTAATGATGATGAATGTCATCATCATTGGAGTCTATGACAAAATTTAAAAAGGATATGAAACTTTGGACCGGTACATAGAAGCAATATTGTATTATAGACTTGCTCTATTTTATACATAGAATTTCTCTTAATTATATATTTCCCTCTAAAAATGGATTCCTCATAGTCAAGACAATCGTAGCTACTTAAAAAAGTAAAGAGTTCAAATATTCTTAAAAATGTTTTCGAAACTTTATTAAAATTTTAAAAAAAATTTATAGGAGTAAAAGTTGATAAGAAAAATTATTTAGAATTTAAAGTAGTTTAAAACTTATTTTGTGAAAGAGTAAATTCGATTGTAGTGAGAAAATTAATAAAAATTTAGTTAGTTCTTAATTTTAAATTTAAATAAAATTTTTATAACACGTTTCATTGTAATAATTTAATACGCACGAAGTACTTATTTTTCAAATTTAGTAACCGAGGACGAATGATCCGGCCTGTGGAGTATTTTTAAAGAATTCCTTCATGAAACGGAAAAAGTTCAACAGACTCAATTACAAATCACGAAGCTTCATTCCACACAAAGACGCCCTATTTAGTAACGAAGAGCAGCTGAATCGTGGGCAGAAACAATACTTGCAGTAAATTGCAGCATACAAGTATCAGACCGCTATTAAATAATCGGAACAAGATGTTCAAAAAAGATCTCCAAAGAGAGATTTCGTTCAACTTTTTCTTCCTCGACTTAACTACAACTTGTTTAAACTCAACAACTCAACTCAATTGCTCACTTTCTTGATTCGTCTACAAAACTGATTGAATACTTGGTTCTGCATTTCGACACTTTATAATTTCCTACGCAGGACATGTAATACTCTAGAACAAACAACTATAGTCCTAATTTGCAAGGCAGGACACATAAAGTTCTACAACAACGGATATAGTCCTAATAAATCTTTTGTTAAGATTCTTGAATGTTCTTTTTATTTCGTCACCGAATTTGTCACCTAGACCCTTTGATCTTTGACTTAGCATCTACTTTCACTCATTATTATACTTGTAAACTACCTTCTTCGCCGGGAGATGTATTGCGCAGGAAAACAACATTACAAATTCGTAACAAGTATTCGGTACAGTATAACCATTCTTATTCTTTAATAACGAATATCATCATTAAGATATCCAATGTTTGGAACTTCCAATTTTTGGGATTTTGCTTTCAGAAACATAATTTTTAACTAATTTGAGAGTCGATCATAATAACTTAAAATTAAAATACATTCTCTTGCAAACTATTTTCAACTTCAATAGCAAATCTTCATGTACCATTAATTATTTTTCTTTTTTATGTAATTAAAAAAAAGTAGGACATTCAAATGCCTTTTTTAATGAGAATATAGAAAAACTGTGAATGTGTGCATGAACACCAAGAACAATTGAAACTCTGTCTGTTTCGAATAACGGAAAAAAAAACTTTTTTTATTTTATTGCTCCAAAAATCGTTAGCAAAATCTCAGTCAAATTTCATAATGTTTGTGAATGTTCAAACTTCATAATCTTATTCTTATTCAATGGCTTGGATTTAATTATGTCAGATATACAGAAATATGAAGATTTCTTTTTCAAGGGCAAGTGTTTTAGAGAGAGGCATTTGTAATTGATACCAAAAATCTTACTATACACTCTAGAGGGCCGTGTTATCATAGCTAATGCTACTCTTAATGCTTACCATGGGATACAAATGAATCCCTCTTACAGGAATTCCATGGAATACAAATTATTTACGCATTAATCTTTGATTAATATGGATATTTCATAGTAGGTAAGTAATATTTCATATTCAATATTTAGGCTAAATATGAAAGAAACTGCGCATGAAACGTTTGAGATGCCGATGCCAATGCCCATTTGAAATAGTTTTTGTTTAATTATCCAATTAAATGATATGAAAACTTCTCTAAAACCTTATGTTTCTTAGTATTTGTGAGCAATATGTAATGAAAATCTATTAAATAATTTTGGTTTTCTTGGCTTATAAAAAAATTCCTTTTACATTTTTTTATAAAGTTAGTTGGATGAAACACCGCTTGTGTTGCCCAAATGAGGTTGGTAGTGTGGGGGGGGGGGAGCTTATAAAGTCTTTATCTAAGCAGAATCGGCATGGAAGCGCCAGAAATGTGCATGCTAAAACTGACATTAAAGCAAATAACAATAATCAAACATTTGCTCTTCCAGTCTTTTAATCATCCACTTCAAAAAAGGCTTGAATTAACTGGCAAATAAGCTACATTTAACGCAAATAATTCATCAACTCTCAAAATACCAATTGATTGCGTTTTAATAACTGGTTCAGGCCTCAAAGCATCATTTAATTCCTTTCCCTTTTCATTTTTTTCCACCGAATTACAGACCAATAGAAATGAAAGAAAAATTCACATAACTGCAGACCGAAATTTAAGACGGCTAATCTAGTTCCGAAGACCAATCTATGAGCCTCGGGGTAGTATCACACATCCTCCCCTCTCTACCCTATTGTTAGAGCTCCATATCTGCGCCCGTTCCCTCCGAGACCTTGTAACCTAATAATAGGGTATTCCGGCGAAATAGGTGGTCCCTCCCCCTACTCCCACCCCCGCAAATCAGATTCCATGGCCCGACCCTACAACGGTCTCAATCCCCCAGTGCTTAGTCATGAGGGAGGCCGACAAAC
Organism: Argiope aurantia; assembly: GCA_026543865.1. Lineage (NCBI taxonomy): Eukaryota > Metazoa > Arthropoda > Arachnida > Araneae > Araneidae > Argiope > Argiope aurantia. The sequence continues at coordinate 70,464 of JAPMOR010010352.1, read as the reverse complement.
CCAGTGTTCGGAAGAATTGTTGCGGTGCTTTTCTTTGTTGCCGAGGGGTTTTTTCTGGCGAGGGGAGGGCCGGTCACTGATCCTGAAACAGACTTATAGGATTGCTCCCGGCAGAAGTCTTAAGGGGGCTCTTAATTTCCTGATAAGTAGGGGGTGCATTAAAGGGAAAAGACTGCGCTATGGTTTTTGCATTGAGTAGCTTGATAGATTAGCACTGTTCAGGAGGTCAAGTAATTGGGTGGTCATCTCAGTGCTAAACTCTTGGCCATAAAAACACACATCATCTCGTATTCTATAAACCTGCTGTGGAAATCCATTTCTAAACCTCTGTAATTTACCAACCAGTCCATCATTTTACTTTCTGTAATTTATCTAATCATTTTACATTCATTCACGAATTTTTCGATTCCATCAATATTTTTGGAAATCAGTGAATATATTAATTATGGTAAGAGAATGAATACCATATTGCCATATGTGTGTAGCATTGACCAGTGGCTGCTTGACATGGCTTGAATTATGCTTTTGCTGACTGTGTTAATCTGTTGCATATAGAAAAGCATGCCCAATGTTGGACATTAAAGAAGAAGAAATTAAAAATTAAATAAAATAAAGAAGAACATTTAAGTTTATGTGATAGTAATCAGAAAGAAATTTAAAAATTTGTATATTTCAAATTTGAATTGAGGAGAGAGGAAGCTGCTGGTTTTTCGAAGAGGAAACTGCACTACACTGCTGAAAACAATTGAAGGATATTGTGGTTGTGGGTTGATCTTGCACCTGGAGAATTGTTTGAATGATTGATACATTATCGGCAGACGTAGTAGGCTATATGAGATAAAAGTGGCATTTGTTTGGCAGAAAAAAGGGGAAAAGGGGGAAAAACCCAATTTGTGCATATGAGAAAAACAAATAATAAAAGACGTTTCCTCAAAAGAAAATTATTTTTAGTAGGGGGTATGGTTTCTCCGAACGGCCAGCAACGTTTAGCACCAATGAGGGGCTGGGCTATTCTATCCCACTCCTCTAGAAGAGCTATTTCCAGTTCTTGGAGAGTTGTGGGGGTGGTTGGCGTCCAGCAATTCGTCTATCTAGAATGTCGCAAACATGATCAATTGGGTTCATGTCTGGAGAACACGCTGGCCAATCCATTCAAATGATTCCTTTCTTCAAAGGAAATCATTTACCAAGTTAGTACCATATGGCCTGCAATTGCCGTCCTTTAACATGAAGTCATCTCCAATTGCTGCAGCGTAAGGGTTTACAAAAGTTCTCAGGATCTTATCCCTATATCGGCGACCTGTCAGAGCTCCATTTCGAATGATATGGAGATTGACGCGCCCATCAATGGAGATGCCGCTATTGACCATCACTCCCCCACCAACAAGTCTTAAACTTTTGTGCACGAACGCAGGATTGTTTTTAGCGCCACGTTCTCACCAGATGAAAATACGCCTATTATCAGGATTAATAGAAAAACGGGACTCATCAGAGAAAAGAATATTGCACCATTAATTTCTCCTCCAGTTCATATGCCCTATTTCCCACTCTGTTTTGTTATATATATATATATATATATATATATATATATATATATATATATATATATTAAACTCTAATTTCAATTTAATTAATGTCCAAAGTTTTATCTTAATTTAGCCCATATTAAGCTCATTCTCTTATTTCTTGATCCAATTCCACTTTCTCTTCTTAATTAGTTCAAGAGAAACTTCGTAAAATTGCTGAATCGGCTAAAAGCCTGACTTTCCCATACTCCGCGTGATGGGGTAGAAAAATGTCCCAAAAGCACATTCTTTTTTAAAAGAACCCTGTGTTTCCCTGGCCACTTCAGCGCGTGTAGCGAAAATCCTTATAGAAATCTCATTGTATATAAGCACCTATCAAAATCTTAGGTTATATAAGAGCAGGGATAAAATGTTTTCTTTCTGTGTTGTGTGTGCTGCTCGTCACTCCTGCTTGTAAATAATGCCTGCTTCTTCAAGATGAAAGAAAACGACGTCACGAAATTAAATATATATATATTAACTAACAAAACATTTATATCGCATAAAATGATATTCAGATAAATAATTTTCAGCAATTTTGATTAACTTCACTTTTAAGCAATGATAATTCATTTACTCAATAATACATTCCCAATAATAATTAAATACATATTGAGATTCAATATTTATTATGAAAAACTCCATAAATCCAACGACTAAGTGAAGGTTTTTTTTTTAAATCCTTGATGGGCATATTTTTCAGTGCTATGACCAGTGTTATAATCCCAAAAGCGATACCCTGATATCTTTTGTGATAAAAGAGACCTTGAAGATTGCACAGTTGGGTGCATGAGTATGACGCATCATATCAGAAATTAAAATAAGTGGAGTGTAATGAAGAATTAAAGGAGATATTTAAAGAAAATCAAATAATGGAAGTGCCTCTAATCAAAATTGAAACATTTTATATAATTCAAAAGAATATAAGAATGATGAAACACGTCGCATTTGAAAATATAATGATTGAATCAAAAAATATATTATCTGGGATAACTCCCATTCTATTTGGCTATAATCTAACCCATCCTAATTTCGAAGTCTGTTAAATGACTAGAATATAAATCAGTCCTAGCAATTTACCTTCCATTTTACTCGTAATCTATAAATTACTAATCTGATCAAAACCAACAAAATCGTTCTTCTATATTTAATCTTCAGCAGTCAAACAACTTGACCTGTTTGAGGTGGAATAGAGATTCAAATCTTGAACTCAGGACAAGAATTAATTTTTGTTACCATTAGATGATCTTGGGCGTTAGATATTTTTTATGATAAAAAATATAAATACAATTTTTATGTGAATCATTCGTAAGATGATATTTGAAATATTCTTTTGGAATAGATTACATTAGAAACGAGTATTTGCCTTCCTATCTTTTTAATTTATTCGAAAATAAGAAGTGTGAATGTTCACGGTTTTACTATTTTTGTTTTTCTCATTAATTGTCATTCTACCAATCGCACAGGAGGTTCAAAAAGGAAATGTATGGAAAACAACATTCTAATGTTCTGAATATTAATAGATTAGTTCAACTGAAGTGAAGACGAATCAAATCCTAATAAGTAACTGATAGTAGCCGCTGTTTTCAAGCAAAGTAATAAAAATTAATTAAAAAATTTTTGTATTCCTTAAGGTAAAATAATGATGTAGCGAGATAAAGTAACACCTAAATCATGAGTAATTTTTTTCTCTCATTTATCATCATTGGCTTAGAGAGAATAAATAGCGCCAAGGTCTTGTTTTCTCACCTCCTCTTTATATTTGGCTTTATTTAAGCGACAGATAATATATAGGCAAATAATAATCTGTTTAAAGCTATAAACAAAATCATTAGTCCAATTTATTATGTTTGACTTCCTAATTAGTTCATAAATGTAAACAAACAAACTACCTGTCTGAAGCTGTCTTCAATATTACTTCTTTTTAACTTTCTAGTACATATTATATGCAAAGAGAAGGATATATTGCATATCCCAAAAATTCAACAATAAGATTTTGATGGCTTTCCAGTTTTTAAATCGCCCTGTTCTTATAATAAAGTTTATGGAACCATATGCTTGCTTGTTTCTGTCTTAAGTGCACAACATAGCTAATGAAAAGAAAGGAGCTACATGATCTATATTTGGCATTTGGTATTTGCATCGAAACTTTAGAACTATGTCACGCTTTGAGCCAAATCATTCATTTGTGGTAATGTATGTTTTTGTATTACTAAGTTTGATAAATGAAAACTGAAATAAACTAAATTGCAAAATTTGGCAAATTCTCAAACTAAAACTGCTGGCATGTATCCAACTAATTTCATTAATGCAGAGATATTTTGTTTATTTTCTAAGCAACGAATCTAAACACAAAACTGAAAGGATACGACGATGAAGATAATAAAAATTGCATTAGTCTTTAGTACTATAAGATTCCAATGATATTACATGCTACTGAATTAAAAGGAAACGAGAATTTTAAGGTCATATTATCAAAGAGTTTCCAGAAGTACAGAATTTTATATATTTTAGCATTTATTTTATATTTAACATTTATGGCTTGAAGTATACTCTTAAACTATGAAATATATTGATTGCTTTTCTACCAGATAAGTTAAAATGTGTTTGCTATGAGTAATTAGTTGTCAAAAATAAGATCCAGTATGTATGTATATTATGTTATTATTGAAGTATCTAAATAAAATTTAATAGTTATAAATACAACTACAAATATTGTAACAAGTAGTAATTTGTTTTAATAAAAAAACGATTAAAAGAAGTATTTAAAAAATAGAATGAAATTAAAACAAATTTATAAATTATCAAAAGTTGAATAATTTTTAGCGAGTATAAAAGTTAATTAATTTAGAAATTAATGTTTATAAATAAAATTACGAACAATATTTATAAAATTACTAATAATACATGGCTTTAATAAGTAAAATAAGAATAGTTTTAAAAAAATATTTTTATTCGTGCATTGAAAAGGTACATTTTTCCCCTAACTTATCATTCCTTATTTTAAATATCATAGAAACATGAAATCCTTTTCGTTTGTAAATGAAATTACAAACAATACATGGCTTTAATAAGTTAAATAAAAAAAGTATTTTGAAAATATTTTTATTCATGCATTGAAAAGGCAGATTTATTTCCTAACTAATCATTCATTATTTTAAATATCATAGAATCATGAAATCTTTTTTGTTTATAAATAAAATTACAAACAATGCATGGTTTTAATAAATTAAATAAAAAGAGTTTTTAGAAAATATTTTTATTCATGCATTGAAAAAGTACATTTTTTTCCTTAACTTATCATTTATTATTTTAAATATCATAGAATCATGGAATCGTTTTTACCTCTAATGGTCACATAATTTCAGTGTATCATTTTCATTTATCTAACTGTTGTCGTTTTTGAGTTACTATGGTCACATCCACATGGACAGACATGCATAACAAACACAATTCAGTATTGTCTATCTGAACGAATTCAATGCTTTTAAAATCACGATGTCTACTACAAGGTTTTGTATAAAATTTAAACAAGGAAAAACATGTCACCAATTATTTTCTTGGCCCTAGTTGAAATCACCCAATGAGTGTCATGTAAAAAAATATTATCTGTACCAAGGTATTAGCTAGCTATGGAGAACAATTCATGGCGATATCATAGATCTATATTAATTTCTTAAGACTTTCATGCTAAGAAACAACTACACTTGTTTGCTAGAAAGCTTCCTTTCCAACCCCTCCTCCACCTTTTGTTCCCCAAGGTTCGGACAGCAGGAAGAAGACAGGACCCACAAATCACAGTGGATACACTGTCCACGTTTCTTCCCCGCTGGCTAATGCACGTCTCAGTGATCATCAGCCGTCCCCGAAGACGTCCCCTGGAGTTGGAGATACGCTGGGGTGGAGTAATCAGAGAAACAGATATCTTGGATACAATGGCACAATGATGGATGTACGTATTTTAGGAGATATAAGTACATGTAACAAAACGCAATCACTTATTGATAAACTAACAGTCATGTAAGCAATGAAAGAAAAGAAAAAGGAAATGAAGGAACTGTAATGGAATATAAAAACAACAGATAACTCTAAAATAATTGCTTGTTTAGATTTTAAACTACCGTCTGGTATCATAAACGTCACAGCTTCTTTAATTTTATATATATCTTTTTAGTATTTAGTGTAAAAAAATAATCCAAAATTACAATATGCGTCTTTTTTTAAAAAGGCACATGGCCTAATTCAGAGCTCGTTACAGAATCGAGTAAGCGAAGCAATTATTTACTGGAGATCGAAAACATGCTACATAATTTCATGAATTAAGAGCAGATCGAAGCGAAAGCGATGAAAATGACTTATTTATAACTTAAAATTCAGAATGAATAGTTGAAAACTTGGTTCAGTTAAAAAATTTTTTGTCGTTGTTAAAGAATTATTAATAACGTCTGCTATTAAAGGAATTTTTAATGATGGAATTCTTGCAGTTAACGTTTTTTGCATAGCTTTCAAAATTATAAACAAAAATGAAATACTAAAAATATTAACATCACTTATTATTAAAATATTTTGTATTAGTATTTAAGCAAAAGATCCTTTTTATTTGCACATTCATAAAATGTTAGACAACTAACAAAATTTATAAATAATTTATGTAAAAATTGTGCCGTGCTGTTGGAAAATTTACAAGCAGAATTTTTTTAAAGCAGATTTATCTTTATTTGCTGTACCTTTTTTTTAAAATTTTTTAGTATAAGTAATATACAAAGAGAAAGTACTGTAATCGTCAAAAAAAATTCCATTTTTTCTGTGCACGAAAACGCATTTTTTTGGATGAAGGTTTCTGTCTTTTTAAGTTAGTGCTTTCAGCTACAGAAATGAAATTTGGTATAAAGATTTAACATCAAATTTCTAGATTTGTGAAAAATCTCGCCGTCCTGCTTGCAGGATATACGTTACCACAATAAATATACAACAAAAAAGAGTTACAAAAATAAATTTTGTACCCATTTTTACCATCTTACTTATAGAAATGTGCTGAATTTGGAAATTAGTCAAGTAATCGTCCTTCTGTTGGCCTTTATTTTTTTGAATGCGCGATAATTCAAATATGGAGTAGCTTTAATGAATTAAATTTGGTGTGTGATCTTGTGTTGAAAATTGCAGTTCTTTGTCATCTTGGTTTCATTCTGTTAGAAACAAAGGTTCCAAAAATACATATTTGATTTTTCGCAACTTATGTATTAACCGCGTACTAGTGATTAATCATCAGAAATAATTCCTTATGATCTCACATTGAATTCACACCAAATTCGATATCCCGTAAGTATTGTTCGCCAATGTCAGGCAGTTGATATTGTTACAAACCTGCAATTCGGCTTCCCAGCATATTTTGTTCCATCATTGGAAAGAAAGTTTTACAGTCATCTGAATGGGACGGAGTCCAGGTGTGCGTCGGAGGTCCCAGAGCTTGGCTACCATTTGCGACTTGGCGACGAATTTGGCGAATTTGGCGCCAAAATAGATAATACACGAAACTTCGAGAATTTTCCCAATCCGTCCAGTAGGAACCGAGATACGCCTCGAACGTTCCTGATTGGTTGAGAGGCTTCTAGCCCCGCCTCCTGAGACCTATAAAAGGAAGCGGCCGCCTCTGCCAAAGGGAGACGACGGAGTAGTCCGAAGACGGAGCGGAAAAGCCAGTAGTCAGAGTGGACGGAGTGGTCGAAGAAGAGTAAGCGGAATCGACGGAGCGAATTCAGTAATCCGAGTCGGAGAAGTAGAAGACGGAGTAGTCGGAAGCGACTGAGTCGAGCTAGTGCTGAACTGAGCTGTGCGCTACTGTCTGCAGTAGATTCTGCTTGTATGCTGTTGTGTGTGCTGCTGTATGCTACACGTCTCGGGTGAAGATAATCGTCTTCTGTGCTGTATATAGTTGTCGCTTTTGTGCTGTCCTGTGTGTCTTCGTGTAAATAAACGTCGTTGTTTTATTTTCTACTACCGTCTGCTGATTGAGCGTTCTACACACCATATCACTTCCACTATCCAAACGAACCCCGGCGGTAAAATTTCGTAATAATATATAAGCACTAGTTTTTTTTAAATATGGTACGAAGTCAATAACCGTCTATGTAGAGCTATAAAAATAAAAATTTCGTAAAGTCCGTAATTTATGAGCAATGGAATAATGAGTACGTTCCTTTATTAGAGACACTCCTTGAGTATACATCCCTTTATTAAAGAATGCACGAGAAAGTTTTCGAGAGATCACTCCATTTTTTTTGAATTAATTTATTTATTTAGTTTGATGAAGGGAAACACTTTTTTCGCGACTGTCCTTTAAAATTGCAACTTCATATTCTATTGCAATAAAGAATTTGTCCTGTAATCTTGACTTCAACATGCATTTAAAAAAAGAATATTTATTTATTTTATTTTAGAACCATTTTGTATAGAAGAATTTTCTACACCAATGAATAAAATCAATTTTTGCCCGTAGAGACTTTTATATACTTACTAGCACCTTTGTCGACGAACTGTTTCTCTCAGATAATGGTTTGTTTGGATTCAGTTGAATCTCTGAAGCATATTTTGATGCTCTGATTCTCTCAACAAAAGCATCATTTTCCAGGAAGAAGTTTTTATTGACATTACAAACATGATATTTTAGCAGCCACACACATGTTCTATTTATTGTGTACATGAATCATCCTAAACAAGTGAAGTCTGATGACATGGCAGGGAATTGAAAGCTTAAATGCCTAAGAAATGAATTCCGTTTTAATAATATGTATCACTTTTAATAATAAAATATTTTTCTTATTTTTTTATTTACACTGCACAAAAAATTAACAGAATCTTTATTCTTAAGCTATTAACAATACAAGAAAATTAATTCAAAACTCTTCTCTATTTGAAGATCATGCTTAGAAACGTATTTTTTTTAAATATTATTTGTGACTTCCATATGAAATTGAATGCCAGTCGTATGTTTGGAAATAAATATTATCACATTTTGTAGCAGAATTTCCTTGAACATTCTTTGATAGCTGCAACCGTCATCCGCTCATCACGGATGTAGCCTTCAATTGCCTATATATCGCCAAAAACAGGATCGCTATAACCATCATTTGTAACAACGTGTTAATGAAAGACGAAGTTTGAATTTAACTTCAAAAATGAAATGGAATTTTAAAATTTTATGCAATAACTTATTTTTAATAATTTACTAAAAATCACTAAAACCTTCATGCAACTAATATGGTATCATTAGAAATATTTTCAAAGGGGTTCAAATATTACATTTTCTGGGGCTTTCACGGATAACTTCTATTATATTTAAAGAAAATTTCCCCAAAATTACACATTTTTACCTTCCAAGATAAATTTGTACAAAATTTAAGAGCTCTATGTGAAATGATCTGTAATGTAGAGCATTGATCTTTTCATACACATGCTCATGCATTCAGTCTTATTATTGCTGAGATTTTGAAAATTAGAACATTAATTCATTGATTTGAGCCATAAAAACACATTATCAATTTATATTATGAATAACTTATATAATTTAAAGGGAAAAATAAAATTATGTGACTCAATTTTAGTCTTCATGTATAGCGTTCACAACTCTATCAACAGAACAATACAGCATTTCTAATCATTATTTGTTACGAAACATAATCCAGTAGAAGACTGGATTTAGAATTAGCATGGCAGCAATAATATTTTACCCTCCGGCCTGATTTACTCTGTAGAAGAATACTCTTCTCCTGCCTCACTCTTGTCTTCTGAAGCAGATACGAAGCATCCGGGGAATTGGTTACGATGTTCTATTCCAATGTTACAATGCCTCATTTCTTGAAACAACCCAACAATAAAATGAGATTGCTAAGAGCTTAATAGGCCCTGCCGATGACATCGTATAACATCTAATCAAACCCTGTTATTAAGTTTATCGTCATTTCGGAATGAATTCTTTCTCTCAAAGTTCACTTCAATAGGAACAGTAAATCGAAGGTTGGAGTTTATATTTTATGCGACATTGAAATTGTTAAGAATTGTAGATATAAGTATACAGCAAAAATATTTGTGTAAACCTTTGTTTTATTTTAAATTTAAATGGCGTAAGTAATTAATTTACTCGCGACTTTCTGTGTCTCTATTTCTAAAATATCTTACATTTTCGATTAATAATTTTATTTCTTAAGGCCGAATATAATAATAAAGGCAAAGATAAATCCGCAAAGTACTTTTCTAAATTCTCATATTAAGACTTCAAATGTTTCTCAGTACATTCAAGTATCTAAATGTTTTTAAAAGTGTTTTAATAAGTAAAATAAAATGCTAAATTTAATGATTGCTTACTTCAATCAATTAGTTTTTGTTATTAAAATGTTTTATTTTCCTCTGAAATACAAGACGTTTCATAATTTTTTTTCATTATTCTGCAAAAAGTGAGATAATAAGAATTTTTTTAAAGAATTTAGATGTTCTGGACTTAAATTTTTCAGATTAATTAATTAAAAACTCTGCACTCTGTGGAATCCCAATGTGTCAGTAAATAAATGTATTTTAAGTAACTTATTTCCAGCGAAAAAAATTATTTCATATAAAATATATTATTGTATACTATCTTTTTTCTAATCTGCAGCAAAACGACTTGGAATTAACTCAACAATTAAATATATTATAAAATTGCTATAAAATAATTTTGAAACTAATTAAACAATTAAAACAAAATTAGAGTCATTGCTTACGTAATCTTTTAAATTATAAGATGATATTTAACTCCTTTGTTGTGTTTTTATATTTTCATTTATACTAGTTCTATGGCGGAAAACATTTCAACAATTTTGCTAAATATTTAATAAATTAAAATTTCAAAATTATCGCTCCTAACATACAAAAATCTGAACAATCATACTAAATAAAATGTTAATAATATCCTAATATTTTATAATAAATAACGTTAGATATTACAAATTCATTTATTTTGCAACTAGACAAAGAATATTATTTTAATAAATCAGAATAACACCTTCCCTTTCATTCAATCAAACAGCATTTGACATCTGTATTGTCTTACTTTTTGGAAATAAGACTGTGCTTGCACATATATTTCTTTATTATTAGTGAGGATAGAAATATAAATTGAAATGAAAACGATTTCCAAACCTGAGAGTTTTGAAATCTTGAAACTTATCAAAAATGTAAATTAAAATTCGCCGCGACATATTTTTTTTTCATAATTTATTAAGCCTTTTTAAAGAATTCTACAACATTTAGCTACATATTGTAAGTAACAAATTATCTATATGTTTACGACATGGCATTTCCATTTCCATCAACCGTTAAAATCAGGTAGTTAAGGTTTGAAGCAATTTTTATGTAGTGTGGAATTTTTTTTATTATAGAGTTTAACTTAAAGGAATATCTTTCAGTATCAAAAAGATAAAAGTGATCTTATTGAAATATTTCTCTTTCCCAGAGTTTGAATTCTCAAATTTTATGTGTTTGGCAAACGCTCGTGACGACCAAATGTTTCATGCAAAACTGCACATGTGCAAATATAGCTTTTAATTAATAAAGGATTAACTATTTTATTTATTGTCTTGATATTTTCTCTCAAATATTTTATACTTCAAATAATTGTGTGTCAACGGTGAAGAAAATCTATCCCTTATTTTGGATTTCTACGCAGAAAAACATAATAACAATTTAGTTTTATTGCTATTTTTTTAAGTTTCTTATCAAGATGCAGATCACGGAAGTCATCAAAATAATCCTCAAATCGAATAATAGCGAATTTACTATGCTTAAAAGTTTATCGCTTGAATAGTAATATTTTAGCAGCTTTTCTCTGTTATAAATAATTTATTTGAAGCTTTTTATTTCATGCCATTCTGAAGTTAAAATACTTTTACTACTTTAATGCATATAACTCGCGGTTATTTCAGATACCGTGATTGGTCATTGTTATTTTCTTGATATAAGTTTCGATCATTTACATGCGGTCATTTTATGTGTAAGCTCTAAATTTTGGTTTATTCCAATAAATTTTTATTTTAAAATTAACAATCACAGAAAGATAGCATGTTTTATTTAATATTTTTATACTTGAATAATTATAATAATTTTTGAAATAAAAAAATTAAGTTAAATGGGCTATATTATTGAATGCTATATTATTGTGAATATTTATATTATTTCCACTCATTTAATTGATTGCATTTTTTCCAAAGACATAAGACGTTATACAATTTTATCCTTACGAAGCAGCATTCATTAAAATTTAAATTCATTCCTTACTTTCAAAACAAAACGATAATCTAAAATTTCCGTAAATTGTAAACTTTCTAAACTAATACCCAAAATTACCAAACTTCAAAATTAATTCGTCTAAACCGAAACGTTGGCGCATTTATTGGCACGTTTACCCGAATATCCATGGCTAAACAAGTCTATTAATTTGGGCAGCGCATGGCGCGGCATCTGTCGGTGACTAGTAACACTGCCATTTACAAAGTAACTAGATTTTCATTAACGCCAGTTACACGAAAACTTCTCAAATTTCGAATTCCATCAGAGACGAATGAATTTCCAACAAAAATACAAGCACAAAGATATTAAATTCTGTTTTCATTCGAGCGGAATAACGTCTTAAGATAACAGCCGCACCTGTTCTCCCATCGGATATAATAATTCTTAATATTTTTATGCGATTTTTAATATTTTCGGGAAAAGCAATTATCGGAGAAAGGATTTCGCCAAATCTTCGCCTGGATTCAATTTCTACGAATTGATGATTTTCATTTGACTTGATGAAGAATTATTTCCGAGTCAATGCACGAGGAGGATTATGGGATACATGCGAGACTCGGACCTCTTCGGGAAAACGTATCGTTGCTACTGGATTTGGCAATTTTTTTTCTTTTTCGTTTTTTTTTTTTTTTTTTCGGCAAGTCGATTCCGCGGTTTGTTCTCTTTGTGATTTATTTCAAAGGTAAATTACGATCCCCTAGAAAGACAGTGAAGAGGAAATGCAAAATAATTGGAAATGATTTATGTTATTTTTCAAATTAATCTTCGTTCAGTCGCACTGCAAATCACTAATGATGTTTATTCCGATTGCATACAAATACGAAATGCATTTTGGGGGTTTTTTAAAAATATTTCTTTGTTATTATATGGTGAATAAATTAGAATCTATGCAAGTTTGCATTTTGATTAGTTGAATGGTTGAACCTAAAATACGAAATTAGAATATTTTAATCATAAACCTCAATAATCAAATTTTTACGTTCAATGTTACATAAAGGTTACATTAACGATTCTAAATGTGAATTTTAATTAATCCTGAGATATTACTGGATTAATTAATCGATCGATCCGCAATTTGATTAATATCCATAAGAAGATATTTATTACAACCGAGTACAGTTGTTATTTAATTAAAAGTATTTGAATAGAAATTCATTATCTGTATCTTATTGATTTTGGTTTTTTATGCTACCTTATTAGTGCTACGTATAATTTTTTGAAATTAAAATAAATTCTGAAAGTTGCACTTATTTCCAGAAATAACTTTTTATGACGACATTACTTGGAATTTCTCAAATTAGAACATATTTTTACCGTTTCCTTTTTAAAAAAATATATGCTTTAAATATTGAATTGGTTACTATTAACCTTTAGCAGTGTTTCAGATTCTATTAGAAATTGTAATTTATCAGCTAAAGTTCAAATTTCATTTTTAGTAAATTATGAATTTTGTCGGATTTGTATAAATGATGCAAATTTAAATTTAAAAATTTATATTCTCAAGTAATTTCCTCATTAAATTAAAATCGCTTAAATCTCGTGTTATTTTAGTTTTCACTCATATGTATTGTTATCATTCGAAGACAGAGGGCCTCTGAAAGATGCTACATAGTTTGCAAAATAAAAACCAAAAAGTAGCATATATTTTCTTATTGTATATTTATTGATACTTTAATACATATTGGTATTTATGGATTCACTAAGTTAACAATCACTGATTAAAATCTACTAACTTTGATTTAGGGCCTTTGATACTCAAAGAATATATCCATGAATATTTAAAATTAATTCATTTTCAAAAATATTACTAATTTATGACTATATAATTCATTATATCACCTTTTACTCTGTGTTGTATAAGTATTTTTATTTAATTATATAAATATTTTTGGAAACATATATTTTTATATTTATGTGTTTACACTTGTTAGTAAAATGCTGAATTCTAGCAGCATCAAGGCAGAATTTCTGTGAATGTAATTTGTTCAAAATTTGATAGAAGCCTACAAATTTAGTTGCAAGATCATATACCAAATTTCATCAGTCTAACTTAAAGCAGTTTTAAATTATAGTGTTCGCAGACACATAGACTAGCAGTCATAATAATTGGTTTTATTTGTTTATTATAATAAAAATAATTTAAGATGTTCAAGAGTTTCAAAAATAACAAATTTCTAAGTCATCGAAATAAAAGCGGTTGGAAATGTTGCACATGCTTTTTAAATAGTTAATATTTTAAATAGAATTTCTTAATATGTTTAACTGTTAACATTTTGAAACTTTTCGGATTGATAATAACTTATAAATTGTATAAATATTGAATCATTGAAAAACATTATCGCAGTTTATTTTAAATATTTTTTTACTTATTAAGGATAATCCTCTAAAGAATTAATGATTAATACTTACTTAAAAATAAGAAAAATTCAAAAAAAATTATAGTGATAAAAAATGAATTGTGTATTTTATATAAAATATATAAGATAAAAAAGACAAATGATATAAAACAAGTATCTTGAGATATTACTTTTATCTACATATTTATTTTGTGACACAATTAAAATGGCGAAATCATGTCAAAATTTGTATCCAGGTATAATTGATGAATCCTAAAAGATGAAATCATAATAAATTGCTTCATTCTTTCAATATTATTTTACGCTAATCGCATTTAGAGACTCGCTAGTGCACAGGAAATATTGCTTGGGTTTAACTACAATAAAATCTCGTGTATAAGAAACATGATGATCATAATTCTCGTAACAAAATATTTTTATTTAAAGTGTATATCTTTAAGTTATAGTTTAAGTTTAAAGCTTTTCACCTATTCTGCCTATTTTGTATATGAAATGGTGTATTTTGTATATTATTATAGATCTAATAGATTTAAGTACCATATCAGGAAAGGGATGTTAAAGAGAAGCCGAATAGTGGTTTTCTAATTGTATCCTGACTATCACGGCAATAAAACTGTACTTGAAAATGCAATAAAAAAACATTTTTTTTTAAATTTTTAAAAGAGGGTGAATAAATATTTATTAAGTGAATACTTATTTATCATTTTTTTAATGGAGCAATAAAGAATAGTTTGAAGTTCATCAGAATAATGAAGACTAGTACTAAAAATTCAAGAAAAATGATGTTTAAAATTTTAGTCGAAATACAAAGTTGCAATACAAAGGAAATTCAGTCATTAAAAAAAATTCGTAATTTAAAATTGAGTTAAAATTATTTTTAGGCTGTAATATTTTTGGAAGTTATGGTTAAAAATTTAAAATTTCGCTGTTTTATTGGAATTCTCATTTAAATTTGAAAAAAAAAAGCTAAAGGTGCACAAAGCTAAAGGTGCACATTCTAACTCCGCAATCTGTATTTGTGTCGAATTAATGTCATCATCATTAAGTAAAATGGTCTGATCCATAGACGGTGACACACACGAACACATAAATATTCTTCTTTACTATTAAAAAAATAAAAATTATGTTGAACGAGGGGAAATGTAATTTAATAAACCTGTAATACTTTTGTTTTATAAAATAATTTCATTTCAAGGAAATTAAATATTTGCATCATAAAAATATTTTGAAATTTATTTCGTGAAAAATAATATGTTATTTTCAAAGATTCAGTAACCTTTCAAATATATTTCAGAGACTAATATAAGTTTATCTACAATGTGAAATAGGAGCAATACTAAAATCATTTTTCTTTTTTCAGTTTTTAAAGTCAACTGAGTGATAGTAAAGCATACTTTGTTTCCATACAAATAAACATATAGCATAAACTCTTTCCATTGACATATTGTATTGTTTGATATATTCTTTCAAAATGTTTACTTAACTTTATTGGGATGAAAATATACCCTGTATTTTACTTTGATCTTTTAGTTCTTGAGTAACGGGAAACTTTGGAAGGCAAACATTCTCAAACGTGATTTCAGAAAACCCTTCTAAGTTTACGGAGTTTTAAAAAAAATAAATATGGCAAACCAAATAGTAGAATTCTGCAATGTATTTTTTAAAAACTGACCTGTATTTTATTATAGAAAATAACCGAAAAGCATGTTAAGTAATTTACTTTTCCTGTTCGCTAAACATGAAAACATAACAAAACCATTAACTTCCGAAAGAATAAACCATTATTCCTGCCAAAAAATTGACAATCCTTTTTTGACCGAGACGCAACCATAAAAACCAACAGCGCTGTTACAGGTATGATAAAATATAGCTGTATTGATAGATATATTGAAAGGAACGGAAAATAACGAAATGGATAGAAAATAAAAATACCAAATAAAAGCAAAGAACAAAAGGAAGGAAAAGATACAATCTCGATTTCAAAGATCACATTTTTTCGGTTGAGTGACCAGATTTCTTTTATCGAGACTCTGCCCTCTTTCATCCTTTTAGGTCCAATTTAGGTCTGTAATCTCTCCTCGGCCGGGAGACCATTGTATTTTGGTTCAAGCCATTAACAGTCCATTATTGTCATATGTCGGTCGTTTCGACCAATCATTTAGTAAAGAAGTCCAACCCTTTGTCTTTGGACTTTCTTTTTTTGAACTTTTTTATCTGTCCTTTTACCCAGATTGGTTTAAGAGATTCCGAGGGAAATAATTTAATCGAATGCGTTATTGGCAATCGATGGAGTATTAATGCGGTTGAAGAAGTTCGATTTTTCCATGCAAGGGAGATCGAGAAATGAGAATAGAATACATTCAGTCATTTATTTTCTTCGTGCCTTTCGGTTTGTTAAATGATTCGAAAGTCAAAAGACAATAATGGTTTTTCGCACGTTATCACATTTCTCGCTAGTTTGTAAACAATTATTTGAGAGCGGGGTTTTATTTTGGTTAATTTTAGAACTACCATAATCAGACAATGCATTCAGTTATTGTATTTCTAATACTTTAAGCCCGTTCTGTGAGTTCATAATTTGAGGATAATGAGGATTTTTCACGCGTATAACATTACATGCTGTTTTTTTTAAAAAAACAAACATAAATAAATAAAATAAAATCTACGATCGCAAATTTCAAGTTATCCTGTGAGAATATTATTATTTTTTAAGTCATTATTTGTCTTAATTAATTTAAGTCAATAATCAATTTCAGCCGGTTTGAAACAATCACGAGACTTCTCTCTCTCTCTCTCTATCTATCTATGTATCTATATATGTATATATATATATATACCAAAGGATCATACTTAATAATAAAGCAATACTGGTAAAAGCAGGTAAAAAATATATGCGATTAAAAGATGATGATGAAATTTGCCATTTATACTTTATCCATTGCCAACGCGTGTTCGAGCTTCAATATTCATTGCCTACGCGATTTCAAGTTTCAAAACCCTCTTAACCAAACAAAATCATGTTCTCACATAATAAAGAAAAATGATATTTTTTCGAGTTTTTTTTTACTTTAATTGATTTCTTAACAATAATTTTTATTATTTCATTCGAATTTCCGTTTTTTTAACTGTGCTCCAACAGTGGTAGATTTAGATATTTTGTTGTCATAGACAATGCATATTATGAAGGTCATTTTATAGGAAAATGGTGAATAGTTTCAACTCATTTATTTTTGTTAATTTTTTCATGTTTGTGACAGTATATAAGTTTTTATTAATTTTTAAAAGGTATGTAATGGAAAAAGTAACTAATAAAACTCTTCAATATTTAAATAGACATTTAATTATTGTAAAAGATTGATAAAGATATTAAATTTTAGATAAATATAACATTATAAATTATTACTTTGAAATATATTCATTGATCATGGATTATAACATGATCAATGAATAATTATATTCCAATATATTATAAAAAGTAAATATTAATGTTTAAATTAATAGTTTCATAACATTTTTAACTGATTTGCCTGGTGCATTCGTCCAGCCTAGAGGTCTCAAACAGCTACATAGCCAGGAACAAGCTGCTATGTATAAGTAAAATAGACTTTCAAGAATTTTAGATATTTCATACATACACGGAAATGTTTTAGAAGAGTGCCGATTTTATATGTGTTATCAAATGGACTATGTTGGATTCAATGTTATAAAGGCGTAAATATTTTTACGTAATATTTCTTCTATAACACTAATTAATCTTAATGAGAATAATTAATGATATTTCTTCTCTTATAACTAAAGAGCTGATCATTGTGAAAAATTTTAACAGTTCTACAGTTTTAGGAAATGTCTTAAGATTGAAGAAAATGATTTTCAGGCCATTTGATAGATTTTTGCTTAATTTTAATCACTGGCAACATTATAAATTAACTTGAAATAAATAATCTAAACAATTTTTTTTGACAGCTTCATATATTCAATTTTTATACTTAATGATTAGAATTTTAGAAACTTCGTATAAAAATAACAATTTTTTTCTTCAGATTCTCTGGAGTTAAACCAAACTCTCATAAACATTCTACAATTATTTCCAAACAATATATCTAAACGTTTACATAATTTCAGTCTTGCCGATTTTGAAAGATAGCAAAAAAGTAAATAATCATCTGAATTTGCATTCGCATTCACTTTTATTTCACTAACCATAATTTGAATAGACATTAGTTAAATTAGAATGATAGAAAAATTATACTACTTGATATACCGCATCTCATTTTCAACACATCATTCAAAATTACTCATCTAATATTAGTTCCACAACACATATCTACCATACTAAAATCGTTTGCATGTATTATTCCATTCTAGCAAATATTTAATCACCTTTAAACACGCAGTTTGTAAAAAAAAAATGAACGCTGAATGCCTTTTTAATCTTTTATTCTTCCTTTTTTAGCACGCTATGAATCCATTAAGTTCAGTTCCTGAATGAAGTACGGAATCCTTTTCATTTTCTACTCGCTTCCTTTCCCGTCGGATATCATGGAATATAATTTGTATGCCTTCAACCTTTAATTACGTATGGGGATAATTCTATGTTCGAAAGAAAATACCATTTCTATTTACCTTCTTACAATGCACCGCAAAGGTATAAATTTGTAAAGCAAACGATTTTATTTCCTTCCTCGTTTGGGAGGAATTTAGGAATGTTTTTGTAAACGGGAAATTATATTGTTCTAAATCAAAGAGCTGCATGCTTTTGCTTTTATTGGGAAATAGAATCTTGTTTTGATAGAGACAATTAAAAGGTTTATTTTATTTTCAGAATTGATTTGATGTAATTTAATGTTCACAATGGCAATTAATATTTCTTTCTGTAATCACATGCTGATATTATAAAAAGCTGTTTTAGCTTTAATTTTCCAAATTTTGCAAGAAGATATTAGTATGATTAATTAACATTTTAATGCTGCAACTTTAAGTAATAAATGACAATGACAGATAAAAAAATAGATTTTTTAAAAAGGAAAGGAAAGAAAAATTATTGCATCACATAACATAAAAATGAAAAGAAAAATATTGAATAAAATTTGAATGAATAGAGAATTCAATAGAATAAATGTGTTATAAGAATAAAAATATTTCTACTGCCTTCGTTTTATGTGTGCAAAATATAAAAGTGCATAATATAAATCTACGTTTTATGAAAAATTAAAAAGAAAAAAAAGAGGAAAGAAAGGTATTATATAATGATTAATTCACAGAATTTTATAAATAACATTTTACCATGCAGAACTTGAAACAATTTCGATAAATTCCTTTCAGTATAAATAACAATTCATTTCAGTATGAATGACAATTCTTTTCAGTATAAATAATAGTACTTAAAAAAATGAATTTTTAGTGTGTGTTTTTTTCTTCTTTTTTTATAACAGAATTTGGACTGTTATAATAAAATAAGATTAATTTCAAAGCATTAGAATAAAATGAATATCGAAATAAATTTTGGAACTATTTATTATACACACTTTTAATTAAAAAATAAAATAATGATGGAAAACAGAGTATGGGAAATAATAAATTCTTTTCATAATTAGAAAAGTAACAAGGAAAAAAAAATCTAACTCCTTTTCGGACTTATCAGAAATAAAATATCTATTAAGATAGGAACTTATTTTTTAAACCTTGTATTATTCGGTAATTTATATTTGTACCTCTACCACTTTTTGGCTGTCTGGAATTTAGTTAAATAGTTTAATAAATTATTAATAAAATTAATGAATTTTTCAATCTGGCTTGTTGTTTTGTTGTGAATTATGGCACTTTATACGCTCACTGACAATTTTCTGTCAGCGATTTAAGCCGAATGAGCGTCTCTTGTTTTTTCAGTAGTGCCAACTAGGGCCAAGAATATGACAGCTACTCACACTCCACAACCTTTTTTACGGGGCGGATTTCATTCATGCAATTCATTCATTCATCCACAGATCGTAATTTAGACCAGAATCAGAGAACGATCACTTCTGAACCAGTATCCCCAGTGGTCTTGCTCTCGACATGGAGACTTTGTGACCACTACAGACTTATATGTGCACCAGCCACCACACACAGAGTCTTTGGTCGGCAGGGTCCGAACTCATAACCCAAGGGATGCCAACCCTTACCAACCAGGCTATCCTATCCCTAATTTGGCTTCTAAAAAAAAAAGGGTTTTTTTTTTTTTTTTTTTTTTTTTTAAAAGAATTATCTAAGAAATTAACCCTATGGTGGTTTTTTTTTTTGCATTTTTTTCATCCTTTTTTAAATCCGTTTGATAAATATTTGTAAAAAAGATCGATATAGGGCAATAGAAGTAATAGAATAAGATTTATTCTGAAAGCTTGAAAAAATACCAAGATAGTTCTATCTTAGGTAGAACTATGAATAATTCTACCTTTAAAAATACTATTAAATTATTTTCTTCTTCGCATTGTAAAAAATACATTACTAAAAAGAGACTTTTATTTTTATTGCAAAATTATTATAGTTTGATTTGTGTCAATGATATATTATTTAGCTCATAATGTAGTCAATTTGCACATTTTAATTGCTTTGTTAAAATTCCACCAGAGGAAATAAACTGAAATTGTTTATATAATTTTCCTAAATTATATGTAGTTATTCAAAATGGATGTATTTCTTTGTAAAAAAAAGTCATAAATTCTAGCGTTAAATATATAATTCAGCCTAGTTACTAATTCAACAATTTTCACAAAACAGTAATTATTTTACCTGTAAATGAACTAACAATCCGCAAATATTGTAAACTTTTATTCAGACATTTACTGGAATGCTACCTCAGGCTTCAAACATTTTTTTCTTGCAATATTCCATAATTATGTTTTTCTCCAATGGGGTCATAGAAATAGGCACGTGTGAAAATTCCAATTCAAATAAAATTCAATATTCCATAATTATGTTTTTCTACAAAGATGCAACAGAAATAGGCAAATTTAAATATTCTAATTCTATAACTTAAAAAATGATAAATTGTCCAATTCTATAACTTCAATGATAAATTGTCCTATTTATTTATTTAATGCGGAAAGAAGATGTAAAATGAAAAGTATTATTGAAATTGGATTATTGGATATTTTTCTTCCTTCCAAGTTTGAAAAATTACTAAGCATTACTATATCTCATGTCGAAAAATGTGTAAAAGAAATTTAAAAAAAATCTATTTCACCATTACTTTAGTGAGATTTTAAAAATTTTATTCGAAACATTCTTTGAAACTAGCGCAAATAAAGTAGAAAATAAAACCATATTGGGAAAATTCGAATTTTCATCTATTCTAATAAAAGACTTCGAGGAAAAGATAAGTTTGTTGTTTTATATCAACAATTTTTCATTTTGATATAATTTGCAGTAACTTATTCTTTCTAAATTACTGTAAATAGAATAATAATTGATATTAATTCAAGATAAGTGTTTAAATGACATTAATATGTTTTAAAAATGGAGAATTTTTATCTTATCGTAATATAATTTCGAAAAGTAAACATAATATAAGGTTTCAAATATTTTTTTGGAAACACACGTTTATTTTGTTTGTAATTTGAATACTGTTGTCGTCACACATTCATATCATGAACTAATTTTGTAAATCAAAATCATAACCTCTGTGAAGATGAAATTGAATTTACAATTATTGATTACATAAGAATTAACCAGCCAGATATGAGCTAATTGTAAATTTTTATGCTGTTAGATCAATATTGTAACTTTACTTATAATGAATGTAAATATAAGGTATCGCATTGTTTTAAAATGATGAAATAAAAAAAAGCAAACAAGAAATAGAATATCATTTATCTGATATGCAAAACAACTCTCTCATGACATAATATCGTTTTGAAACACATTCGGAAATAATACCTTCTTTTATTCTCACTATATTTACATTTATAAAAATGCAAATATCTTTTCATTAAAAAGGAATTCCTTTTTTTTTCTCACAAACAATTTCTTTTCATTTATTCTTATTTCCATTGATATAATATATTCTTTTTTTCTTTTTTTTTTGAAAATTTGGCACCATCATTTTAGCTGATAAGTGGATTAATCTTATATAACTTTTAATAATTTAAAACAGAAAATTGAATCACAGCAATCTACAAAAAGGTGTTAAAATATCGCGTCGCCATGTAAAGCATGGCTTTTGTATATCTAATTTTTTGTATTAGAGTTTCAGTTTTTGCTGCTTATATTATTTCTAAAAATACATTCATTTAAACAATGTTATTATAATCGGTGATCACTATTCGAAAAATGCAGCCAGAAATGCAGGAATGGATGGGTACAAGTGGAAAGTTAGACTCTAGTAAAATTTGGTCATGTGTACGGATTTCTTTCATTTTAGACACATTCACTGTATCATTTGCCGCTGAAAGATATTTAAATTTTGGAGTTGAAATAATAGTTCAGGTTCATGCATTGACCTTTAATATGACTTGTGACATCAGTGCCGATGATTGTGAGATATAATCAAAATATGGATGACTATATTTCCGACCCATCCGCAAGGAGCGCGGATAATTCTGAATGATCTGAAGTTGCGGTAACATTCCTGGGAATTAAGGTTGGATCATAAGCGCCATCACCAGCCACGGTCCAATCTCTCACGTAAGGTACATGTCCAATCATCAGTAGGGGGGGAATGGTTGACCCCATATCATTTCTATAATCCTCCAGGGTATTGAAAAGTAGTCTCCCCAGACGAGAAGCACCACCATAGCGGCTGCTTCTTATTCCCATGTCTGTAGTGCCTCCGCTAAGAATAATCTTGTCATAATAAAAGGAAGCAGGATGTATACCTAAGGATTCATAACTAGAGTACTAATCGAGCCAAGAAAATGTTGATGTGAACATTTAAGCAATTTCTAGTAACTTTTTATATACAATATTTGATGTCTGGTCATGAGTGCAAGATTACACTTTATTGAAACTCCAATGCATGTACGAAATTCCTATACATTAAACCCGTCCATACTCAGACATCCTGCCGGTTGTAGGATAAGGAAATTTGGGGAAGAAGTAGTTCAGAGTCATTTGAACAATGCTGAGAAATAAATGATAGGTGCGTATAACAAAAGGTTACGGGACGTAGATCAAACGAATATTAATTAGAGTACTAATTGAATAACAATAAAAAAGTGCACGTGTATGTTTTTTTTCGGTCTCTACAAATATATTTTGGAAGTGGGAAAATCTAATTCGAAATTTTAATTGTCTATAAGTTAAGCAAGATCTTTATGATTTTTATTATTAATTTCTAATCTGACAGGACAATATTCCTGCAAGAATCATTTTTACTTTATTTTATAATTAAAAAAACTTTTTAAATCATATTGGGAAATTTGAAGCTAAATTTATTCTGAATTTTGACGGTTTCTAATTCAAACCAAAGCGTAAAACTGTTTTAAGAAATAGTTAAATACATAATTTTTTTCTCTATCTAAAAAAATGTATTTTTCGAGCATATGGCAGGAGGATTCAGAAATTGAATTTGAAAATAAACTTGGAATTTAAGGATAAATTAGCCATATAATTAACTTTTCAACACTATTAAGACTATATGTAATTTGTTTCTATTAAGGGTCTCATGCACACATGGAGCACAACAAGTGTATGGTTATTAGAATAACACTCCATTTATAACTATAACAACTTGAAGCTTAAAAAAAATACTTCGTTGAGTTAATAATGAATTATAAGAAATTAATTGAAATCAAATACAATGAATAATGAGCTATAAGAGCTGCATTGAAATGAATACAGCATTTCCAGAGAGCGAACTGGTCGCCAAAGGCGGTTAATTTGTAATGTGAGAGAATAAAAGTATTTTGGTGGCCAACATTTAGAGCACATTTTAAAAGCTTTGAAACTAAAAAAAAAGTTGTACTGTACAAAAACGATTTATTACATAAACCGAGCAAAAATTTTAATATTCTTATGCTTATAAAATAACTATGAAGGAAATATGAGAAAAATAAAATAAAAATAATTTTAAAACCAATATTTTTTATCTGGTAGTCTTGGTTAAAATATATTTTCCAAAAAAAAATCATACAAATAGTTATAAATTGAAAAAAATAAATGCAATATATATATATATATATATATATATATATATATATATATATATATTGCCATGCGTGGAGTAAAAAATCAAAATATTCAGAAACATCAGGTCTGTTGTTAAATGCATGCAACTGATAGTTACTCACCGATGTAACTTCAGACTTACTAACCTGCCTATGCATTCACAAACAGTTTAAACATAAAGGGGGAAAATTCAAGTGCACGTCTTGACAAACGAAATTGGTTTAGAACTTGATAGGCAACAAAGACGTCAAAACATTTTAACAAAAAAAAAAGAAGAAGAAGAAGAAGAAATGGTGTTGCATTCTAAGAAACTATCTCTCCAAAAAACCTTATCACGTTTCGATATGAGAAAGCTAACTCTACGGCCAAACCACCACGTCACATCTACTCACCCCCTCCCCTTCACTCCCAAGTGCTTTGGAAAGATTAATGGAACAGCTGAGCCCATGTTGTCCATCAAAATATTAACGGACGACGTTTTATTATGCAAAAGTATCACGCATACTCATGCTACCGTTTTTTTCCCCTCTCTAGTACGCCAAACGATCAGAATGCATGGCGGGTCAAACGGTTCTGATGTAAAACTGGCACTGGGGACTGGAAACTTGAGAAAATGAGGTGTTAGTGGCTTAAATTGTCGATCTCTTTTAATAAGAGTTGAAAGGTGCGAGTTGGGACGTGTAATCGGGGATTTGAAATATTACTCGGTCGCTCTCCCGGGACTGTTTCTGTTCCAAAAATGATGGGTTGAGCGATTGTGAGGGATGGAACCACTCTGTTTCGAAGAAGGTTTTAATGATGATGAATTGGAACAGTGAAGATTTTGATTTGTTCCTTTTCATTTGATGGGTTGGGACAATTTCATTACTCATTCATTAAATATAGGTGAATTCGAGGATTATTTTGTAATGTGGAAACTATAGAACATATATTTAGTTACTGGTATAAGAAATAATGAAATATTTATTTTTTCGATTGTATATGTAAAAATATATTATTTTCTCTGCATGGTTTATATTGTATTACAATATAAAATATTAACAATAAATATCTCTCCAGCGAATTGTATTTGTTTTATTTTCTATTAGCCGCCTTCGGTGACCAGCAGGTTTGCCAATCTTAATGCTCGTTTAAATTTTAACAATTAAATATTTTACGCAATTCCTACTTTAATAGATTCTTTATCAAAATATTTTAAAACTTCAAATTTTGATAGTCATATAACTCACTCATAATATTATAAAGGCCTTCAGTCATAACGTAATATGTATCTCTCTAATTTTCTGTTAGCTTCCGTAGAATTTATGCTTTAAATTAAAGTGGAAAGCATTAATATGCAATTAATATGATATTTTTTATTTAAACAAAGCATTTTTTTATAATATAATTACTGAAAACAGAGTCATTGAGCGTTTAAACTTTAAGGACACTAAATAATATATTCCTTAATTTATATAATATCTCAAGAATTTGTCAACAAAATTTTCTCAGATTCATCCTGAACAGATCGATTAATTAACAATGTTTAATTTTAAATGCATCAAACACTAAGAAAGTAAAATGAATCGTTTAAAATAATCGGTCGAAATCAGGTTTAAAAAACTACTTAAAAAACGATGTACTTAAAACTATAAGCATATACAAAAAATATATAATTAACATAAATACAATTTAATTACAGAAGCATGCAACTAACTTTAAAATAATATAAATCAAGTCCTTATCCGTTGATAATGGTTGTCAACAATCAGAAAACAATGCGCATGCGTGAATTTTCAACGCGTTATGGTAACGCAAATGCGTGAATTTTTATACGCCAGTTGGGGTAACGCTATGCAGATTAGAAATTTTTAATTTCCTTTATTCTGTTTTATTTTAATTCAAAAGTACTTCAGAATTAATCTGAAAGATCGATTAATTAACAATGTTTAATTTTAAATGCATAAAACATTAAGAAAATAAACGGAATCATTTGAAATAATCCGCCGAAAAATCTTAAGACTAGCCTCATTAGCGCAGGGGGGAAAAAAAAGCGGAAGCCTTACTCATTTGGCGGTGGTGAAAATAAGACGATTTTTTGGAGAAAATGTTAGTTTTTAATAAATAATTTAAGTTCTAATAAAAAAATTCAAAAAACATTGACCCCAAGTACACATTTCAGACCTCCAAGGTATATATGTACCAAATTTGGTAGATGTAGGTCAAACTGTCTGGTATAGATATCTAAGTTTGGTTGTTGCAAGAAAGAAAGAGATTTCCTTACAGAAAAGTTGTATTTTAAAATAAGCGTTGTTTCCACCATTTATATTGACATACTTAATTAGATTTAGACATTTACTAATATATTTTTTAGGTAGTTTATATATATATATATATATATATATATATATATATGCGATCAAGAATAGTTTATAGGAAAAAAATCCCAGATAAGTTCTAATAATTACAGTTACAGTGACAAAATTTCAAAACTTTCAAATGGCAACACCAATTTTTTTTATTGGAATGTAATCTTCACAACAAAGAATAATAAATAGCGTTGGAAAGGTATCTGCAGCATGAAAATCACCAGCGGTGGATAGATTTTATTATTCTAGAGTATTTTTTTTTTTTCATTTTTACGTTTGCAAATAACTTTCTTATGACACTTTCATTATAATTTCTATAAAAAAAATCAGTCGTAGATCATACGGACAATCTTTTTTAAATGCATTATTATTAAGGCTATGCAATAAGCCAAAAATAACAAAAATATTGATTTAAAAAATGCTTTCGACAAGCATTCATAAAAGGGAATTTTTTCAGATTGATATCAGGTTTTATACAATGTTTTCTTTACTTAGAATCTTTAATGTTATGTTATTTTTATTTATTCTTCAGTTGAATAAATACCGCTTACCGATGTAACTTGATGTTAGCAGCTTTCTGAGTTACTAACACTCATGATGTTTTCAAAGAAATGGCAAACTAGTAAAAACAATAATTCTGAAAGTCAAACTTTTGTTGTTGTTGTGACTTATGCCACTTTACAAGCCAGCTGACAGTTATCCGTCAGCGATTTAAGCCGAGTGAGCGTCTCTTGTTTTTTTTCAGTAGTGTCAACTAGTGCCAAGAGTACGATTTAGCTACTTTCATGCGTCACATTCGCTTGCACAACTCCTTTTTACAAATGGGGGCACATTCACGCACCTCACAGAAAGAACACAGAAGAACAACCGTATCCGAACCGGGACGCCCAGTTCACGGAGAAGCAAACTTTTGTTGATACTAGTATGGCAGTCTTCAGAATACTTCCCCACACGTGTTATGGATATTGAAAATATCCAAACTATCCGTAAATAAGTGATGCATAATTTCACAGAGTAAAAACTCAAACTAATTAAATTGCATTGATTTAAAACTAAAATGAAATTAGTAGTTGCTGTGTATAAAGCTGATAAGTTTTTACCTCATTTTGTGTTCGTATTAGAATGAATTTTTTATAGATGTTTTGCTGTCAGAATCTCTATGAAAATATTATGTTGAGGTTACGAGGAATAATTTAATTTTGTTTGTAATTAGTTTTATTGATACAGAGCAAAAATATACTATTTGAAAGAACAGTATATATTTAATCATATTGATAGTGTTACAAACCTGCAATTCGGCTTCAAAGCATAGTTTGTTCCATCAATAGAAAGAAAGTTTTACAGTCATCTGAATGGGACTAGCGCGTCGGAGGTCCCAGAGCTTGGCGACAAACTTGGCGGCCATTTGGCGACTTGGCGACGAATTTGGTGACTTTGGCGCCAAAATAGATAATACCCGAAACTTCGAGAATTTTCCCGATCCGTCTAGTAGGAACCGAGATACGCCTCGAACGTTCCTGATTGGTTGAGAGGCTTCTAGCCCCGCCTCCTGAGACCTATAAAAGGAAGCGACCGCCGCTGCCGAGGGAGACGACGAAGCCAGTAATCGAAGACGACGGAGTAGTCCGAGTTCGAGAGCCGCGGAGTCGAGTCGACGAAGTCAGTAATCCGAGCCAGAGTCGGAGAAGTAGAAGACGGAGGAGTCAGAAGCGACTGAGGCAAGCTGGTGCTGAACTGAGCTGTGCGCTACTGTCTGCAGTAGATTCTGGTTGTATGCTGTTGTATGCTACACGTCTCGGGTGAAGATAATCGTCTTCTGTGCTGTATATAGTTGTCGCTTTGTGCTGTCTTGTGTGTCTTCGTGTAAATAAACGTCGTTGTTTTTATTCTACTACTGCCTACTGATTGAGCGTTCTTTACACCATATCACTCCCACTATCCAAACGAACCCCGGTAAAGAAAATTTCGCAATAATAGAAAATAGGGTTTTTGTACATTTTTAAAACTCGGAAATAATCTATTAATAATTAGAGCCTTAAATACATTATTAGAGTTTTTTATGGCTTTAATATGTTTAAGCGTATTTTCCCTATACTTATATTTTTGTTTGTGCGTTTTTAGTTCCTTTAGACATTTTTCTATTACATTTTAAGATATTTTTCTATTACAATAAAAATAATTTGGATTTAGGTTCGTGAGTTCTAATTGTTTCCTTTAAAATTTGTCAGTTAATATTTCTTAAATTTTAACGTTTTAAAAAAATTGAGGGACAAAAGTATTATTAAATTTTAACATTATCAGTTGTTCAAGTCCATACTAGCTTTTGGTTTCAAATAATCTAAGAAATATAAATGACTTGAAATAACCAAAGAATATTATATAAAGATAAAATAATTTGTAAAAGTTTGAAAGGCTGCAAAAGTTTCAACTCATTAGTGATAATTTTTTTTTAATAATAAGATATTGATACTAAACTAGTCTTTTTTGTCAGTCTGCAGAGAAAAAATATAAAAAATATTACTGTCTTTAAAAAATGAAAGGTGTACTACATGGCTTAAAAAAAATATTAAATGATTGCGTCATCATTTTTTTTATAATCATGCGTTCATATTTTTTTTTATAATCACATTTTTCCTTTTTTTAAATTTGTTCTATATCCTGTGCGAATACTTTGTAGATAAATAAGCAGCAACCTATTTTATACGTGAGATAAGAAAACCGCCATTGAAATAGCAATGCTTTACATGTTTCCTGTAGGAATAAACAAATCTTTTTCTTTTATGGCTTTCTGCCTTTTCGCTTCGTCCAGGTGATCCGTCTCAACGCCTGAGGTCATGGATTTGTGTGGTCACTGCAGTGGTCATTTGTCATTGTCAAGAAATCATTCCTTAAGGGCCTCTTTTTCCTGTTTGTCTGTCCAGAGAATGTACCTGAGTCCACTAAATTGTCCACTAATGGAATTGGTTGTTGAGAATGAACAACTTATTAGATAAATCAAACTTTTTCCTCTGCGTGTTGCGTCGTTAGAACATGTATAATAAATGTGTCTAGTAGTTAATAATGTTGGACAAAATCAATCACATGGTTCATCAGACAGTGCATTAAAACTGCTAGTGATATAATTTACAAAGAAAATGACACTTGTTGATTTTTCTGTAAAGTATCTAATAGTTCTAAGATAATAATAAGAAATAATATTTAAAATTGGAGATGAGATTGATAAATAGAAAGAATGTTTTCGATTGAGTTAGTTCAAATTTGACATGAGTTTTGTTGAGCAATTTTTGTGCAAAATAATAATAATAATAAATAAATAAATACATTTCAACAGAATGACTTGCTTTGTTTTTAAGTTATCGTAATCATTGACATACAACTGCTCAAACTCATGGGCGTATCTCCAGAAATATGCTTTCCTGACTTAAATGTGTAGATTATTCAAAATAATTATTCTCATTTTCTTATAATTTAAATAATTTCTTTCTGTACAACACACCCATGAGAAAATAAAAAATAAAAATTTTATTGGATATTTAAGAAAATATATTAAAACAGAATTATATATAAAAAATACTATGCTAAAGCATAAAAATTTAAATAATAATCTTTTGTTAGAAGTTTTAGTTTAAAGGCAGCAGATTCAGTTGAATTACATGAATTTAATTTATAATTCATTTTTACTTTGCTAATGTATTTGAGAATAAATGGCATTTGAGAATAAATGGCACAATTTCTACAAATTGTGCAATTTCTTTAGATTGTGTTACATAATATATTTTTTTTTATTCAAATAAGATCTTTAATGACAAAAAAAGCATTATTTAGTCTCGTGAATTTCCTCAATCCCTAAAGAAAAAGGGAAAATATTTTGCTTAATGTTGTATATTTTACATGAAGAATAAATAATAAGTGACATTACAGTACTGTCAATGTTAGATTATAGATAAACCGAACAGTTAGGATTTTAATAACACTATGATGCTATTACGATATTTGGCATGCACAGGAACAGAGATTGTACAATTTTGGATATCGCTCACAATATGAAGCATAAAAATTTTTTATGAACGAATCTTGAATATTTAAATCATGCATAAGAGATTTCATTGAATGAAACAAAACCGATAATTTCTCCAAACTGGTCGCTAAATGCAGATACAACGAAAAAAGAAAACCAATGTTTTCTAACTTGAAATAAAAAAAATATTGTTTAAACAATCAGAAGTGTTTATTGACAGATTTTTTTTTCAAAATCAGAATCTTTCCATTTTTTAATTGGCCAGCATTAAGAACAATTTAAAGTTTTTTTAATCAAAGTTATTTAATTAAAATTTCAAATTTTTATTTGTATATTTATAAAAAAAGATTTATAGATATCCTCATGGAATGTTTGGTTAGTAAACCCAATTTTGGAGTTGAATTTAGTGATTTAGGTGACAAAAATAAAGTTCTAAAATTGTAAATATGTCATTATTCCTATTTGAAACCGAGATCTGTAGATCCATCTAGAAAATTCCTGATAGACGTTTAAATGGACGTTTGATTTTTTTGTTTGCATCCTGGTTCCGATGTTAATTCTCATCTGTGCGTTTGCTACCTGTGGTTTGTGTTTCTTTGTGGAATAAAATGTCATTTTCCAATCTTGAATTTTTTTACCACATATACAACCCATCCAACGAATTTCCACAACAATATGATTGGATTGCATGTTATATGACAGGAAGTTTCTACAGTATATTTTTAACAAAGTGCATAAACAATTTTCAAATATATAAGCAAATGTCCAAAGCAATAAACGTTTCAAAAATCTTGAAATCGGTAAAGATTGTTCAAATTTGAATTTATTTTTATAAATATTTTGAATTGATTATTTTAAAATAGTGCAAATAAATGTAATAACCCATTTTTCACAGAATGTGAGTTATCAACTATCATCTACTCTCCAGCTATTTGAGATAGAACATTTTGCCATCTTTTTGAAATTAATTTTATTTTTTCAGAAATGAATGTTTAAACCACAACAATTAAAAAATAGCTTCCTATCAATCAAATTAATTTATATTAATAATTTAAGGAAAATCATTAGTACACTTGTGTTTTCACATTTTTATCTAATGATTTTGCAGTTAGGCGCCATTCCAGTACAATAAGTCAATAGGATGAAATAGATCCTATGTGAAACAGATTTTAAAATAAAATCATTTCGAAAATTCTTAAATTGTGATCAAAGGAGAAATATGTTGATCAAATACATCTAACATTCCGCCCACGAACTAAAAACAATAAGAAAAATTGAAAATAATTTCCATTATCGGAGAAAAGCATATTTCATTAATTTATAATCCTATTTTAAGTACACGAATGTATATAATTAAAATCTTTTCAAGACGTGTAATTTGAGTCGACTCTAAAAATTTCAAGAAATTCAACATGCCATTAAAATTTATGAAAATGTTTAATGATTTTCCGTGTAATTAATGGCATAGAAAAGTTTTCTCTTTAGCAAATGAACTAAACAGTCATTACTATAATATTTGTGAGAAAATAATTGAAATCTTCTGATGGTTATGGATATATTCTGCAAAAAGTACATATTTTCAGAACGAAATTTGTATCTGATTTCTAGTGAATTATGAAAAGTTTCAAGAAATTCTATTGAACAAATATATATCGAAATACAATTTCTTTGAAAATATTTAAAAGGATTGAATTTCCTAATGATTCCCTCCGATTCCATTCGTTTACTAATTTTTACTGACGTAATAAACGGAAAATATTCAAGAATAGTTATATCCGCAGGGATATTTAAGACATTAGTCATTTTCATTTTCTTTCGTTTAAGATGCTTTATTGCTGTCTGAAATATTTGGATTTTAAAAGCTCAACCCTAAGAATATAAACTTTTCTGGAATTCTTGCGTTTCGACATATTTATCGTTTTCCTGCTTTAGAATGAAATCATGGAAGATACAATTTCTGTAGTTTTAATTAATTTTAGCTTCTATAATTAAAAGCTAATAATACTGAAGAATTTCAGAAAGTATTTATCTGAATTATAATACTACTTTTAATTAACTGTAAAGTTATTATATGCTGCATTACTACATTTGTAAGTTTGTTAAAAGCATACCACAGAAGGCTACCCAACCCCCTTCCCCGAAAGAGAAATCTGAATTATTGAAGCACCGCGATAGCATTGGCGAGGATTATGACTGTATCTTAAGGGCCATCACCGGCAATGGTACAGCCATTTTCGTAGGAGACGCTTTCCAATATCAGTAGTGGATAGCCAACCCACACCAATTCTGTGCATAGCAGAGAAGCGAGAACCAACCACTATATCGAAAGCTCCTCGTCCCCAATTTTGAAGTGCACCTTAGGAGATTGCTTTAAAGTCATATAATTGTGTTTTTTACTATCAGTAAATTTAGTTGTGAACAATCGGTTATATTTTTGAGGGAAATTGTGATAATTACAGTTTAACAAACAAACAAAGTTAAATTGAAAACTGAATCCACAAGCATACGATAATAGCAATGGCGATATTGATGTTAATCTGCTTTATATAAATAAAACAGAATAAAATTAAAAAAAAACTTCTTGTTTATATTTCTGACATTGTAAACGGTTTTTTTTAATGTGGACTCTTCATTATAATCCCTAATCATCCCCGTATTATTTACAGTGGATATAGGATTATATAAGTGTGAAAGGAATTGTTATGCATGACTCGATTAAAAAAAACGTTACAAAAATGCCAGATAGGCTTTTTATACCAAAACTGACTGCTATAATAATATCTATTTTCTTACTGAGTACTAAGTCCTCCATTTATCTCCAATCACATAGAATGTGAACGTGGCCGTGGCACGAATATTCATAGAAGTCGTTGCCTTGTAAATTGTCGAGTTAAAATAGCAGGCTTTGTACTGATAATTTATATCTGTTTATAAACTGCACTGCATGTTTCAAGAATTTATTAGATAAAAAAATAATTTAAAGGATATAAACTGTTCACATTTTAACATAAATTCTGTAATGCGTAACTTAAATGCAGGAAACATAAACAAAACATTAACTTAAATCGTAGGCCTAATTCTTAAGATAATTGAATCAAAATGGTTTTATTTTTTTACTGATAAATGATGCACAAATATGAAAAGATAATCCTAAGATAAGAATAAAAACCGGATACTCGGGAGGATACTGCAGTTTGAAAGACATAAAGAAATAAACATAGGAATATGTATAAATAAAGTAACCAATGATAATATTAATTATAAGCAATCGAAAATATTTTTAAGATGATTAAATTTAATATTTTTGTGAACAAATAAGCATGCTGAATATTTTTTTTCATCTTAAAGTAATAAATTCAATAAAAAATATTTATAGGAATTCTCATGCGAATCAGAATTATAGACTTTATAAGTTAACTGAATGCAGTCCTATGTTTCAAAAGTAAGTTTTCATTACTATTATTTATTCAATTTCTTCAAATGAAAAATCCAATATTATATTTATTCTATGAAATATATTTCATGAAGTTGAAAAAGTTTAAGCTCAAAACTTTCGTTCTAAGAAGTGTATGCTTTTCTTAAATATAGGAGAGATATTCTTTCATATGATGGATATTAAACAACAACAACAAAAAAAAGTCGTATGTTTCCTTTAATGACAATTGTAAGCAAACTTCAAACGATTTTGTATTGAATCGCACGCTCTGCACAGCAAGCTGAATCATTTATGAGAAGGAAAATCGTTCTTCTTATGAGAAATAATGAAAAAGCTTCTCGTGAGTACAAAAAAGAAAGAACAATTTTCGCCCGAGAAAAGCTTGTTAACAAAACCCGTATATTTAGCATTGTAGTAACGAGCTGTCTTTCTTGGGTGTTGTTTTTCTTCTAAAACTTTCCGGAGTTTCAAACTAAATGAAAAAAAAAAAAAAAACCAGAGACAAAAGAGGAAGAAAAAATTCTGAAATGTCTTTAGCTTTCTTGACAGAGAAAATTGAATTTTAAGGGAAAAAAATCAAGCTTCGTTCGTAATGGAATAAACTCGTTATTTCGTAATTGCATGGTGAGAAGGCCATTTTAAGATAAAATACTCAAATTCTCGAGCGAGCTAATCAGCAAGATTCGAATTGAAAACAATTAACGAAATCTGTTTTCCTTCTCGCTTCCATGGAACGAAATATCTGTTATTTGTTGCTCCTCGTTTAAGTAAGAATAACAACGTAGTCTTAGAGATGGAATTGGAATATTTCTGTTAACAATGCAAAGAAAAATACTTCGCTTTTGGGTAAAATTAGAAAATTCTATTTAATTTCAACAGAAATTAAATGTTTCCATTGCATAAATATTAGCTGATAAATCCGGTTTAGTTTCGAATGAAAATATTTTGTTACCTGATTTGATTCAGTATATACATAATTTTATGGAAAATACTCCAACAAATCGAGCATTAAAGTTCTTTGTTTTTAATAAAATTGAGAAAATAAACTGGATACTACCGATTTTTAAAAGTCATAGTTTTCAAAAAAATTAGTCTATAGCAAAAAGGATTCTTGAAAGAATCTTAAATCTGAACTTGACTCGTAAATTATGAGTAATATTTAAACAATGATAAAACGTTTGATTACATGTTGCAATTAGCAACTCGAAGACTAAGAATTGCAATGAATCAGGGTAAAAGATTCTCTTCATAGAAATAACAAATTTTAGATAAAATTATTTTTTCTATTTCAGTAATCAATGATTTTTAGGACTAAAATTGAAACATTCATTAAGGTATTCGTTATGTTTTACAGAATTTGTGAGCTAAGGGAAAATATTGTTGAATAACTTCAATTTCTGCAACTCACAATCTATTTACATTTTTTTTATTTATTTAAACTGAAAATTACTGATAAATAACTACTTTTTAAAAATTTTAACTTTTCACGAATATATAGACTGATTATCATCTATAATTTATCATGAATATATTGATATTGTTACGAATCCGTAATGCGGCTTCCCAGCATAGTTGGTTCCATCATTGGAAAGAATGTTTTACAGTCATCTCTATGGGACAGAATCTGGGCGTCGTGTCGGGGGTCCCGGAGCTTGGCGACAAACTTGGCGACTTGGCGACCAATTTGGCGACTATGGCTCCAAAATAGATTATACCCGAAACTTCGAGAATTTTCCCGATCCGTCCAGTAGGAACCGAGATACGCCTCGAACGTTCCTGATTGGTTGAGAGGCTTCTAGCCCCGCCTCCTGAGACCTATAAAAGGGGCTGCATTGCCAGAGAAGTGAGGTCAGTATTCCGAGCCAGAGTCGTAGAAGTAGAAGACGGAGGAATCGGAAGCGACTGAGTCAAGCTAGTGCTGAACTGAGCTGTGCGCTACTGTCTGCAGTAGATTCAGGTTGTATGCTGCTGTGTATGCTGTTGTATGCTACACGTCTCGGGTGAAGGTAATCGTCTTCTGTGCTGTCCTGTGTGTCTTCGTGTAAATAAACGTCGTTGTTTTTATTCTACTTCTGCCTGCTAATTGAGCGTTCTACACACCATATCACTTCCACTATCCAAACGAACCCCGGTAAAGAAAATTTCGCAACAATATCATCTTCTGATTTGCTAATGTTTTCAATGCAGTAAATTTCTGTGGAAATATACAAAACTGCACATATTATTAAAATGTAACTACCTTTTACACCTTGCTATGCTGTGAGTCTTTTTTCCCTCCAAAATGAGCACTGGATTAACTAAAAATAAAAAAATAACCAAAAAAATAACTAAAAATAACACGTATAATGTTCATGAGTCTATTTCTAATGTTTCGTATGTTCTCAGAAGTTTTCAAACTGTTAAATCTCGACAATGACATTTAATAAGCTTATTCAATCAACATGCTTATTCTTACCACATTGCTAATTTTTTAAATCCATTTATTAATGAAGATAAAATAGGTAAATTGGCTCTTTTAATTAAATTTTAGATTACAAATTTAATGTAAATTAGAAACATGTAAATCAAATCCTCATTAGACTCTAAAAACAAGCCCATTTAAATTTTATTAATCCTTGTGGCACACAACATTTTATCTATTTCTGTATTACGAAACATCTGAAGAACTTCAACCATTGAATCATTGATATAATTTATCTCGAAGTTTGGATTTTCTCGTATAAAAAAGTGTATTATTTGTTTATTATTATTTTACTAATTGAGATAATAACTAAAACCAGATTAGTTAATAAAAGTTTGTGCATAGTCTTTGTACCTAAATTGATTATTAACTTCAAATTTTGAATCTGATTAATTCAGTTCAATGCAAATTCTGATTTTCAAATTTGAATCTGATTAATTCAATTCAAAATCTGATTAATTATTTGTTCATATCTGTGCCGATGCAATAACTCAAAAATGTTGGAAGCTAGAAAAATGAAATATAAATTTTATGATCTTGGCAAAAAATCACATGCAAGTATTGAACTTGAAAGAAAAGAGTCATAAAATTTATGGCCTATTATATTCTCTATGCAATGAAGCTAAACACTTACATTATTTAAGTGTAGGAGAAATTAATTTGTAAGTATTTCAGCTAATTTTAAATTACAGAGCAGTTGAAATATCAATGACTTATTAATTTATACAAGATTCAGGAAAATAGGAATGCTTATTCAAGTTTTATTCATTAATAATCTCGTATATCTGACATTTTTATGATGGTATATCTGTTGGCTCAAAGTCTGAGGTCCTTAAAAATTTATTCCAGAGATAAAGAACTGGTTTTAAAAATCTGTAATCAAAGACTTTCAACTTAATGCAGTTCCTTGAAAATTTCATGACATTCAGTAAATTTAAAACCTCTTTCTATTTTCAAAACAGTGTAAGCAAAGCAAGAAAAAATCCAATGCATTTTATATTACAAGTATATACTTTCATATTTATATTCGCAGTAATATTTCTCTTCACAGAAAAAAAAACACAATTTTAATATCATTTTATCCGTTTTACATTTTTATGCAAGATTATTTTTAGGAAATTCGCAATGAAAGCTTTTGCACGTTTTACCGATGGGTCTCGTTTTACTCAATGTTTTATTGAATAAGATTCTTCGATAAATTCAATTACTTGCTTAGTACGTGCAGTGTAATTGAATACATTTTGCATGTAAATGCAATTTTGTATAGGAAAATCGTTTACATATAGCTATTTAGACATAGACGTTTACATATAGACGTTTACATATAGCTATGTTGAAAATATAAATTTGATAAAGAAACTCAATATATATTTGAATTTATTAATCTTTCTTCTGCTATCGATTTTGTGTAGCTTGTCAAATATATAATTATAACATCAATTGCCTCACAACTTCGAAAACATTTTAAATTTATTATCTAAAATATATTCAATTTTATAAAATATCTTAACATACAGTCCATGGACGTTTATGAAGATTCTTTGAATGAATTAATAATTAAAAAAAGGCAACAGGGGTGATCTTTCTGAAACTTTCATGCATACAATCCAATAAAGTTCCCTACGCACAAATTATGGAACTTCGGTAATTACGAATGTCTTGCATGATATTGACGAGCAATAGTTACTAAATATAGATCATTGACGTGAATCGGGTATTTTTAATGAATATATTGTGGGAATATGTATTTTGATGAAACACAGTTATAGTCGCAAGATGGCATTCCAATTTTATTTCATTTTTTAAGCTTTATATGCATGTGAAAGTACAGAAAGACAGACGATCATATCTTTAGCAAATTTGATTCAAAATTTGATAAGGATCTGTCTTTTATACACTAAAATTAAATACGAAATTATATCTATGCAACTCTTTTGTTTTGTAGTTGGGGAGTTCAAGTGTAATATAAATGTAGACCTTCCATGAATGAAGTTCGTTCAAAATTTGTTAGGAGTTTGTATTTTATATATTAAAATTGTATACTAAATTTTATCTATGCAATTCTTTTGTTTTGTAGTTAGGGAGCTCACTTGCAGTCGACATGAAAATTTTCTGTGAATAAAGTTCCTTCAAACTTTCATACGAATCTAACTCTTTCGTAATAAGTCCACACAGCAAATTTCATTGATCCAGCTGAAATATTTTTCGAGTTAATAGATACACAGACATAATACCAAGAAATTTTGAGAGATTACAATATTTCTTCCACACTTCATATGCAAGAAAGTATTGAGAGCAATCATCAAGGGATACTTCATTTTAATTTATTTATTTTATTCACAGAAG
Source organism: Argiope aurantia (assembly GCA_026543865.1). Taxonomy (NCBI): domain Eukaryota; kingdom Metazoa; phylum Arthropoda; class Arachnida; order Araneae; family Araneidae; genus Argiope; species Argiope aurantia. Next base: position 31,473 of record JAPMOR010010352.1, on the reverse strand, counting down.
AATAATTTTGGTATTTTGAATACTTTAGTTATACAATTTATTTAATCGCATCACAATTATGCATAACATCTTTCAATTATTTTACCATCTTACAAAAATATACGTTATTTATAGATATAATATGCAGCAATACGAATCATCCATTTTCCCCCAGAAAATGCATTCAATAGACCAAACATTTCTGAAAAAAGCAAAGGAAATATGTCAAAGAGTTTCTAAGTCAAAAGAGGCTGATTTTGCCTCGTAAGAAAGACTTGGAGGACATATTAACAACAACAACAAAAAAAAAATCCAGTGCAATCTTTCATGAGCTGAGCCGACATTATTGGCTTTGTCTGTGTTTACATAACGACAGTTTTTCCGTCAAGAATGGGGCTTTATGACATCACGTGATTTAGAACACATCGGTGACCTTATGAGGTCTATCAAGACTTCGTGTTTGTTAAGCAAACATATTGAAGACATGCTTCTCGGATACTAAATTAAGTACGATAATATTTTTTTAAATAAGTAATACGCGTTAATAAATAATAGATTCAACAGGTCAAATAATTTGATTAATTTATTCTGTTTATTGTTGAGAAATAAATTTGCAGACATAAGTTAATTTAAGTTTTAATCGGTGTTTCTAGCTGCTAGTTTTCTACTTTATTCATTTGTGAGTTACCTATATTTGAAAAATTCATTTAATTTTTTTATTCAATTCATATCATAAATAAACTAATTTCACTACAATTATAATACATTTTCAGCATAATCTTTTGATTTTTTTACTCGATATCAAACATTTAGAAGTTAATTTAAAATTTAATCTGTGTATCGCCCTGTTAGTCTTTTACTTTAATTATTTGAGAATTACTTAGATTAGAATTAATAGTTAAATTATTTATTCAAATCAAGTTTTAAGGTTATTTTTCCAGAAGCAAAGAAAATTTTTTACAATTATAACTATTTTAAAGCAAATATTTTTTCCACACAATGTCAATGTTTTACCACTGAATAGTTGCGAATTAAACATTATAATTTCCTGAATTAAAACTTCTGAAGTTACAAAACAAAACCATCTTTGCGTCCTACATTTGCATCTGAACATACAAAATCCTGTAATCCTACATTTAGAAAATGTAAGATTATGGCCCGAAAAGCCTAAATTACTAGACATTGTCTGTAACTTTTGGAGCTTTATTCATATATATATTTTTTCTGAAAATATGAAGGCGTATTACTCGGAATAATCTATCAGGATTTCATATTGTATAGACTATAATTTTGTATTCTCTTATAATAACATAATTTAATGCCGTTAAAGCTTGATTAACATCCATTTTTGTTAATATGAAAATGTTTTAGGCTGTATCAGAACTACTATTAATAAATTTTAAAAATACATCAAATTTTATACTGAAAGAAATTGAAAAGAAATAAAGGACGGAATTTTACAGTTAAGATTTGCTACCTAAAAATATGTGACGGACTTGCAGACATTCTTTCTATAATATGCCGAAGCAAAATTCTTCGAACAGATCCATCAACAAGTCATTTACAAAATACATGCTTTGATTAATTTATTGACTATATAAATCAAAGCCACAAAATTGATTTGTATGTATACTCTGTACCTAAGTGTTGTTTCTTTCAAAACTGCTGTTTGCTTTCTAATATATTTTTACTATAATTATTCTACCTTTTTCTTCTTTTTATTTTTTATTATTCGTTTTGTCGGGGAGTTGCAGCAACCATTCCTTTCTAATAGTCATATGTCTCCAATTGGGAGTATTATTATCAACAGGTAATAAAGTTTAATAGGTTGTAAACCAAATAATCATATTTATTATATATAATTTACTTAATTAAAAAGAACCGAGGAATTGCATTTAAAAGTATATTTCCAGTTACAAAGTTTAATCTAGGCCAATTGCATGAATAAACTTTGAAATATGGGAAGGTTGATTTTAAAAGTCTAAAAAATAATTTTGCATTTAATCTGAATGTTTTAAAAATGTCAAACAGTAAAATATTTTTATATCCATTTTTGCATAAACAATACTTCATTCCTGTTTGTACAAAATTTCAGAAGGCAAATTCATTGACTTTGATCAAATTTTAAATACCTCTGACAGATGTCTGAACAAGTTTTTCATTGCATATTTCAGGGACAATATTCATATCACAATAAGTTATTGAAATATTTGATTAAAAAATAATCATGTATTTATTACCTCTTATTAAATTTTTAAAATTGACTAAATAATATATTAATTGAAGTGTTTATAAAATTATTTTAAAAAGAACATTTTTATTACATATACAAAATTCCATTTTTTGCAATATTTGCATACTTATGCAACTACATTGCAATTGTTTAGAACAAATATCATCAGAATTTTAGATGTTCTTCTTTGCTTTGTTACATCATTTTTAGGAAAACTTGATATCACGCATAAGACTTCGAGCAAAAAATTTTTTCTTATTTGGAATTTTTGCAACTTTTCTGAGACACCTCAGATGTTAAGTTTCTCAAGTTTATTTTCTTTATTAAATCGAAGTATAACTACGAACCAATGAAAATGAACAACAATATGTGTGAGTATAAAATTTTTCATAAGTAAAGTGAATTAAATGATGTGCTATATGGCAAACATTTGTTTTTGACAACTTTAAATATTGAATTAATATGTATTTGAAAATAAATGTTTCCATTTAAATTTTCGACATGCGGTTCTAAATTTAAAATTAAGTGACTCTCAGCAGATTTTATAGATAGAAATGTTATATTTTATTTAAGTATAGATAACTATTGAAATAATATGTTATATTTTTTTTTTTTTTTTTTTTTTTTTTCTACGTATACACCATATAAATTTATTTTTTTTTAATTATTTTTTTGATTTTAATTTCACGCAAGAACAAAAGCGTTTTAATAAAATTTCCATCTTATTTAATGAAAGTTTGTAATTGAAAGTGTATATCTAGTGGCAAAAATTAGTGAAAGATCGTTTGTTTACTCTTTCGAGGCACCCTATATACTTTGGTGTCAAAAGTTATGGAATTCCTCCTAACAAAGCATCGGTCCTCCTTTACCCTGCCAAGTGCAGCAACTCAACGAGGTATGAAAACAAATCGTTTTAAGTCCCCTGCAGAAATACTGACCATGTTGGCTCTATAGACGCCTATAATTACAAAAGTGTTGCCAGTGCAGGATTTTGTGCACGTATTAACCTCTAGATTACGTCTCATAAATATTCGATATTCTGGGCGATCCAGGTGACCAAAACATTTATTGAAATCGCGCAGAATGTTCTTCAAACCACTCGCAAACAGATGTGGTCCGGTGACATGGCGCATTGTCATCCATTAAAATTCAATCGTTGTTTAGGTACATGAATTCCATGAATGGCGGCATTTGGTCTCCAAATAACTAAAAATAATCATTTTAGGTGAATGAACCGCTCAGTTGGAGCAGGGAATTCAGCCCATTCCATGTGTTACAAACCTGCGATTCGGCTTCCCAGCATAGTTTGTTCCATTAACAGAAATAAAGTTTTAAAGTTATTTGAATGGGACGGAGTCCAGGTGTGTGTCGGAGGTCCCAGAGCTTGGCGACAAACTTGGCGACCATTTGGCGACTTGGCGACGAATTTGGCGACTTTGGCGCCAAAATAGATAATACCCGAAACTTCGAGAATTTTCCCGATCCGTCCAGTAGGAACCGAGATACGCCTCTAACGTTCCTGATTGGTTGAGAGGCTTCTAGCCCCGCCTCCTGAGACCTATAAAAGGTGCTGCAGCCGCCAGAGAAGTCAAGCCAGTAGTCAGAGTGGACGGAGTGGTCGAAGAAGAGTAAGCGGAATCGACGGAGCGAAGTCAGTAATCCGAGTCCGAGTTGGAGAAGTCGAAGACAGAGTAGTCTAAAGCGACGGACTCAAGCTAGTGCTGAACTGAGCTGTGCGCTACTGTCTGCAGTAGATTCTGGTTGTATGCTGCTGTGTGTGCTGTTGTATGCTACACGTCTCGGGTGAAGATAATCGTCTTCTGTTCTGTATATAGTTGTCGCTTTTCTGATGTCCTGTGTGTCTTCGTGTAAATAAACGTTGTTGTTTTATTTTCTACTGCCGTCTGCTGATTGAGCGTTCTACACACCATATCACTTCCACAATCCAAACGAACCCCGGTAAAGAAATTTCGTAACACATGTATAACAACTCTCAGTATTGTAAAACCACCACCAGCTTGCCCAGTGCCTTCTTGACAATTTCACAAGAAGGCACTGTGCACAAGACATCATAAGGGTTTGCGCTACATTCCAGCCATACCATCAGGTCTTACCAACTGAAATACTGGCTAATCTGACCAATCCAAGGTTTAACAGTCATCTGGGGTCGACCGATATGGTCACGAGCCCAGGAGAAGCGCTGTAGGTGATGCTTTTATTAAAGGATCTTGAATCGGTCATTTGCTGCCATATCCCATTAAAGCCAAATTTCGTTCGCATTGCCCTAACGGATACATCTGTCATATATCCCACATTGATCCCTGCAGTTATTTCGAGTAATGTTGCTTGTTTGTTAACACAGACAGTTCTATTCACACGTCACTGGCCATGGTCAATAAATGCAGGAGGTCGATCACTACTTTCTCAATTGATGTCCGAAATTAGGTATATTCTCGGCATACTCTTGATATTGTGGATCTCGCAATGTTTAATTCTGAAACAAGTCATTTAATTCCGTGCAGCCATAATTACATCAGAAATCTATTTACATGAATCATTTGAACACAAATGAAAGTTCTGCCATTGAATTATCCATTTATACATAGTGTACGAGATAGTATTGCTATCTGTATTTTTTGTATATTGTTATCCCATGACTTTTGTAAATTCAGTGTGTGCGTGCATTCTTGTTTCTTTGTAGTATGTATCTGCTTTACAAGAACTTACTCTGTTTGGTTTATCTATTCACCCTTTCAACTGGTTTTCGGTATTTTTCCGACATATGCAAAACTAAGAAATATTTTAAGCAATTATGTATTTAAAAATATTAACCAAATAATTGAGATAATCAATCGATAATATTTATTAAAGTTTTCAACGTGAATTTAAAAGAACAGTAAAATGAATGATAAAATATGTGTTCTGTTGAGCCAAAATTTTACGTACACAAATCTCTGATATTAAAGAAGATTCTAGAAATGTCACTATGAGCTATTATAATCGCCACATTTGGAATAATATTGTCCTTCGGAAATTAGAATGTTTATTGAAATAAACGTAAACTTCCATAAACGCGCTGTGCTACTGATTTAAATCCAATAATAAAGCGAACCAAATACTTTTGTACTTGCAGATAAAGATAAATGGCATCTTATATTATTTTTTTGAATATTTTTTAAATTTATTATTTTTAATAAATTATGCTAGAAATTTAGAAATATATGAAAATAAATTATAAATATCAATTAATTGTTATCCCAATTAAATTTTTTCTTTATATTGTAATCATTTTTAACATTTACCTTAGAAAGGAAACATATATTTTTTGTTTGATTAATAATTCACAGGTGTTAGAATCTAGCTTATTCATGTGTAAGAGAATAACATCAATTTAATAAGAAATAAAATAAAATTTAAATTACAAGGGCAATTCAATTCCTAGTTCTCATGTAAAGTAACACTTTAAGTTCCCGATTATATCTCTCCGTTTTTCATATTTGTAAGCATATTTTCTCAAAATTATACCGTTAAACTACTTCTAAGATTAGATGTTTGGTTAAATACAAAAAAAAAATGTTTATTTATTTTGAAATCTCATTTTACAGAATTTCTAGCAATTTTATAAAATAACTATTCACTGCGTAGGTGAATAAATTATCAGATTTCTTTAAATAAAACTGAATATTTAAATACTTTTATCTTTTTCAAATAAGAATTGTTTCTAATTAAAATAGAAATACTTCAAATTGCTTTATCTATTCTATTTAATCATATCAACATAGTCTCAGTTGATTTTTCATTTCTCATGAACGTTCACCTTCTCTCTTTTTTCTTCATTTTTCGTTTTCTTAAATTCTTATAAGTATATTTAGTTTTAAAATATTTGCTCTAAAGTTGTAAGTTTACATTTTAAAAAAGTAGATGAAATTATTTCTATAATTTGTATCAGAATCAAATTGCATTAAAAATTTTTAAGAAGAATATTCAGCTTAATCTAGCATTACCGAAAAATTTTATTTTAGAAAATACGAAAAAAAAAAGAATTAAAATAAACAGAATAATTAAAAAGTAACAATGTTTACGCTTTATCAAAAGTGGGAAAATAACGATAAAATAGTAATAAACAAAAATACTCTTTGAATAGATGTCCTGAATAAATAGAACAACAACAACAACAAAAATAATAAGACAGATTAAATTTAATCAACACTTAGAAAATATTCCAAGAACTCACGCCATCTTAAAGCTGCAAACTATTTTTAAACTATATACACTCCAAACAATGACAAGTTGCCTGGAATAAATAAAGAAAAAGCAGCCAGAAATGTCAATAAATCTCTCTGCATAAATAAACAAAAGTTAAAAAAAGTGCGCAGACGAGGGGTTATGATAACAAATTCCGATCAAAGGGCTCCGAGATCAGGGAACCACCAGCCAGCAACTTTTAAATGCTCAACTTCCTCCATTTTCTGCGTTGGCTCTTCATAAGCAAGCCCTCAAGCCCTGCCATTAATCAAAGAACAATTATTAATTGTTTATACACTTTTTTCAACACCAGAGCTCTCTTTTTTCAGCCACCATCTTCTTTTGTGGAAGGCTGAGATTTGTCAGCCATTTTTCCAGAGCTCTGAAAAATGAGCGTAAGCCTTTTAATTAGCCTTATTTTAAAAGGAGGGCTTAAAGCCAATAGAGATAACATAGGCCGTTACGACCATTACTCTGGTATTGTGTTCAAAAAGCCAAGCTATTCAGGGGTTGGAGGAATAATGGCCGGGAGAATGGCCCAGCAAGAAACAAGTCGTTTCGAACAGCGGGATGTCTTTGTAATGATAAATTGAGGAGCCCCCAGAAAGTATGTTGTGTTTGTTGTATAGTTGATTAAGCCTTTTGTTTTCGTAGGGTTATACATACATCTCGCCAATTTGTAGTGCATTGCACCAGTCGCCAGTATTTGGATAATTAATGCTATTTTCATCGCGGAAATGAAAATTAATGGTCTTAAACCTTACTTGAAAAGCCACTCGAGCATTTGTTTCTTTTTGGCATTTTTCGACCAGCTAATAACGTTTGTTTCTTTCTTTGGTTAGGGTTTTAATCAAATTAAGCTTCGCAAATATTTGCTCCTTTTTTCCGCATAACTGTTTCGTTTTAAAATTACCGCGTTTCTGAATCTGACACTGTTTGGAAATCTGTAGAAGTTTAAGTAATTTTGTTTTTTGGTAGAGCTTTCTTTGAATGGGGATAAAGGTTTATGGATAGAATTTAAATAAAATGCACCAAGTATAGCAATGAGATAATTTTTTCCTTTGTTTCGAATTAAATAGCTCTAAAAGCAATTTAAATATATTTTTTTGTATTCATGAGTGTTTAGAATTAAAATGTAGTGTTTATTATTTAACAATGTATTCTGTTTTGTTCTGTGCAAAATTCACTGTTTATTATTGAATTAGATAATATTTTTAACACTGGTAATTGGTTTGTTGGTGATTGTAAAGATGTCATCAGGAAATAGTGTTTGTAACTTGACAATGCTTAAATATATTTTGCTTTGTTTTGTGCAAAATTCGCTGCTTGTTATTGAATTAAACTCACAATATTTTTTAACACTTTTAATTGGCTTAGTTGGGACTTGTATAGATGTGAGCAAGTAATAGTGTTCATGACTTAACAATGTTTAAATGTATTTCGTTTTGCTCTATATAAATTTCGCTTTTATTATTGAATTAAACACATAATATATTTGAACACTTTTAATTGGCTTAGTTGATGCTTGTATAGATACGAGCATGTAATATTGTTTATAACTTAATAATGCTTAAATGTACTGAGTTTCGTTCAGTGTAAAATTCCCTGTTTATTATTCGATTAAACACAAAATTTTTTAAACACTTTTTGTTGATGCATGTATAAATATGACCATTTAATGATGTTTATAATTTAACAGTAATTAAATGGATCTTGTTTTGTTTTGTGAAAAATTCGCTGCTTAATATTGAATTAACCACATAATGTTTTTAAGCACTTTTAATTGATTTAATTGCTTATATAGATGTGACTAGTTAATGGTGTTTATAACTCAACAATGCTTAAATGCATTTCATTTTGTTTTAGGCAAAATTCGCTGTTTGTTGTTAAATTAAGTCCACAATATATTTTAACACTTTTAATTGGCTTAGTTCATGCTTTTATAGATAAGATCAGATAATAGGGTTTATAATTTGACATGGCTAAAATGAATTTCGTTTTGTTTTGTGCAATTATTTGATTGAACACATAATATTTTTAAGCACTTTTTATTGATCTAGTTGATGCTTATATAAATGTCACCAAGAAACCGATTACTTACTCACTTACCGAATGAAAGTACTGAAATATTTTATTCTTGCATATACTAGATGCTAGTGCACTATTTCGATAATTTTCTAACTATCATCCAATTAATATATCAATGATACCACATAATCCATTTTATTATTTTAATGAATTATAAACTAATAAGTATAAAATTATTAAATTAAAATACTTTTTAGCATACTATTGAAAGTGTTTTTCTAGAATCAGCTTTTATTAAATTTATTTAAGCTCTGGTATATCTAATTTAAAGGATATTTTTTTATTAATTCTAATGGCACTAGTTTTATGCTTGTACATATGATTTATTGAAATAGGACTTCATACATACGATTGAATACTATACAAATCAGAATCCAATATATAATTTGATATATTATAATGAATAATATCGATCACGTGCAGGCGAGTTTAATTACTGCCGTTTAATTAAGACATAATTGCAAAAGATTATTCGCATATTTGAAATATTTACAGTAGATTTGAGACACAGAAGCAATGGAGCAATGAACAATTTTTATAGAAATACAGTTTTCCCTCATACCGAAATGAAAAATATACTTTTTACGAAGTTATAGTATAATATATAAAAAGAATATTAGCTCCCTTTTATTAGATAGCATATCTTCATAAATTGATTTTTTTTTTAAATTTTGTTTTCACACTTGCGAAACATGCATGAAAATATTAGTTTCCTCATAAATAAGATATTTCAGATATAGTTTTTACTTTCCCAATAGAATTTTTTTTAGAAAAGTAGCATAAAATGTAAATAACTATAATTTCATGCATGAAAATTACACATATAAATTTTTACGGAAATAATCTGGTTAAGCCCAGTATGCTGAGAGATGGAGATAATGATTTATTGTATAGATGTTCCGAGAAGCACAAAGAATATGTGGCAAAACATGAGCCAAAATGTACAAAAAGCAAAGTCCTTGCAGGCAGTAACAAAATTTAGCTGATAACAAATCGCTAAATATATAACAGTGCAGATTCGATGCGTTCAGTGTAAAACAACTGGAGAAATTGTTCTGCAATCAACACTTCAAAGAGATCATTGAATTTTAATATGGTCAATTTATCTTTTATTGTCTTCCAACAGAATTTCCCAGAATTCTCTTAATCACAGCTCGTACTAGAGATATCGTTATAATTCGTTTATTTTCCAGAACCGTCATTTTCGTCATCAAATTCCCCTTTTCTCCTCCAATTTTGTGCCAATTTCGGATAACCATTGAACTGACATCTATTATGAATAACTATAAATCTTTCTTTCAAGCGATGATATTAATATTGCATGCAAACAGAATTGTAGATTCGTAAAAATATTTGCTTGCTTTTTCGCAAAGTAACTACATAATAAATAAAATGTAATATTTCAAAAAGTTAAGAAAATACTATGTTTCTAGAAAATCTACGTTTGGGGAAATCATATACTGGATGAATAACTTTAAAATTGAAATTCTAATTTCTGTACAATCTCTAGAACTGTGTATAATATAAAATTTTCTAAGATAGTTCACTACGTTTTATGATATGTCTAAAATTCCGTTTATACCAACTTATTTATCTTAAATTCTCATTTATAATTTTTAAAGATATTTCACTTTTCCTAATTTATAAAATTGTTGCGATTTTTCCTTTGATTAAGAGTTCTTTTTTCTGGATTCATATCTAGAAGTTTTGCCGTATGTTGTCTGGACAGTTCTGAGTATTTGGAATCAACAAATATTCAATATATTTTGAAGCATGTTCTCAAGAACATATGTTTCCGAAAAACATTCCTTTGCCCCTGGAAGAATTCTAAATTTTTGAAGAGTGAATAAATTTAAATATGAAGGTTGATGTTGAAAAGAAAATGGAATTTTCTATCTGTGATATAGTGCACACGAAATGTTTGCTAGTAAAGTATCACATCAAAGGACGATCTTTTTTTTTTCTTTTCATTTTTTCTGTTGGGGAAACCGAATCGTGTTTTCCATCATTCATTGAAAAACAAATTTAAGAAAGCAAAGAGATCAGAATAGATAAAGAAAGGATAATTAAAAAAGATAAATTTTTTTCTTAGAGAGTCGCATATATTTAAATATTTTTGAAAAAAAATTATAAATGCAGCTTCAAATTGGTTTTAAATTGTTGAAAAATAATTTCAATAAACTGATTGTAAAAACATCAGAACATTGGAAAATTTATGCCACTTTGAATAGTAGGTTAGTTATAAAAATTAAAAATTGAGACTTTTTCATTTCTTCAAGGAAAGGGTAAGGTAAGGAAATAAAAACTAATCTTTTTAAATGTGTCTTATATTTTCGAAATTCATATATTGCCTATATATTGAATGCATATTTAATTCTGTATGTTTATGAACAGCTTTTTTATTCATTTTTTTCTTCCGTTTATATTCTTTTTTCTTGTTGTGTGTCTTTTCAGGAATATTCAAAAACTTTGAAAAAATTTAGGTAGAAAAATCCGTACAATTGGAAGGAGTTGCGATTTGTAAATAATTAAAAAAATTCTATTCTTAGCGAATAAATATTCAAACATATAAAAAGTAGATACTCTAATCAACTACGTTCTTTGCAACTCATTTGATACAGATATTGTTAAAAATCTTTATTTGTTTTTAATTTTTGGTCAAATACTTGAGAAAAATATATTATATGAAATGCTAAGGCTAACAATCTTTTCATTTGAAAGTTTCTAGGAGTATAATGGTTTAATGCGATTCTTCATATAATAAAGATAAAAACTTGTCCAAAGAAATGCTAGAAAGCAAATGAATTAATACTTTTTCAAATGTATGCTATATATTGCCCTGTCCAGTATGAAGCATAAAATATATCATAATAGTTGTATAATAATGTATCTTTTGATTTTCTGCTACCTTTGCCATCACCTTTAAAACGGGTAAAGAAGAATCTATTTGGTTACTTTAGGCAATATTTTACCCTATTAGGGACTAACAATCTATTTTGATGGAAGTTTCTAGGACCAAAATTGTCCAATTCATGCATCACGGATGTTTCAAGACATGGTTTAAAGAGTATATAAATGAAGTCACATATCTAAAGACGACATTTAGTTCCCTCATCTGTATTGACCTTTCAGGATTTCACACGGAATGGTTTAACAATCCCACATGAGAAATTTAAAATTTTTATAATTTAATTCCTCGGCTGATTGCTATTTATAGCAAAAATGCCGTTTATTAATTAAAAATTTTAGTATTTTCTCATAGCATTTCCGTCAGTTTGCCCCTGAGATACATATATATGTATATAGGTTGACTCAGAAAATCTGCTGAGTAATTTACAATGAAATTAATTATAAAAATAAAAATTATTGTTGATGAGAAATATATGCTCATGATTGCAATGTATAATTACTTCAGAAGCTCCCGATGTAGCAATAAAAAGCTTAAAGAACTATATATTGCGTATGTTCTGTTACGAATACAATCTACAGGATGTAGATCTTAGAGCATCTCATTCATGAATACTATTTTTGGAATGTTCCCTGAAAGATTTCTTTTCGAGATGTATCAAATACTTTCTGTGATTTGCAATGGACCTCTATTTATTTGTCATCTTCCGCATTTTAAGTACACATGCCATTAAAGACCTTGCAAAATGCATGGCGCCATCTTCATAAATTTCTTATACGATGTGCAGCGCCTCATGTGACAAATATTCCAAGTTTCGTCCACTAATTTCCATTTGATCTTCATTCACACTAGTCACAAAAGCTCGATTAACGATGCATTCAATACGACTCCTCTTAGTATTGAATGTTCGTGCTCCCTGTATTGTATAAACTTCTTTTTGCAATTACTTATTGGTATACTACATAATCAGTCTCTGATTTTTTTTAAAACTACCAAATGGAAACAATCACAATTTTATTGAAAATATTTTTTGAGCATGAAACACACACACACACACACACGCGCGCGCGCGCACGCACACGCCTTATGATGGAAAATAAAACTTGTCTCGATTCTCTACAGCAATTTCTACCATCATAGTCACCCCTCTCGCCAACCCCCAGGAACTGCTAATGCAGTTCCTTCTTCCTTCACTCGCCATCTACTAAACTACTTCAGCAATAACCACTAAACCACTTTAGTGTAGCAATGAATATATTCAGTGTGAATTTATTCCAAAAAATGATAAAAAAAATGAAAGAAATATAAAATGTAAAGCAAAAATCACCCGCATCAAAGTTCTTTGTAAACACAAATAACCTTCCATTTAAATAACTATATACATCCACCAAAGAAACAAAAAATATTGTGTTTTTCTCACAATTTTTCAAATTTGGAAACTATACCATAGAAACAGAATAAAAAATTTATATTTACAAAACAGAAAAAAAGAAATTCAAAAGAATTCTACTTTTCTCACAATTGTTCAAATTTGGAAGCTACGCTACAGCATCAGAATAAGAATTTGATATTTACAAAGAAAAAAAAATGCCTGAAAGCAGGTATGTTTAAATTCAGGTATATTCATTCCGAAACTTCGCTGCGTACACATAAACGTTTAACCCTGTCTCGTTCATTACGACTGGATCTTCTTATGAACGATTCTTGAGCATTTTCATTAGACTTGTCTTCTCTTTTTTGACGATTTTGTTTTAAAATCGAGACGGTACGACTTAAACTCATAGTAAAAAATTTTGTCTGTTTTTTGACTGTAAATTTTTTGTTTAAAAATTTTTCAAACCGTTGCAAAAATAGCGTTTGCTTGAAATCTTACCAAACCGTGTGTTGATGTTTCCGGGCGAGGTCAAAGTGTTGCCAAATGGTTATTAACAAAGTCGGCCTGATTTTGCGTCCACGTAAACATTTTATATATATATAGGTATTCTTCGTGTCACTCACGAAATCCTTTTGCCACTTGAATTTACCATGTAAACAATTAATAGTTAATTTCAAATTAAAATAGTACGGTCAAAAACGACGCTTCAATTATATACACTTGAGGGGGAGAAACTAAATAAAAAAGCACCTAACAGAGCTGAAGTCAAATTCAAAGAATGACGAAGAATTCCGAAAATGTGCTAATTTTCCGCGTCTCACCCTTTAGTGAGGTAGAATCATTGAAAAATGATAGTCACAGGAGGCTGAAACGAGCAAAGGTTTTAAAACTTTTTGATACTACCTCGGGGGGAGGGGGGACAATGATCAAAAGTCTCTTGAAAATATCTTTTCGTCTAAGAAAAAACATCCAATTGTGGAAAAACAGCCATTTTTAAATTCTGTTGCAACACTTCCTAACAATATAAAAATCTCGGAATCTGCGAAATTTTCAAGATGAAGCGTGGAATTTCGATTCTGAAATAACATTATAGATGTATCTCACAATGTTTTATGAGACGGTGAATTGTCATAACATCCAATCCGCCAAGTAATTCTTTTCATTCAGAATACCTTGTTCCTACATTATTATTGATTGACTTTGCAAAACCGCCTCTTTACAATTATCCGAGCAATTTTTCAGAATTTCCCTGCATTTTTTTTCAGTGAAATCAGAATTTATTTCATTTATAAATCAATGGAATCGAAATTTCATTTGTTATAATATTTAATTAAAGCCACAAGCAGAAAAATAATTTATCTGATAGAAATAAGAAAAAAAGTGATTACCTTTAATTAGATCCTGATTGCGTAGTATTTGCATTGATTGGAAATCCTGAAGGAGAATATTTTCAAAAAACATAAAAAGGCAGATGAATGTTATTTTCAAATTGAATCAGAAAATGGGGACAAAAAATGTCTTATAATTTTTAAAAGAAATAAATACCTCTTGCTTATAAAGAATAAAAGAAAGAAAGGAAGAAAGAAAAATGGAACAAAATGCCTTCTTTGCAAGATAATAGGATTTTAGTTGGAGGTATAAATTCAGTAAAAGTAACTTCTTCACCAATTAGAACACTTGGATGATGAAAAAAATTGCATTAAAGACAGCGAAAAAAATATTTCTACCTTTCAGTACAATAATTACCTCTGTTAGATTTGATTTATTTTCTTGAAATTGAAACTTTCCTTAACAGGAAAGGGTGGATTTGCCGTTTTGTTTTTTTCGGATATTAAAACCAATTATTCTGAAATCAAGGCAGAAGAAATTCATATTACGTAAAAAAAAAGGTAGCTTTACTTTTAATTGGCTCCGAGCTTGCATGCGCATAATAAACAAATCAAAAAGGGGGAAAAAAAGGAAGGAGAACAGAAAAGCGATGATTGTATTTTTCATTAATGCGAGCATAAAACTAATATCTTTTTGTATTTCTGTAGGTAAGTATGCAAAATAACAAGAAGGGGAAGATTTATGATTGCATAGTAAGAATGGGTTCTCCAGGAAATTGTTGATTATGACTCTTTTCCATTAAAAGAAACATAATTATGTACCTTTCTTAAATCTGTGGCTTTTTCGTTTTCATTAAGAAATTCATTCTATTTCATGAAAATGCTTGCTTTAATGTTTTTAGGAAATACCACTACTAATTTTGTGGTGAAGTGTGACCCATTTTTGATGAAAAATAATCAAAATAGGAAATAAAATTATCAATTCACTGCAAAGATTATGTAGATAATTAAAATTATGTGTTTTCTGAAAAAACCAGGGGGTGGATGAATATAAAGATCTTATTCTCCTTCCCTCTCATATGGCCTTGCTTGAGTGAATGCCTTACATGGCATTAACGAACAATAATCTTCAAAGTGAATTTCATATTTTAACTGAATCCAGCGTGCGAATATTCATTTGGAACGTTGTTTTTCCAACCGATTAAAACAAAATGGAACTATAGTTTTAGTTTCAATATCACATGTCGAATTTAATCGGCTAAATTTATTGCGTCCCTAGTTATTGCATTTTTAGTGAACACATTATGTAAATATGTATTTGAAACACAATTATAGTCCCAAGATGACAGATCGAATTTAATAGCTTAAATGTATTGTGTTTCTGAATTATAGTGTTTACATGCATTTGAAGATACAGACCGACAAACAGTCAACCGTTTGACAGATATGGTGCAAAACTTTTTAAGAATGTACATTTCAGATGCTAAATCTGTGTACCAAATGTTATCTATCTAGATCAGTATGTTTTGAAATTATTGTATTCATTTGTGTTGGAGCAGCTAGGCAGATAGATTTCCTCTGAATGATTTAGTTCAAAATTTAGTTGAAATTTATAAATCCGGCCTTAAATATGTAAATCATATTTCAAACCATTTTACACTTTTCCTCTTCAAAACAAAAAATACATTTCCGAATTTTATTTTCCGATACTGTACGGTAGAAGGGCGAGTCTTTCAGAGGAGTCGGAATTAGGAAATGACCATTTCCCGAATATAATCTGCTTTCTGATTATTTATCATTCAGTAGCGTTTAGATGGTTACGTTTATTTTCATCACAATATTGAAGCACAGGATTTAAAAGCAGAATTCACGGCTCATTGTAAAACTAGTTTTGATTGCAAATATTATTTTTTTAAATTCATCAATTGCAAACTTTCTGCAGAATAAAGTGATTGTTGAACTGAAATATTCTATTTTTGCATGTAGTACAATGAATGATAGATGTATCAGATCAATTAACATCCTTATCATTTGCCCACTTTGGGTTATTCGAATCAGTAATATTTGTGTGTAAGAAACAGGACTGAAAGAAATAGCTTAATTTTGTAAGAGTTATTTTATAGAAAACATCACGCAGTAATTGAACAGAAAGGTCAGTTCAGAGGAGCATAAAGAGGACAACCATGGGGAGACATATTTACATATATTTAAGTTTGCATTAATTCTTTCTTCACAGCAAATGGGACAGAGCAAACAAACAGAGCATACAAACAATACATTCAGAGAAATACTTAACAGATTATTTTAATCCTATAAAATATAATTGGTGACAGTCAGGCAGGGCTCCTTAATATTAGATATTCATCTTTCTCAGAAGTTCAAATATTAGAGATATTTATCATCAAATATTAGAGATATTTATCCTTTTCATTTCTAATAAATCCCATTGTTAGTTTTCATTCCTCATTGAGTTTGTAGAAGCGAGTTCTTTCACTCAAGGGAAGAACTTACTTCATATTTCTAGCAGGCAAAATATTTGCATCGTAGTTAATATAGTTATGTATGTCGTCGACGTTTATAAAAAAGAACTCTATCTCATTAAATGAATCTTCATTTAGCAGACCTGTAATTCACTTTTAATCACAATAATTCATTTGACGAGAGCCGATGGTACACACATCTCTTCCCGGCTGCCTGACGCTCAACAATCTTTTTTCATAGAGATGGTGCAACGGTAGTATGGTCAGATACAATGTATAATTATTGCAGTTACATAGAATAGTGCTTTGCTCTTTCAATAAACATAGAGCTAATGTTGATTTAATTATGTAAAGTAGAACTCCTGGCTCTGCATTCGTGTTGTAATAAAGCTAAATAGTCTTCTGTTAACTGTCTATGTTTCTTTCAATTTGAAGGAATATTAGTGTTGTTTTGTAAGACGTTTCATCGTAAGCCTCATCACAGCAATACTGCTATCTTTTTAGAAATTATTTCAATAGTAATTTCAATATTAATTTAAATAGTGGTTCATAGAAGTTTGTGGAGCACAATTGAACCATGTGTGGGCCACCAACGCACCAAACTTGGAAGGGCGAAACTTATGTGGAAGGGGCGGAAATTCTGCTATGGAAAAGCGTTGAAAATCATAATGCTAAAACGTACATTTTGTGGCACTTTTATATTGCATTTACTTGCTAAAACACTAAAGCATGTGTTTTTCTTGCTTTTTATTGCTTGCAAAAGTTCTTTGTCGCATTCAAACATACATGAGTAATGAAAATTATTTTGTATCGCATCCCTTTTTGTGTCACATTTTTTATCATGTTGTAATAATAGATAGTTTATATTGTTAAGAAATTTTTTTTTCAACACCCTAAGAATCATGAAATGAATCGTCCCATTTCGTTCGATGGACTTCGTTTTCAAAATTTCCATTTATTTGGCACTTTTCTGTATTCGAAGCCCGACTCACTCTCGGACCACCCTCGAAGCTCCCCTGAACTACTGAATGGAAATGATAAAGCGAATCTCATTAGACACAAAAAGGTATTAATTAATCTATTATTAATGTAGGTGAATGAGTTAAAAAGGGAATTTTTCGAAGTTATGAATTTTTTTTAAAATTTAATATTCTTAGTTTTTAACGTTGTCTATATAAAACAATCTAAATTTTGTTTCTTAGGGAAATTAGACAGATTTTTATATTTATATTTACATATGTTTTATTGATATTCTATATTTTACATGCTATTTTCTCAAAGATCAGTGTTTGGTAACATTTTCTTGCGAATAAAATCATAAATTAATATCCAACACATATTTATTAAAAAAAAGAAATGGGAAAAGGCCTTATATAATAAATTCTTAATAAATTCAGCAATTACAGAAATAGAGAATACATAATCTATTCATTTAGAAATATTCTATATTTGTTTTAAAGCTTCACAATGTAAAACTAAATTGAAATATTTCATGATACTTATCAGTCGAACCCCAATATTTAAAGAGTTAATAAAAATACAGTATCATTTTACAGAATTATTTGAGTTTAGGAACCAGTATTCTAATATTTCCTAATCTATCTGCAAAACTTTAGCAAGTCATGCATAAGCCTCTAAACTAAAAAATGTTTGGATTATACCTCTTTTCAGCCAAAACAAAGCAACTTTTTCAAAATTAAAAAATAAATCATTTGTCATTTAACTGATATATTTTGGTTTCATACGTATTTATTCAAATTTTTATGCAATAATTAAAAAATATGGGTTTTTAGAGTGTTTTTCAAGAACTTCGGCATATACTATATAAAATGCAAAATTAATAATTAAATATATAATTACTTCACCAAACATTATTAAATATGCAAATATACACATGAAACGGCAATTCATGTATTTGGATTTAAATAAAAACTCAAATTTTTCGTCAAGGAGCATTAATTCCATATTTAATTATATCACAAAGGGTAATATCTGTCTTGACTTCCAATTTGCCAGACATTAACTATAAATCATTAGTTCATCCCTTCCGCGCGAGTTAATATCTAGTAACTATTTCGTTCAAGAGTATAGAATGTGTGCCAAGTAATAGTTAGACGTTTAGGTACTAAGCCTTTCTCAACCTTCAAGAATTAATTTCGATTACGTTCTCAGTAATTAAAATACAGCAAAGACTGAACATTATGCCATCAAATCAAAATTATGAGATTATGCGATTATTTAGTTAATATTTTAATACATAATTAATTATCACCATAAGATTTTTTAAAATTTCTTTCTATATAAATGCGATAATTTTATTCAAGTCACTGTGACATTTAAGTAAAGACTTTTTTTATATTTGTTATTATCTTATTATCAGTATTTTTTTTTTTTTTTAAATTTTCGTCTAGCAACTTTTTTTAAAAAAGAAATTTTCGTCAAATCATCATTATTACTCTTCCTTCACCGCATCGGAATTTTGAGTTATTCCACAAGTTGTATTAAAAAAAAATCTTTTATGTATGGTAAGATAGTATATGTTTTCAAAACAAGTTGAATCATCCTTTTCTATTGAATTATGTTGGTATCTTTATGGAATTGCAATGGATTTAAATCATTTTTACACTACATTATTATTATTATTATTTTGAAATTCGGTAATAATACTTACTTAAAGTAAAATAAAGTTATTCTAAATAAATGCGAAAAATATAGAAAACGAAGAAAAATAGAAGGAAAGCCAGGTCTATCACATGGAATTAAAACTCATATTGTCACGTAGATATTCTAGTGTTGAACTCAATGACGCACACAAGAGGCAGAGCTAAACCAATTTATTAACTCAACTCAGAACCGAGAATACAGTGACTGACAAATCTTCTGCTTTTATTCAAGCAGAGAAAGTTCCAGAATACTCTTCTGGAGACAGTAAGAAAAGTCCAGAACACTTGTCTGGCAAACTAAAGAAATGTCCAGTATCTTCTGGAACACGAAATAAAGGAATTAAGTATTTACATATACTATTAATCGCATTGTCTCTAGCGGGATTTGAACCCAGGTCTCTTAATCATGAGACCAGTGCCATAACCATTCGTCCATGGAGATTCGATCGTCTTTATTCAATGCGGCAATATGATGAAAGCCTACTTCATAGTTCCCATATAAATTTTAATTCTATCATTACTGAAAGGCTCAAAAGTTTGCACAATGAAACGACTGTGAATATTCGTGACGTCTGGATATCACTGCTAAATTTCCTCATTCTTTCGTTTAAGGTTATTAATTAAATACCTATGGTACGTGCTTCGTTCATTTAATGAGCTCGCCCAAATCTTTTTTTGGAGACAGAGAGGTTTCCTGAAGACTCTCAAAGAATTTCAGGGAATACATTTGTTTAATAGCCATTAACTAACCATGGTTCATTTTTGTAGATAAACTCCTTAAGAATAAGAGTTGTCAATGTGGTTTCTGAAGGGGTTGGAAATTTTAAAAGAGAAACTAGTGCATCTCAGTATTCAAAGGTGCCTGAACACTAATAATCTCAGGAATGAGAAGAATAAATCTACTTCGCATTTTTCACTAAGAAAAAATTAACGTGATATCATAAGGAACCCCACACCCACGATTTTAAACAATATGCAATATTTTAAATGACACGAATATTTATATTTGTTATGTGACTGGAACATAATTTAAACTCACTGAATTTTCTTTTATGTTTATCTATGGAAATAAAAGCGCTATTTCAAAGCCGTTCTTTTGCTTAAAAAAACACTGCAACATTGAATAAATTTTATAATTTTATTCTCTTAAGTAGTTTAAAACATAAGGAAGATTAGCTTCTTGCTATTCTTGCTTATGTTTAAGCATCTTGCTATTTTTTATTTATTAAAAATTATAATGGAAGTTATTATTAAAAGGTATCCGACTACGTTGAAAACACTGGTTATCGACCACATTGGCGAATTCTTTATTTATTATTATTTTTCGTAGTTCAGACTTTCCTCTTTCCAAAATAGTATTTTCTAGGAAAAGGAAGGTCTGACCTATCATCCAGGAGAATTTTAAAGAAAAATTTTGGCTAAAAAATTATTTAACTTCAATTTTCTCAAACTTTAATTTTCATAAAAGTTATCCACCGTTAACATGATATCTCAAAAACTAATAGAGGTATTTACATAAAAATTTCAGCGTGTGTTTTAAATAATATGGGCAATGAAATGAACCAAAAGTTTTATTGTTGGTGAAATACTTTTTCATTTATAAGTGTTTTTAGAAAAATTAAGTTGTAAATTTATGGGAAAAAATGTATATATACTTATATTTTTACCCATAATTTCTTTGTATCTCAAAATGTTTCTTAGATTCTGGTTCATTTCATTCATCATTATATTCTATAACTTGTGTACAAAGAAAAATAAGATTGCTGCATTACAATTTTGTGTAGAGTGTTAAACCGTTCTGGTTAAATTTCATTAAAATTTACTAAAAAATTTCCTATTTCTCAAAATATATTATATTTCCAAATAATTTTTTTTGTATTTATATTGTTTATAATTGACAATACATCTAAAAACCATAAATAGATTTTTAGAAATCCATAAATAGTTTTAAAAAAATCAAATTGTTCAAAAATATTCCTTCGAACGTAGTCGGTATATGGCATCTAATAGCCTGCCTGCCTTATCTGTGGAGGAATAACACTTGTGTGTGAGTAAAGCATTTTGGATATTATAATTTTTTATATAAAGCTATATTTTGCATCAAAATATAGAATTTTGATTTCTTAAAAATATAATCATTTTCTTAATCATTGAAATGTTATTATAAAACATAATTTTCTTTCTAGCCCATGACTTTTATGTGCCACAAAACCATCAATATTCGATGCGATATTCGATAGCTGTAATATTTTTTAAAAAAAATATTTTCTATTTTTTCACCCATATGCCTTAGTGCTTAAGCAATTACAATTTTGCTTACGAATATTAAAACATATGAAATGTTTTAGTAAAATGTTTACAAAAATTAATTTGATTGTAAACTTTTATAAAAAATCTTTTTGGCATTAAATTAGTTTATTAGAAACATATTTTTTTTAAAAATCCATTTAACAGTTTTTTTCTTAAAATATATTCTTTTTACCTGAAAAATATGCTTATAAAAATATTTCAAACAAAAAGAAAAAAAGTAAAAAAAAAAGTTTTTTTTTCTCAAAAATTGATAATTAAACAAATTTTGTTTAATGTTTAGATGAAAATTATCTCGAAGTTAAAAAAATTATTGCTGATAGTTAAAAAGAGAGATTAGAATTTTGAGTCCAAATTGTATGGCCTCATTTATTCGTTTACTCGACACTTTATTTTCTTAACTAATTTCAAGGTTTTTTTTCTTTGAGATAAATTTAGATAGTTAAAAAATACTACTTCATTACAACCCTTCTCACTTAAAGGAAAAAATATTTTTTTTTAATAAAAAACTTTTTAATTAAATATTTAAGACTCAGAATAAATTAATTTTAACTAAAATATTAAGTTTATAATTAGCTTTTTCAGCTATTTTCCTAATATTTATTTTATTCATCTATATAATTTTGCATTTATATAAGTTTATATAAGATTTTGTATGAAAACCTAAAAACATGTAATTATAATCTTTAAAACGTAGGATAAAAATAAATTTGATGTTCTATTAATTATAAAATTATTCTATAGCTAACAATTTTTTTTCCTGCTTTCATAAGATAATGCATTGTTCAATGAAAATAAAAATGCCGAGATGCTAGTTCTGAAAGCTGGAGAATTCCAGAGAAAACAACACAAATATTTAAATATAATTTTGATAATACTTAATTATTTTAATAAACCAAAGGACTTCAGGACTTACGTTTCCTCATTCTTGGAAGTATAAATTTTTTTCCTTCTAGTTTTATTATTTTCATAGATAAAAATTCAAGGAAAATTATTGAAATGATTTAAAAAATTTCATTGGACAAATTTTGTAGAAATTCACAAAATGACAAGGAATGAACAAAATATATTAAGAATAAATGGGACTTCCTCGCTAACAATTATTTCGAATGTGAGTTAGAAATAAAGGGGGCTTTTTTCCAAAGAACAGTTATAGTTTTTGTATAATAAAAAATATGGTATTTCTATTTAAAAAATAGCATATAAATATTAATTTCAGAAACTTACTATTGAATTCTTTCTAGTTTTTTTACTTATAATATCTTTTTTTCTAAGAATTCATAAGTTCATAGCCCAAAACTGGTGCAATTCAATTCAAATAAAAAAAATTATATCTTTAAACACTAATAAAAATGTGACTTTAAAAATTGTTTTGATAAGAAAGACTTTTTTCGTATCTTAATTATTTCACAGACAACTTTATCGTTAATTAATGAATTGAAGTATGCGCAGCTATCTAGTTGTGAAATAGCGTTTCTTGGAACCACTGATAGTGGATTCTGAACAAATCGAAATTCATAATATGGGTTAGAAAATCTTACTTATCTGAGATAACCTAACCTTTACCTTACTTAAATACGAAGGTAAATTACATTAATAATCGAATTTTACATACCTTAAACACTAAGTCCCTTACCGATAACGGGACGTACCTTTTATTTCAGAGGCTGTACCATGGCCAGTAATAGCCTATATGATTCAGGCTCAGCTAAATTTCCCACTTACTTCCATCCGCATGCCTAAGGGCGGGTGGAGAAGCCACGTAATGTCTATCTTAAATACTAGAATTTTTTACATCATTCACTGATAATAATGGGTAATGCATGTGTTGTGTGCTGCCGCTCTACAAGCTAGACCATTTGGCCTAGAATTACTAAACTAGGCACATATATACTTGACAAGGTGGAAATGTACACGTCAGAGTCATTTTTTTAAAAATTTTAATTAATAAAAATTCCTGCAAATTTTAGGGTATCTTTGAGATATTTCTCGAAATTATTACAACACAAAAATGATTTGTAACAGTTTAAAATTCAAAAAAATTATCTTTATAGTACAGTCACTTTAATATCGTCCAAAAGTCTCCTAAATCAGGAAAATTTTAAGAAAAAAATATATATTTTTGTAAAATTTTCACCAATGTATTACTTTGTTGCATTGAAATTCAACCTTTGCTTCATCAATTATTAAATCGTGGGATTGTCTTCTGTTATTGAAAGCAAACGAAGTAGGATTTTATTTAATATATTTTATGACGAATAAGAACGTGACTTTGCAGTATGGTGACATTTGGAAGATAGATCAAACGATAAATTATGTTTTTGGAAGTCATTCAACTAGAATCTGTTAAGATGTTTCGATTACATGATGAGAAGAACATTTGTAAGACTTTTAAAGGAACACGGAAGAAACTTATTTATTAATTTTAGTCACAATGTGATGCTTAAAAATATTGTAGTGAGAGAATCATAAATATTTAACTATACATAAGAGTTTTAATTAAAAGTAAATGAAATATCTAATCAGCGATCTAGCTGGTCGCCTGAGGTCGCTAGTGATAAATTCAGTTTCATAAAAAAATCAGTTCTTAGAAACATAATATGCTAAAAAGTAGAAATTTTAAAAAAAAAATTAATGTTTTAATTTTCATATTACAATTCGTTATTATAAATTTTAAAATTTAATGAAATTAGTTTTTATCAAATGATCCCATATTGTTTATTTCCATTGGAATACACTTATAATTAAAAAAATAATGACAGATAATTACATTCTAAAAAAATGTGAAAACATCTATTGGCATCTATAATATAAATGATTTAAGTCTAGAACTTTAAGAAGTGAATACAAAATTACTAAATAGAACATTAAAAAGTAGGCAAAAAAGAGTTCTTACGAACATAATATTATAAAAATCTAAAGTTCTTAATTACTTTTCTTATGAACATAATATTCTAAAAAGTAGAAATTTCCAAACACTTTTCAATGTTTTAATTTTCAGATTACAACTCGTTATTATAAGTTTCAAAATTTAATGAAATCATTTTTTATGAAATGACTACCATATAATTAATTTCCGTTGGAATACAGTTGGAATAAATTTAAACGCGATTGATAATTATATTCAGCAAAATGAAAAAAAATATGTATTGACATCTATAATATAAATTATTAAATTATAAACGTAAAGAAAATAGAAAATTTCGAAATTCTAGAACATTAAGAAGAGAGCGAAAAATCAGTTTTTAAGAACATAATACTCTAAAATGTAAAAATTTTAAAACTCTTTTCAATATTTTAATTTTTAGTTTACAATTCATTATTATAAATTTCAAAATTTAATGAAATAAATTTTTATCAAATGACTACCGTATAATTAATTTCCATTGGAATACATCTATATCTATACTTATAATAAAGCTCAATGTGTGTGTGTGTGTTATCGCTCTACAGGCCAGATCATTCAACCTACAGCTATCAAATTTGACACGTGTATACCTTGGAGACCGGGAATGTGCACTTGTAGGTTACTTTTTCGAATTTTTAATTAGAATGTTATTTATTTAGAAATTAAGCAAAATTTTGGCGTGTTTCTGCTATAACTTCCGAAAATACTAACGCACAAAAAAGATTTTTACATGAAGTTAAAGATCAAAAATTTATCTTTTAAATGATACCAATGCTTTAACCTTAAAATTAAATTTCTATTTTTAATGAATTTTTAAATAGATATTTTAACTATATTTTTCAACAATTTTTTTCGTACAAAATAAAAATAAAATTTAAGCTGCACGAGCACGTTTGGCATTCATGGGAAAAAATTAGCTTTTTTCAAAGTGTTGCCATCACATTGATTAAAGCTCCAATTAAAAATTGATTAAATCTTTTTGGAAATGAAATCTGCAAAAATATAATTTTCGGCACGTCTCTGTAGGAAAATGAAACAAATATGAAATATTATTTTTTCTAAAAAATAATTTCAAGAAAAATTATTTTATGATCTTTTACACTCTCTATATTATTAATCCAATAAATCAGTTTTATTTTAAGGCAAGTTTAGTTTAATATGGACAGGATATCCATTCAAATTAGGGCCAGACAGCTAATTTGTAAACCTTTAGTAAGACACAGATGCTAAAATGATCTATATGGAAAATGATTAAATTTTATGCAACTTGATTCAATAAATGCTCTAATAAATAACGAATTTTTGATTTTACATGAAACTTCTGCTGTGGAAATCACGATTAACAAAATGTTCTTGAAACACTAATATTTTAAATAAAAAGAGTTAATTTCCAATCAACTAAATCAATCACTTAAACTGACTGATTTATAAAAATTTGAATATCACTATTCAATAAAAAAAGGATAATTTTAGATTTTCCATCGATCGTTTCAAAGAAAATACGCCAATCAGCTCGCAGGTTTCTCAAGATTAATTGGCCTAAGCTTATGAAAATGTTGAGTTTTTCTAAATTTTTAACATTCAAAACTTTATAAAAAAGTCTTAGTTGATCGTCGAATATAGAAATATTCATTCATTTATTTAAAATTTGGTGTGTCCAGAATATTTCTCAAAATATACCTTACTGCATTAAATTTAGACTTCATAATTTTCGAAATATATTTTTAGGCCGGAACAAAATATTATTATTGATTTCATTTCAATCCTTTTGAAAGTAAAACTAAAAACTGAATTTTATGCTGAATCTGAGAAATTTTTGTTGAATTATTCATTGAGATATTACATAAATTATGAAAAATATTTTGTAGTTCACATAAGACTTAAATACCGAGCGATTACGTTTGCAATACTCATATTCAATAACAATAATAATAAATAAATAACAAGAAAGATGATAAATAAAATAAAATGCTTGGTTTTATTTAAAAATAACTTTATATTAATTGCAATTTCATCATTCCCACTTTAAATTAAAGTTGAAGTTTTACCGGAAATGATATCAAATTAGCAAAATATATATAGTAAATTGAACGAAACGATCTAAACAACAGTATAAGTTTGGTATGACTATCAAAATTTGAATATTAAAAATGTTTTGTTTGAGAATCTATTAAGAGACCAGTTACTTAAAATATTTAATTGAAAATTGTAGCGAGCGGTAATACTGGCGAACCGGCTGGTCGCCAAAGGCGGCAAGTTTGTAATAAACTTAAGCTTGATTGATAATTATAATCTGAAAAATGCAAAAAATCTGAATTTGTGTGTATAATATAAATTATTTATGTCTAGGACATTAATAAAATAAAAAAAAATTATTCATGTCTGGAGGATTGAGAGTCGAACGAAAAATTAAATATAAGCAGCAAACCCGCCTAGTTGTGAAAAGATCGTTAAAAAGTTTTTAATAACATCTTCTTCAGCGTGAAAAATGTCTATGAGAAATTGCGAAGGAAACCTTAAAACATCTCAAGAATTTAGAGAATTTGGCATTTCCCCTCTTTCCTCTCTTCAAAGAAATGCAGAATATTTTCAATTATATTTATTATTCGTAAAACAGCACTGAAATAACCCTTTCATAGAGAAATCTTTGTAGACATTGCGTAATTTCCTACACGATATTTTACAATGTTTTTTGATATTCTTTTCTATTATATGAAATTGCATATTATTGATAATATTATATATTATTGCAAATATTGTACGAAATTTTTCAATATTTTATAAATTATAAAATTGCGAATTATTATCAATATTGTGCAATAGTTTTCAGATTAAAAATCATTATTATAAATTTAAATATCATTGAAATCATTTTTTTCCAAATAACAATCATATAGCCTGTTTCCATTGGAATACATTTGTAATTAACTAAAACCTAACTAATAATTATATTCTGAAAAATACAAATCTAAGTATTGTCATTTATAATATGAGTTATTTAAGTCTAAAAAATTAAGAAAATACAAAATTCTCTATGTTGTTGTGACTTGTGGCACTTTACAAGCCCATGACAAATATCTATCAGCAATTTAAGCCAAGTGAGAGCCTCTTATTTTTTCAGTAGCGCCAACTAAGGGCCAAGAGTACAACTTAGTTACTTCATGCGTCACATTCGCTTACACAACCCCTTTTTACAAGGGGGGCAGGAACATTAACATACCTCAGAGATAGAACACAGAGGAACAACCATGCCCGAACCGGGACTCCAACCCGGGACGCTCACATCACGGGAAAGACAAGCTACCCCTAGGCAGGACGCCGGCACAAAATTTTTAAAGACTAGAACATTAAGAAGTGGGTGAAAACGCAGTTCTTACGAACATAATATTCTATAAAGTAGAATTTTTAAAAATGTTTTCAAATGTTTAGTTTTCAATTTATAATTTGTTATTATAAATTTAAAAAAAATATTGAAATCAATTTTTCTCAAATGACTGCCGTATAATTTATTTAAATTGGAATAAATTTTAATTAATTAAAGCTTGTCTAATAGTTACATTTTGAAAAATGTTAAAATATTGTATTGACATCTATAATATAAGTTATTTAAGTCTAGAACATTAGGAAGTGAATACAAAACTACT
Source organism: Argiope aurantia (assembly GCA_026543865.1). Classification (NCBI taxonomy): domain Eukaryota; kingdom Metazoa; phylum Arthropoda; class Arachnida; order Araneae; family Araneidae; genus Argiope; species Argiope aurantia. The sequence goes on along the minus strand of JAPMOR010010352.1, from coordinate 3,315 downwards.
ATGGTATAGAACATTTAGAAGTGAGCGAAAATACAGTTCTTATAAGCATAATATTCTAAAAAGGGGAAACTTTAAAACCGTTTTCAATTTATAATTCATTACTTAAATTTCCAAAATTTAATGAAAACTGTTTTTATTAAATAATTATCGATAGTTAATTTCCGTTGGAATACCTTTTTAATTAACTAAAGCGTTACTGATAATTATATTCTGAAAAATGTAAATATATGTTCTGTCATCTATAATATAATTTATTTAAGTTTAAAACATTAAGTGGATATCAAATTATTAAAGTCTAGAATATTAAGAAGTGGACGAAAAATTAAATAGAAATATCAAATCCGCTAAATTATGAAAAAATGTTTTAAAACCATTTTAATAGTCTCTATCTGTCTAAGGAAATAAAATAATCAAATTAGAAATAGCGAAGAAAAGCCTTGAAATATCTCTAGAATCTAAAAAAATTGTCGTTTCCTCCTCCCCCCTCCAAAGAAATGATGCTAATTTTTAATTATATTTATTACTTGTGAATATAGCCTGAAATAACCCTTTCATAGAAAAATCTTTGTAGATTTATTGCATCACTTCCTGAATTCTTCATTCCCAAAGAATGTACACAATCGTGAAACTTGGGGAGTCGTGTTGACTGTTTTCTATCCAGGAAATTTCTAAGAAATATCTGAAGTGAAGAAGAGAGACGAATTTCCAGTCCTCCGAATGAATAATTTTCTTGAAACCGCTTCTGGAATTCCCAGAATGTACGTTTGAGATGTTCATTACTTTGGGTGTAACTGCAAACTTCTTTCAAACCCACTTCTGTGATTGTAATTCTTAGAAATTACCACATGTTTTAATCATAGGCTGTTAGATATCCTTGGAAGCAGAGGTAATGGTTTCCAGAAGGCAATTGAGTTAAATGCGGATCTTAAGCATCATAGCAATGCTTTTTTCATATTTATTTAGTGGACAGATGAATCACTTTAAAGATTTCAAACTTTACTTGCTTTTTATTTCCAACGTCTCGAAAGATGAGTCGTAGGATTCATTTAAATGAATTTATTCTATTAATTCAATTTGCATATTAAAATGTTTTTACACATTTCTCTTTCATTTCGTTCATGTTTATATATTTCTTGGTGTGGAAACTTCATGGAATTGAATGGAATTTGGTAATGGACTTTTCAATAACTATTTATGCACAGGATTTCTGAAATTGCAGTTGTAATTCCTAATGGGGATACGATGTTTTAGAGTCTTCAAAATTCAGTAATCAGCAAATTAAAATTTAAATTGTTTTAATATCATAAAGGAAGTACTATTAGTTAATAAGTTTAAAAAATTTTTTTTTAAATCTCATAATATTTATTAAATAATAAGAAGGTCATAAAACTACTATTGAATTGAATTAATACGGAGAATAATTTTTAGAAATGTTTAGAAATAAACTCATAATTTTAAAAGCATGTTTTAGTGCTATAGAGAAATAAAACTGTAATTAAAAAATCCTTAAGTATGACTAAAATAATAAAAATTAGTAAATGATATTAATATATGAGATTTTCAATTATTATTAATTTATTTATTATTTTGATCAATTATTATTAATTATCCCTTCTTAAAATACATTTTCTATTAATAAAAAATTAAGATTAAATGATAATTTATTTAGAATACTTCTATTATCGTCGCATGCCTTTTCTATTTTGTTTTGACTATCTGAAGTGAATACTATGAGACTTATATTAAAAGTTCAAATATTTGAAACAATTCAATTTTGAATGTTCATTTATTAATTTTTTTCCGGTAAGTTTAAGTTAGAAACCTCAGAACTTTTTCAAAAATTGAGAGCAATTTCAAAAGTTTGAAATTTAAATAATTTACGACTTGCTATGAAAATAATTTATTTATATGAAACAAGGCATGTCTTCCAAAGTAAAACAAACATATTAATTACAATAGGGAGTATTCTACCCTCTGCTTTCTTGATATTTGCACAATATGGAGCGTTTTGTATATTGATTCGATAAAGAAAAATTGCTATTACACATTTTACATTTGGATGACAAATTTTGTGCAAATTCACTTATGTAGTGAAACTTCTTTCAAAATTTGAATTATGTTGTTTAGAGATTCGAGGCGCTGTAATAAAGTACAGACGCATTGATTGAGTGATAGGCATCTCGTCAAAGAAATTGGTTCAAAATTTTTTATTAGCTTTCAACTTTAGAGATGCAGGTGGTATAATAAGACTACGTTGCAACTGGATGTTTAGCTATCTTCTCACTTGTATAAAGACCAGAAAGTTATAGAAAATGGTGGTGAGAAATAACTCCTCTCATTCTAATTAAACCAAATTATGTTCCTTGCGGATCCTTAGCTGCTCTTTTTTTTCTTCCGTAGCATCAAAACAGATGTAATTTTATTGGATATAATTTTAATATCCATATAAGAATCCCAAACAACAAATATTGAGAAAATGCAACGATTAGAAATTTAATCATGGGTCATATACAAGAAAAACGGTTTCAATTTCTTGCTAAAAGAATAAAAATTTAAAATTTAAAAACAATTAAAACAGTAAAAAGTGACTTTTTGTAGAATAATCTGAATATTATATTTATGTACAATCAGATATTTTTTTAAAAAAATATAAATCATTATACACTTTTAGAATTATAAAACGGAATTTATAAAAGTAAAGTAAAAAAAGAAATGTTTTTTAGAATAATGTTCGAAAATGTAACTGACATTTTATTTCAATTTAAATAAGTTCTGATTTCCTTCAGTTTTCAATTTATTAGAAGTACAGATTTGAATTACTCTCATGGTCTCAGGAATAATTTTGTAAGCTTTGATGTTCCCAAAAGTATCAAACTACTAATCAACTCTTTAATTTTCTAATTGATTAATTCTGACCTAAATTTATTCATTTAACTAGTTTCATATTTGAGTTATTTTGAGTGCACTATGTGAGATTGAAAAAAAGGTGGACACTTTAACATAACTTTCAAAAATGCATTTTTTTCATATTCATGGAATTTTTAAATTAGTTTTAAAGATAACTGTTGAAAAAGATCATTTTTATTACATAATCTGAATCTATATTTACATAATCTATATTTATATAGAATCGGGTATGATTCTTAAATTATAAAACAACACATATTTTTTGATAAATTAGAACAATTAATATAAAACTTGCTTAAAGTAAAATAGAAATCTTTCTTTTTTTAATAAAATTCGAAAAGCTAAATGACATTTCTTAACAATTTAAATAAATTTATAATGAATTAATCTCAAGTTGAAGGGAAAATT
>JAPMOR010010351.1:23336-56859 GCA_026543865.1 Argiope aurantia | reverse complement strand
TTATATATATTTTTTGTTATACTTTGTATAGAGGAAGTAAAGTAACCGTTAAAAAAATTGAAACAAAACTGACGATTTTGTCGAATCTCCACGTTTTAGATCTCCCTGAGTTTGAAAACAAATTTTTAGAAAGTCCATTTGTCTGTGACAAAGATAACTCGGAACACTTTGAGCTAAGCAGAAAAAATTAAGTATTTGGTCTTTATATCAAATTTTGAGTAAAATCTTATTAGCGGAAGTCCAATTGTCAAGCTGTTTGAATATAAATGAACACGATAATTACTAAACGAAGATAGCTACATAGAGAGAAATCGATACATAGATTTAACATTTATAGTGTCTGTCAAATTTTAAGCCAAATCCGTCGACGGGTTGATTGTCTGTTGGTCTGTGCCTTCAGAAATCAGTAAACGCAATAATTCAAAAACAAAATGACTTAAATCTTTCAAATTTAGTATAAGAATTTGTGACTACAAGTGCGGTTTTATATCAAATTTTCGCTTCAATAGGTTGAGAAAAACGTGTTTAAAACACAAATTTAATTTTTTATACTATTTACCCATGCCAGGGATTAATTGGCAGATAATTCACCAATGTTGGTACTATAGATTCAATAAAAATGCTAAATTCAAGCCAAATGTTAATATTTCATAAATATTGTACGCCAGTGCCATGTAAGTAAATTTATTAGAGAATATGAGAGAACGCTTTGGGGAGACCACTCCCGCAGGTTACTTTCTGGTAAGCGAAGTATACATTGCAATGATCAAATAATTCGACAACTTTGGGGTGTATATGCAATTATAGCTCTTAAATTAGGTAATCACAATTTATTTATTTCGAATTTTATCTTGCTGGAGAATATGCATTTTCAAAGTAACATCAGGATGCAAGCATGAAATTTGCATATGCGGGGCAGTGGTTTTTTTTCCCCTTCAAAATTATTTATTACTTCTAAATTTTGTACGAAAATAATGATGAGGAACTGAGCCTGTTTGTCAATAATATCAATGGGATCCTTATAAAACAAAAACAGAAACAGCAAGATGGGTGGAATTAAGCATATTAATATATAATATTTTTTGTAACATTTGTAATATTCCTTATTGTTGGAAAACATTTATTCTTAAAATGTTTCAAACATTTTAATATTTATTATTTATTTGCCAATGTTTTTTAATTTCAAATTGTAGTATTTATTGCCAGTGTTTCAATGTAAAATTATTTCATAAATAAGCAATTTTACATTGGTAGCATGTACTTTACTAGAAAGTAAAGATAGATATAGATTTATTACTCTATCTTTACATTCTTTCAATTGTTCAACTATTTTATTTTATAAATATTCAGACGAAATAGTATGATTTCAGAGTTCCATTATATTAACTAAGTTAAAATTGTTTATTGAAAAAAGAATATTGTAAATTATATATAGTTTTAGCATAATTTCCTCGAATTATTCATAATTATATATGAAAATATGATGTAAATTTATAATATAATTCCGAATATCGTCTTTTAAGATGAAATGATCATTTCGGTATATATTAAAATTTTAAATTCAAGCATTTCAGATCTTAAAATGTAAATATGTGGAATGAACTTATACTATTCAATTTATTTCCTTTTAGGAAAGGGCTGTTTCTTATATAGAAAGATTAACAGTTATGCCTCTGAAATTGATAATTATGCATTTCAAAGAAATTTTAATATTTGTGAGAATTAATTAGACTTTTCTTAAGACCTCTGTTTAAAGCATGGCGCATTTCTTATTTGCACTTCTTTCGCCATTAGAAAGCAAATCATTCTTGGTGGATTTTATATTCATATGCGCATGAGAATATGATAAAAATGGTAATTTTAAATAATTTCATATTTTAAGGGTGTCGAAAATTTCTGACGATTTCGTATATAGGTCAGGTATTTCCCGTTCACGTATCCAGTTGATAATAACATATAGCTTCAATTTTTAATTTCCTAATACCGTCCTTATGATGCAAAATTAAATGATTATTTATGTTAGAAGTATTATCACATCATCCTATCAAATAATTTTTGTACAAAAGTTATTTGACAATTACTTTATGTTTTCCTGAGCAAAAATTTTTAAAAATTCATTTTTCCGTTAGTACATGAACATTTATTTAGAAAATTTAGGTTGAGAAATTAATTTTAATATTTTGAATACTTTCATATTAGCATGTAATACTTTGTTCGAAAATTTCCCCTTTACATTCTCTTCCATCCTCTATTATCTTCATAGTTGCATCTCTTCAAAAAATAAAAAGAAGCAATAGTGTCTTATTTCCGTATATATCCCAACAAAAGAGAACTTCAGCCCTCTGGCTTGCAGTGAGAAATTTTTTTATAACTATTCATGCGTCAGTAACTTTTCATATCAGTGGGTATGAAAGTTTTCTCTTAAAGTCTCACTGAGACGTATCAACTTCTTTCAGAGCCTTTGAGCTCAAAGAGTCTTCATTCTATAAAGCAAAAAGCTTTAGGTTATTAAACAAGTTTACTTATACTAGAGAAGTTATTTGAAGCCCTGACATAAGTTCGGATGTATGCACTTTTAATAAGTCGTTTAATGTCGAAGGCTTTAAAACTGTTAATTAAAAATTCAGAATTACTGATTATATACATGGAAAAATTAATTGTTGTTCATGAATCTATGTACAAAGAATTTATTATGTTACTTTAAATTATATTTTAACTCTAATCTTCGTTAGGGCCGCAGTGGCCTGGTGGTAAGGTCTCGGCTTCGGAACTGGAGGGTTTCAGGTTCGAGACCCGATTCCACCGAAGAACCATCTTGTAAGGGGGTCAATTGCACGTTAAATCCGCTCTGACCAAACGTCCTCCCGCTGGTGTGGTGTGGTGTGGAGAGGGGGTGCCAGCTCAGGTGTAGGCCTCATCATCTGACCGCGGTTCAAAATTGCGAGGTCCGTCTCAAAATAGCCCTAGTGTTGCTTCAAATGCGACGTTAATATAACTAAACTAAACTAATCTTCTTTAATGGTAGGAAACTCACATTTATAAAGTAACATAATCAAAAGCAGACAATTCTACCTGATTTGTCCCTCTTTGATTGGACTGATTCCATGTTTCAAATATATCAGACGCAAATTTCAATTACATCATGATACCTTCCTTTGAAGTCTTTGCACTAATTATAATTCCAGTATGTTTCAAAACATTAATATTCAGTCATTCAAACTGTATAGTGCATCTAAATGTTCTCATAAAGCAAAAAGATTTATAACTTGCAGGCTTATTGATGGTTCTAAATTTTTTTTGTGTACGTGCCAAACTGGATTATTTTCATATAATAAAATTGCTCCCAAAATAGAACAAGAAGTCATCAAAGCTTCAATAAGTCTTTTCAAAAGTTGACAGGAATTGCTTTTGTCCACCAGACATATAGGATTCTAATCGCCATTGTTGAAAGCAACAGTCTTCTCATTTCACTGATAAGCATTCCAGACTTCCTGAAAAGTTAACACTCGATCTAACAAAGCAGTAAATTTAAAGTCTGAAGAATATTGCATGTATCCTCCAGACATTAGTTTTCATTTCATCAAGGTGTGGCTCTTTGAAGTCGTTTTATTAAATACCACTTCAGACTGCTTTAAAAAGTCCACATTCAAACATTGTACTTTCTTGAAAGCAACAAGCTCTAGAACTGTTCAAACAATCAGACTGGGGCTAAAGAGACTTTTTTTTTTGTTGTTGTTCGAGTCTTCCAATTAATTTCAGTTAGGGTGGCTGTTTCCTACGCGGCGCAACAAATCGTTAGGGTTTCGAAATTGCTAATCAAAAACGCACTAATAAACAAATAAAAGCCGAAATTTATTTTAACGGCCAGCCATTTCCCGCCACTGGAGGGTAAAAGGAAATGAAGACTAAAGCACGGGCCTTTATTTTTCCCAAGCGCACCGTAAATATAGCTTCTCGCTTGATTTCGTTTGCGCTTTCTTCTGAAAGACTCGCCGTAAATTGATTTTCCATGTAAATTTTTTTACGCTTCTGCCGAGAATAAATTTCGATTTCCTGGGAAGCTAATTAGAGATTAATTTTGTGAAGACTTTTTGTTTCGGGAGGATTGCTTATGCATATTAACGCATTTTGTTTTGAATGTCATTATGTGGCTTAGGATGATTAAATTCCTAGACCACTCCGTATGTCATTCCCTGGACATTTTTAGAAATATAAGTGGGCATAAAGCCCAGATAAAGACTTTGGTTATCAAAAAATCAATCAAAAGGATTTATTGAGTAGCTTTTAGCTTTTTCTATTCCTTCATTGTCGAATGCAAGTAGAATTAATTTATTAAATTAATAATGATTTTATTGGTCTTTATTTGAAGGGAACAGGATGTTTATCTTATTGCAATATTTTTGCAATGACACATTAATTGATTAAATAAATGAATTTATTGAAATCGAATTTCTAGAGGTCAGAAAGGTCGAATTAGATGTTCATGATATACTGTTTCCACTGAGACACAGAACTATGATAAATAATAAACATATTTGTAGATATCTTCAATGATTAGAGGGAAAATATTGATGTACAGTTATTGAATTTTATTCTGATTCAAAAGTTCTTACATATTAAATCTCAAAAAATACAACGAAAATGAATTTAGTATTTTTTCAATTAATTTTTGTTGATATCTATGCAAAGTGTCTTCCATGTATTTTAATTTGAAATTTAAAACATTGTCCTAATTGTATACTAAATGATATAGTAAACACTTTTTTTAAATATTAAAATCTATAAAATACATCTATAAAGTGAGAAATTTCGGAAGAAAAATGAACTAATTAAATTTTCTAAGCTGTTAACTGAACTGGGTTTATATTTTGTTTAGTGATATCAAAAAACTTTCTTTTGGCATAATTAACAAAAAATATGTGCATCCACTCTTAGTAAAAGTGCTTAAAGGTTACATCCTTTAAATAATTTCAAATATTTCAATTCATAACAATATAATAAAATTATGCATGTGTATTTTTTAATGCCTTAAACTGCACTTTTATTTTCAAATGAATACTCCATTTGCAGAAAAATCACTTAGCTGATCTCTTCAAGGAACCCTTCTGTGATTGAAACAATTGAAGAAAATGTTTCGCACTATCTTTAGGTCCCGAGTGACTTTTCATTTTTTTTTGTAACACTTCGAAGCAAATAACACACTTAATCCTTAAATCTGACACTTTCATCACGTAAGTATACTAAGTTTGACAGTTGACGAACCACTTCCTACCTGGAGTTCCTGCTTCTAGGTAAATGGTTGGGATGGCTGGCCTTGAAAGAGGTCAGATGCCAACTGCATGCGGCACACCCTCTATTACAAAACTTTATCCTAATGGGAAAGTTTGAAGCGGTTTTTCCCCTGGATACTCGCAGACTCACGACGCCATTCAACTTGAAAATTAGAAAGGGAAAACACAATAGCAATAGCATTTTCAATACTTCAATTGTCGAACCATATCTTTGAGATAATTATAGATTTCCTCAGCTTTACCAAAAAAGGATACTTTTATTCATATATTTTCAAAACAAGTGAAAAAAAAAAACCACTATGGATTTTCCCCTATTTTCTTTCATTGCTCAAATAGTAGATTTTCAATATCGTCATTTTTTTTTTTTTTCATTTTGTGTTGTCTATCATTTTCGTATGACTCACTTTGATGCAAAGTAACTCAAGAAAACAATTCTTAGAAATCGTCCACTTCTCTATAAGTGTTCTAAGAAAAAGAAAAAGAAGCATATAAGGAATAAGGAAACGAACTTCTTTAAGGCCTTATAGGGATAGAAGTTAAAGAGACATTTTTGGAAAACGTCGCATGGTTACTATGCGAGTAATAACGAAAAATGCTTAAAATACCAAATGGAACAAGAAAATAAAAATATAAAAATCAGGATAAAATCTATAAAGTAAGATTTAAAATTTTAATTGTACTTTCATTCCAATGTTTTTATTTTTGTTTGTTTACTTTCATTTAAATATTTAAAATTCTATTCATTTTTCACATATTTGGTAAAAATGTGATTAAATCTGATGTTTGAATGTTTGCTTTGCATTTTATTTTCAATTTGCTATATTTTTCTCTGTGATTTTTCTGTTTTTTTGTTATTATCGATGTTATATTACAATGCTATTAGAAAAGCGTATGATAAAATCTGATGATATCTGCAATTGATGTTTTTATCTTTTTTATTTCCTATGAAAACGACATTCAAAATGGTCTCGCTGTTATAAAATTATATTTTTAACTTTATTAGTAAATAATTCAATATATAACGTTACTTGCATTTCTTTTAAATTCTATTTATGTTTTTTTTTTTTAGTTCAACATGCTTCTTAACAAGGAACATGAAATTTTCATTATTTGAAATTCACTAAAACCTTGTATCAAGAAATACGTTTAAGATTAACTTCTTTATGCACATTACGGAATAATTCCAAATGCCTTCTTTCACATTTAAGTAATTAATTTTATTTACATGCAAATAAAGATATAGTATTTGAACAACATTATAAATAATTTAGTAGCTCTTCTGCGACTAAACAAATATAAACATTAGAATGTTCAGTTTATTAATACTTTATCATTTTAATTACTTACATACATTTTTCAGATATTTTATCTTCGCATTTCGAATATTTGAGCAATTTTATTATCTCAAATATATGTAAAGCCGATACATAAAAATTATCTTTTGTTCATTATATTCCAATATTTATTTCTTTTATTATGCATATGACTAAAATGAAAATAACCTAGGCAATGAAAATTTCTACTTATATTTAGTTAAATCTTTTTATTATTAATCAATGAATTCAAGGATTAAATCTGTATATATTTCCCTATACGCAACAATAATTATTAAAACATAGCCCAATTCAGTTTGTTTTAGTCAGTATTGATCACTATTTTCCTTCCAAATACTAAATCTTCAGATTAGTTCTGATAACTAAGTAAGATTCTATCTGTTGCCCAGGTTCATCTAATATTTCTTTCTCGGTAAGAATGGAGAACCCCTAGATCACTCACAAATGATTAATTTCGAGGACTCGTCGCTTTCTTGCTTGCTGCGGTTTGGAATGGATGTGGGCACTGTGCCATTATTCTTATCGTGGTATTCAGTTTTTCTAGTTGGGTTTCCGGTAAGGCGTAAGTTAGGTTGGGGCTAATTTGCATGATTTTTCATTTTTTTTCAAGAATGAGCAGAAATGTGTCTCTGTTTAATAAAAATTAAGTACGTTCTTCTTCTTTTGAACATGATGTAAAATACTTCAACAGTTAAAACGTAGATGCGGACTGCATTAATTAATTTAATAAATAATACGTATTTCGCAAATGTTCATAAATATAAATATATATCTAGAGGGTTGATAATGTTTTTGTATTTAAATTTTATTAATTGAAAAAATAAGATTCCGCTAATATGAAAATAATGTATTAGGTTATTCGCAGATTTGTAATTATTCACATAGATTTTAAAAATATTTCACATTTAAAGAAAAAAAATAGGTAATTGCTGAGCTAAGAGTGATAATCAATTGTTAAAATTCAGTATTCGCGATCGACTTTTAAATAGCTATCCAACTTATCTCTTCAATCTTAAGTACCTCTGCAATAACTGACTTTAATTTACAAACAAAAGTATCTCTGATCATACAATTTATGACTTATTATTCATTATTTACCAAAAAATCTTAAATAAGATTTAGATTTCGAGATGGGACTCAGAAATATGCTGCATGACAAATTTCATAATTTGAAAATTTTTATTACTTTTTGTATATATTACATGTATGCTTTATACTTCCGAATTTATCGATTATATACTGTGTAAATATAACAAAACGAATAATAGTTTTTAAATTGAAAACCTTTTTTGCGCATACAGCTTACTAAAATAAATCAATTAACTGCTGAAACTTATAAAATAATGTTTTACTTTCAATATTATCAATTCGTATGAATATCTTTATAGAAAAATTTAAACTCATTTATTCGCGTTTAATCATTTAATTAATTTTTATACTCAGTTTCCTAATTAAATAAAAATAGTTTTAGGAAATACTTAAAGGGAATTAAATCGTCACAGACGATTTTATTACAATTCCATATAAAAAAATAAAACATTATCAAACATAGTTTATTGTATTTGAATAAAAGCTACTTTTTTTATATTTGAACTTATGCTAATTTGTGGCGAATAATTTTTAAAAAAATATAGCGCATAAAAGGAGAAAATATTTATACATTTTTTCCTACTTATATTTCTTCTGCACATCCGTTAATTATAGTTTTAAAAAGGACATTTTTCCTCCTACCGTTAAATATTTTGCTTAATAAATGAAGACACATTATTCTAATTACTTATCAGTTAGGAATTCATATTTAAGGGCATGATATTTTATTCCTAATAAACGGAAACACATTTTTAAATCTTATTCAGATATCAAAAGCGGAAGGAATTGTGTGATTTCTTTTACAACTTTAAACAGATTTCTCCAACAGTTTCTTATTTAACAATTATCCACAAATTATAGTCTATTAGCATCGGGATATTCGGGATCAAGAATTTTTTACAAAAGCAAGTTCAAATACATGTACATATTTAGATGCCTTTCGTTATAATTACCTTGCGCGACAGGTTTAAAATATATTTTCGGCTAAAGTCGGATTTAATGTACTTCTTTGCCATTTGAGAGTTTTATACACTAATTCAAAAGAAAATACAACTTTATAAATAGTAAAAGCCTCAAATTATGTCTCATAAATATGTGCTGCATATATGCAATTTTTTCATTGGATAAAGTCAAAATATTGCGTTTCAAGGATGCAGCTAATTCATTTATATCAAAGAGAGATTTTTACTCAAAGGAGATATCCATTTCTTTTTTCATTTCCCTTATTTATGTGTATAAGTCTTTCAGACGGCAAATTTCTTTCCTAGAAACATATTACAAAGAAGAAAACACGTTGGAATCAAAGAACATTAATCTTCTTTTATTTCGACGTTAGGGGCGGACGATCAATGGTAGAGATTGCATCGTTTAAAAGATCAAACAAAATAATCCGCCTCAGATGCATAATAGAGAAAGGGGAAAAGAAAAGAAAAACCCAAGAAATGATGGGAACTTGGTGATGCCATTCAATGCTGCTGAAGAAATAAATGCAATGGCACGCGAAGAGCATTTCACTAGAAATGAATTTATTCTATATAAAGGCATTTAATGTTAACTTTATTAATAACGCATTCATTCCTACCATTTCTTTCAATCTTCTACAGATATCAAGGTCATTAAAATAAATGGTTTTTATTGGCTTAAATTGTTGAATTTGCTTTGAATTCATTTTATCATACTGTTAAATTGTAAATTGTAAATAATGATTTCATTTAACCATCCCTACCATTCCTGTCCGGAATATTACACAAAAGAAAAAAAAATCCTGATGATTTCACAAAGAATATATATATATGTGTGTGTGTGTGTTATTATGCTTCAATTACCAATTCGTTCCAGTTAACTATTTACTGCAAAAGCTATTAAGTCGTGAAAATGAAAAAAAGAATCAATCATGTCATATTATTATTTTAATATGAAATTTATCAATAAAATTCAAATAAATAGATGAAGAGATAAAAATCACACAGGTATCTAGAAATTTCCTAACAAAATATAATTTTTACATTTGAAAAAAAAAAAAAATATATGAATCGTTTCGAATCGAAAAATATCTGAAAATATCGTTTCATGAAATAATAAATTTAGAAATATATGATTATATTTAAATACTAAACGAAACAAATATATTCGAAATATAATTTTAATCTACTAAAAAATAACGCTTTAAATGTTAATGTTGTAGCAAATGTCACTATGCACATATAATTAAGATTTAAAATAATTATTTATATCTGTTATTAACATAAGAAAAAAAAATATATTATTATCTTCCAAAACCATATGTACATCTTATCATTCCATAACAATATAATATGAATCATTCTATCAATTAATTTGACTTCAAATCTATGAATAAAAATAGTCATATTGGCATAAAAAGATAAAAATTTTCAAAATAAAATAAATTGTATGTTTCCTCATAAAATTGCAAACATTTAAGAATTTCAAATATATATATATAGCTAAAAAGCCCAAATAGTATGTTATACCTAAAAGATTGCATTACACTGGCATAGAAAAGATTTTTATGTATTCGATTATTTATAATATTAAGTTCAATCAAATGCTATAGTTTCCATTTTTCAAATAAAATTTACAAGAAAAGGTTGTTATAGGCTATGATTTAAAGCATAATTTCTAAAACGTATATTATTATATGATATATTTATACGTTTACATAAAATAGTTTAAATACATGCATAACCAAATTTTTATCAAACATTTACTTAAATTTATATAATTGGGTTCTTTATTGTATTCAGAAATACCGCAATGAAAAATTTTGAAATTTTTGAGATATCTTTATATACAATATATCTTTCTTTACATATATTTATCTAACTAGAATTAAATTAGACTGAATATTTACGATGTTATTTCCCATTTTAAACTGTACTGAACACGTATGAATTTGAAGATAAATATCAAAATCTGTAAACGAAGAATAGGAGTCCAAAATTACAAGTCTTATTAATTTTATTTCCAATTGGAACTTCCCGACTCAGTCATGACCCATTAAATCATTTTTTCTTTAAAATTTATTTTCACAAATATCATAGAGTGTTAGTGCTAAAATTATGCATGTTAGCATGAGATTGTTCCCACAAACCCAAGACACCTTTGTAAAATAAAATCATATTAATTAGTAGAATAAAAAAATATAAATTAGATTTTTTTAAGTGTTTTGAAAATTCTTTCTGCATATTTAATACTATCCGCCTATAGTAACTAGCTGGCTTGCTAAAAATATTGTTTGCATAAAATTTCAATAAAAATTTTAAACATAACATAGTTTTAATGATCTTATTAGCAAGTAGTCATTATGACTTAATAAATTTAATTATCAGAAAACGCAAACTGTTTTATAATCCTTTTTGTTTTATGTTCCTTTCGCTGTATGTTTCATTAATATTTTTTGTCTATCACCTAAATCTAATTTTAAAGAAAACACAATTAAATAAATTAATTAAAATAAATAATAAAATATTTCATAAAAATAAATAATAAATCGAAGCAATTTTAATTTTGAAAAAAAATAACCGAATTTTATCTAATCCAATAGATTATCCTTCAAGAAATAAAATCTTAATCCATTAAAAACATTATTAATTAGTATTTAAAATCATTAAATCATTGCGGCATTAAAATATCCTTGCAAATTGAAAATAAATAATAAAGACGAAATGAATGGAAACTAACTTTTTATTTATTAAATATTAACAGACATGACTATTTTGAATTTAGATTCCTAAATTTAGAAGATTGATATTTGGAGCAAGCACACAGTAATAGAGTTAAAAAAAAGATTTTTAAATGATAAATAATTTATTTTGTAATAATACAAACGAATAGCGTTGCTTTCAGCACTGACTTACAATCATCTGTATTGGATGCTGCTTGGGTGCCAATCCAGTAACAGCAGAGCTTGGTGACAAACTTGGCGACCATTTGGCGACTTGGTGACGAATTTTGTGACTTTGGTGATAAAATAGTCAAGAATTTGAACGATCTTTTCTTTTGGAACAGATGGGCCTGATTAGCCTAGAAGATTATCGGCTCGCCTCCCGGGAACTATAAAAGAACGGCATTCTCAAGATATGAGTAGTCGGATTCGGAGTCATAGACAAGTAAGGAGTCTTCAAGAGGATAGCGAAACAACGGCGGAGTGCCCAGAATGGATGGAACGTAAACTAGTGTTGAAGTAGCCAGTCTTGTGGTAGTGAGTCGGCAGTTGGTTACAGCTTAAGCGAAGAGACAGAGGAGTGTTTCAGCCATCTGGAGAGACCGTAGAGCGATGGTCCGAGGGTCCTTTCTCCTGCTGGATTCTGTCTGGCCGTTTTATGTGCTGTGGTCGATAACTACTTGTGGACTGGTGTTTGCTGTAGTGTGTTGTTGTGTGCTGTCCTATTTGTACGTCCCGGCTGTATATAGTTGTAGTCTTTGTATTCGTCGTCTCTGTCTTTGTGTTTAGCAAACATCATTGTTGTTTTCTACTGAAGCCTGCTTATTGTGTTTTCACACCATACATCCATTACAAGGCGAACCCGGTGACCCGTAACAATATATCCATAATAGAACTCTTTGTCTCAAGAGAACCGATACTATGCAAATCTTTAAATACATACTATCCGAAGGTGCATTATGACTTTGTGCCCTATTTTATCTCCTGTCTATGCATAATGGAGTTTGAAATTATATTTGCGACAGAATCGATATCGAGTATAGTCTGATTCCATTATACATTTAAACAGAAATATAGTTAGATTTTCATTCTAAATATATTCCTTAAATGTTCGCTGTATCCAATATATATATATATCAAAATATGATTCTTTGAACGTCTTAATTACTCCTGCTCTTAAATTAGAGAAGATTTTTTTTTCTTTTATACCCTGTTATTTAAATAAGGCATTTATATTACAAACGAAGAAAAGCGCGGCAGATCTAAGCTCTGAACAACAATGCCTATCAAAAGCAGAAAAAAATGGGTAAGATGAAATTAAAAAAAATCTATTGTAATGCCTTGTCTTCGACAGAAAAAAAAATTAATTGATTCCAGAAGACATAAAGAAGGCCAAAACATCTTTTCAGTAATGGAGCAAAGGCGATTCCACTGGAAAGTGCGTATAGTATTTCGTTTTAATGATGTATCTTTCACACATTCGACGCCCGCTTCCAAGCGAAAGAGAAAGTTGTTTAAGAACAAATTGAACTAAGGTTTTTGGCTCAGATTCAAAAAGAAAGATCAAAATAATAAAAAAAGAGCACTGAAACAAACGCTCCAAGATGTATTATTATTCCGAAGTTTAGTGATAGCTGCTGCACTTTCTTCATTCTCCGTTTTCAATTTCTTGGATACCTGAATGCATCTACTTATCTCATTTATCAAAATATCAATTCCCTTTTCTTTCGTTTCAATAAATAAATCAAAAGGGAGTCGAAGTATATGAAATAAACAAATGTTGCTTAAAAGAAACTGTATCGTTCGAAATGTGTAACTGGAAGCAAGGAGTTCCTGATCGTGCATAATGGATTGTGCTTCTAAAAGCAATCTAATTTATACGGATCGGATTTAGTAAGAAGAAAAGAAAGATTATGGAATGTTTTGGAAGTTCATTTTCTGTTCTAAATGAAATATGCACTATAAATATTATATCAAAGTTTTGTACATTATTTTGAATCAAAGCGATGATTTATTAACTCGGTGCACAGTTCCATACTTAAATTCTTCAAATTGAAATGAAATTTATGAAAAGGAAAATTAGTTTTTGATGCTATTGTCTTTTTTATTTACAAGAGCATGATAGAAATTAAGCATGGGATGGAAAATTCAGGACATTGCAAGTGCAGTTTATGATTCTATTAATCGAGTTAAAAAAATGATTCATGTATATTCAACAGCAATAAAATATATATGTATACATCCAAACAAAAAGAAAACATTTTTATAAGCAACAAATAACATGAAATCTCCTGCAATTATTATTTTATCTATTATCACGCAATATCATTTGCTGTTTTTAAATCAATAAAATCAAATGAATAATATTTTAGAAATAATGCATATCATGAATCGGGATTTTCTAATTTATTCTAAAATGAATGCCAATATTTTTTACCTGTGAAAGAGAGATTAACTATAACACAGGCACAAATTCCTTTTTGAAGCATGCATTACCTGTCAGTTATTTAGTTTAATATAATCATTTATCTTTTATATGTACATGATAATTAATTTCTCACTCAAAATATTGGTGCTTTATTTTCCGGTCATTCTTTTTCCAACTTTTATTCGATAATGAGGAAATAGTGCAACTGTACAATTTCGAAAGTTGCTATTTAAATCAAGAATGCAAACCTAATTTCATCTCTTCCTCTATTCATCTCAATGGACTCCTCTGATTCGTGATTTGAAATGTTCTCTCTTTTTATGGCAGAAGGCATAGTTCGCATATGATTGCAAAATGTCTGCGAAAAACCACTAGAGAACGAAACTTCATTTCTTTTGTTGCTTTAAACAGGAATTGCTCAAAACGCAAGCACTTGAGTTCAAAATATATTTTCTATCCAACAGTGATGGCAGTAAGCAACGGGTAAAATATGCGAGTCATTTTCACCATGCATTAGATTGAAAAGAACGATGAAAGAATTACTTAGACTTATTTGCTATATTATCACATTCTTAAATAAATATAACTCCCTAGAATTTTTCCCTGATGATATATAATTTAGAATGTATAGATTGGAAGTCAAATTAATATTTGAACAGTAAACAGCAACGTCAGCAAACGTATTTATCATATATGTGTTTGATAAACTGAATCTCTTGTGGATATGCAATTAATTTTATCAACTCTGTTGAATTCTTTAATCTATTTTTCTCTTTTTAGTAATCATTCTCAATAGTAACAGTTAGGTATTAGCATAATATTTTCAGAATATATTATAAATGCAAATTGAGCTTATCCCTTCCTACGAAGTGCATTTGGATAAGTTTAAAATAATGAAAGGTTTGAGGTGTCTAAAGTTTTATCCATACAAATTGTTTCTTCTTTTTTTTCTCTACTTTCACTTTCTCTTCAATTTCATATAATTTTTCAAGACTCATCTTGTCTTATATTCGCAAATATGGTCTGGAGATTGAGGAAAGCAAACTCCAGGTCAACTCCAAAGTTGAGGTCAAGAAATTAGAAGATTTGAGAAAATCCGTTGTAACTGCCAATTGTTGATGGTCTAGGATAAAGGAATAATTACTTTTTTTTATGTCGCCAATATATTATCTATATTCATTTATGTTGTTTAATTTTTCACAATAAAATTGAGCATCAAGGCTTATTTGTATTTAGTCTAAAAATTTCTCAAACAAAATATGTAATAAGTATTTGAATAGACACTAAAATGCGCAAAGTTCGTTGGATTTAACTAAACATCATTGCATGAAAATGTCTATTGTCTATATTCTATTATTAGATTGTGCTATTAGTTATAGTTGGCGAAAAAAATCTTTCAAAACAATTAGTAGATGAAATCGTTGGAAGTAAGGATCCAAAAGTTGAATGTGATAGCATATTTTAAAATAAGCATTATTAAAAAAAATTTCAGATTTTCTAAAATTTTTAATTAAAAGTTAATTCAAATACATCATTTCTCTGCAATTTCTTCAAACCACATTATTATTAAACACTCATTCAGCTTATTTTAAAGCTCAAACAATTAGTGATACCAGCTTTTCAGACATACAATCTTTATTTTAGTACTACTGTTTTCTAATTTTAATAATTTCTTATTAAAAATTGTGAAGCCTATTTTACATTAGTAAATTTAAATATTTCAATTATTACGTTTATACGACCTCTGATGACATGAAATATAATTTTTAATATTATTGTAGATATAAATTAAGAGTAAATTTTAATATAATATGGATATAAGTTGAAGCAACCTTTATAAGGTATTGCTGTTGCAAACTTGATTTTCGGAACTTTTTATTAAAAAAAAATGTTTTCTGTGAAAAAGTAAATAAATGGGAGACAGTGTAGTGATGTATATAAATACTCATTCCTGTTACAAGAAACTGACGAATTAGTTTGTGTACTGAAATAATAGAACACATTTCATACGAAACTTCTTAACTGTTTTCTCTACTTGGGAAATAATGAGAAATGATGGGCCAGATTATGTCATTATTTAAATTTATGAAAAAATATTGTTGTTTTAAAGAAAAATGACGTAATAAATAAAACAGGATTTTTTTGACGTTTGTGATTTTCGCATATTCTAGAAAATTCAATTTACATTATCTAAATTACTGACGTACATTTTCCTAACCGTCTGAAAAATTAAAGTGTCTTTAATTTATAATTTACGTGATTAAATAAATAAAAAAATGCTTTTAAAAGTTCATTTAAAAATGCATTATGCGAAAAGTTGAATTGCTTATTTATATTCATATATTTAATTGCTATTCATGCTTATAAATTGCTTTCAAATTCTATCGTTGGTATTTCAGCTCCTTTATGTCCAAATATATATTCCTACTAAAAATTCTAAGAATATTTTTGTATGATTAAATATATCTAATAAGAATTACAAGAATGTAATTGTGTGTTTTGATAGTATTTTGTCGATATTTGTATTTCGCTTGCAATTCTCTTGAACTACATTAAAACAGAGAGGATTTATATTGCCAAGTGAACAAACCTTCATTCTGATCCTATAAGTTAATTACACTCGTCTTAGTGAAACTGCTCTGAACATCGATTGGATGAAAGTAATCGACAAAACTGCAATTAAGAAGTGGAATATATTAAGTGTTCAAGCTACGTATTATTCGTTAGCACAATAGTTTGTAATACAACAGGACTGAATTAAAATCCAGAATAAACTAACACTTCAATTTGTAGTTTTTGATGAATCTGGTCTTCTATTATCTTACGCCTTCGGAAAGGATATAAATTAGACAACCACAATTGTTGATTTACATAATAGACAAAACAATATCGTAGCTAGCTTTATTTATTGACTTGAAATTGAGTTAATGATACTCGTAGAGTCCATTAATGTTTATCGTCGAAGATATTCACTACGAAATTTAAAGTTTGACTTTGGATTTTTTTTCTTTTTACCCTGTTAAAAGTTCATGAAATAGTTGTCTATTAATATTTCAATCGGAAATAGCAGTTATAATGTTTTGCTAATCATATTATAGTTAAAATAATTATTGTATGCTTAAATCTAAATGCTCGCTGTTTATATAATAATTCTGAAATCGCATTGAATCAATATCATATTTTCTATTTATACTTGTACAATAATATAATTATATATATTCAGAGTTAGCAAGAAATAAGTACCCACTCCAGAGGTCTCTAAAATTCGTTCTATTCTTCCAAAAAAGATAAAATTTGAACTACAGATAATTTAGATGATGCGCTTTACATTTATTAATTAAAAACATTAGTACAAAAATTTACTAATAGATGGCACCCTAACACAAATGACATTTATTTGCATATATTATAAATGAGAAACATAGTTTAATTTACAGCGCCTGTCTATTACCATTTTTCTTTGGATAAGAATAAGGCGGATTCTGCACGATCACTAGTTTCATCTCTGTTTGCCATGTCTACGTTGCAAGAAAAAGCTCTACTGGTGAAATTGTTCTTCCAGAATCAACAAAACTCCTTTGCAGTTCTAAAGGAATTTCGTCTGAATGAAATAGCTACGAAGAGGTCCAATGTGTCCAGGTGCCCTACGCAAGATGATGCAGAAATTTGAACAAACTGGACAAGTTGGCATTATTCCAGATAGAGGAAGGAAAAAAAAATCCCGTTTTCTAGCGTCGAAAATGTGATCGCACTCGTTAAAGCCAGCAGTCAGTAATAGTTCGAGCTTGACAGTTGTTTCCCGTGTTCTGAATATACTGTATTCAATGGTATGAAAATTCGTACGGCATATTTTGCCTTTTTATCCATACAAAATCAAATCTGTGTATCTATTGCAGGAAGGGGACTTAGAGGTCCATAAAACTTTTGCACTTCAATTCCTTGCGCGAATGGTGCTTGACACAACTTGGACATGGGACATTCTGTGGAGTGATGAGGACCACTTTTGCCTCTATGTGACAGTTAACACCGACAACTGTCGATTTATGCAAAGCAAAATCCTCACATTATCCAGGAGCAATCATTGCATCCTGAAAATGTGTCAGTATGGTATAGTCTTACAGCTACCTTTATCATTATATCGTATTTCTTTGAAGAGATAGCTTCAAATGGAGTCCAAACGTTCCGTCACAGGACAACGTTACCATGATATGCTGAGGGATTTTATGATGCCAACACTCTTACAGCGTGGATGCCTTCAAGAAATAATTTCCATTCCGTATAGTGCATCACTTCATATTGATCGTCGTGTAAAGCGATTGTTAATACATCATTTCACAGAAGCACTAGTTAGTTATCAGCCACCATTTCCCAATAGCATGGAAACCTCGATCGCCGGACACTACCCCTTGTGAATTTTGGTTGCGGGATTATTTGAAGGACAATATCTACTGTCAAAGGCCATCATCTCAACCAGATCTGAAGGACAACCTTCGGCGCCATATTCTTAATATTCCGCCAGACTCACTCATCATCTATAGAAAATATGGTTCTCCGATTACATCATATTGCTGGAAATGAAGGTGGACATATTGAGTAACTTTAATTTTAATTTATTTAACAATTATAAATCATATTAAACGGCTTTATGTGCATTACTACGTCACCTAGCGGTGAATCTTGGTACTAATTTTTTTATTTAATAAATGTAAATAGCATCATTTCTGTAGTTTAAATTGGATCAACAGAATCTCATTTGGATCAACAGAAAACATTTTAGAGCCATCTGAAGTGGGTAACTCATTTCTTGCTAACCCTGCATATATATATATATATATATTACACTTATGTCAAAATATCTTAATCCAAATCATCATAAAAACAGAGTGGCGAATAGACTTGGAAGGTAGAAAGAAGGAACATACGTGCGTGTGAAAGTTTTCTAAGCTTAAATAGTATTTTAAAGGAGTTTACAGGCAAAGTATATTAATTCTGTGGAAATAATAATTGCAAGTGCAACTCAGAAGTTAAAATTACAATTACATCAGAGTTTGAATGATTTGGAAATCATATTTGGAACGTAAATTAATTAAAAATTACTATATATAAACACATATACATACGCTTTCGCACATGTATATATATATATATGTGTGTAAACGTATTCCAATGTATAGATACATATGACAAAAAAATAATATCAAAAAAATTATATGATTGATGATAAGTTTTCATATTATTTTAAAAAAAATTAACTCTTAGTTACATCAATGGTAAATAACACAGAAAATGAAATTTACGCGTGAGCAGATATGTTCATTACTAACACGATGTAAAGTATTTTTGTAAAATATATTTGGATTTTTTTTTCATTTGAAGCAATTCAATTAGAAGAAACAGAACTGATATTATTTTATTATTTAATATTAAAATTTTATAAAATAATTTTTTATGCAATAATTTATTATCAAATAAAAATTTGAAAATTTCGGCTATCTTTTAAATAAATTTTATTTAAAATTGCAAAAGAAAATTTTAGTTCAAAATTAATACTCAAGAAGTTATCGTCATATTTAACTTTTTCTATCAGTTCCATACAGATTTTTGAACAATTATGTATTTCACGAATAAAGAATGATGCAGTATAGAATTCAAATCTTTGCCAAAAAAAGTATTTGAAAAAATAACTTGCCTATAAATAAAGCAATAATCTGAATTATGGAAATGTTTAGTTTGAAAATATTTATCGAAATGCTTCTAATATATAAGTTTAACAAGCTATGAGGTTAGGGTAATCTGTAGTATCTTTGCAATACCTATCTTTTAAAATAGTAGCTATTCTGGAGTCTGGATCTTTTAAAATAGTAGCTATTCTGGAGTCTGTTTGCACAAGTTCCAGAATTATTTAGAATCATATTATCAATCATAATTCAATCATATTTGCATAAATGCAATTTATCCAATGGCAAGTTTAGTATATTTAGTAGTTACAACAAAGAATAATCATTGTAAATATAACTAATTATTTAAAAATCCGTATTTTTTGCTATTTTATTTTCTGATTTTGGAGGAATTTTTAAATATAGTTCGATAATTTTGAGAAAAGCTAGTGCTTGGACTTTATACTAAAATCTCTTAATAAAACTTTATACATGTTTTTCTTGTATAAGATAAATTATTACTTTCTTGTCGATGTATTTTATTCCTTATCAAAAAAATAATCGAATATCATTTACTAGTCATAGTACAGAGTTATAAAGTAATTTACATTATATATTATAAAAATGTTCATTACATTCATTATATTAACTTTTATTAATTGAAATTAATTTAATATTCTGAATTTAATTAATGTTTTTAATTAAAATTTATGCTAATTATGTAAATACAAAATAAAAGTAATTTCAAAAATGATTTAAAAAAATGGTTTTATTGAATTTATATACTTTCCTTTGGAAATTTCGTCTGATTTTATTATAAAGTTTTATAAACTCAATTCTCTATCTTTGTCTATCGTATTTATTAAAAAAAAATTAAAGTACCGATATCCTGAAACTAAAAAGCAAACAAAGAATAATAATTTTGAAGGAAATTAATTCTGCAGTTCATTATAAATTCAGCTGTCTCCTCATTAATAGAGTAAAATGATTTAAATAAAGAATGCAAAGACACGCTTAAGAAAAATTTAGAGCAATAAATGTTAATTTTCTTTTCTACTTTATGTAAATATCCCATATTGGCTTAGATTATTCGATATGAATTTTTTTTTCAATGGTTTGAATAGAATATTTTCTCACTTTACTTTAATAATTGGACTCCAAACTGATGTTTAAACATAGTATTTAACATTTATTGTTTGCAATATTTTGTATAATCAAGTGATGAGAAATTACGATTATTTTTCAATCACGAATGAGTTAAAAATGGAAATTTCTTTGTATACATTTCAATCTATGTCCATTTAAACCAACCAAACCAAAACATTCAGGTTTTCAAAAATATGTATATATGTGCAGTAAAATGTTTACACATATGAAATTGTATGAAAGTGTTGACTACTGCAAAATATAATTATTATTCGGTAAATTTTTTATTTAAAAGAAATCATAAAAATGTGTGGATTATTAAATAGTAATTATTTAATTATTTGTTGATGTTATATTCGCATTTACGTTGAGATTATATTTTTACGGTTAATGTGAAACTTTCATTAAAACTTATTACGTGTTGGATATGTTTTTAGGCACATATTGAAGATGGGTAAGAACTGTTTTAACCCTTAACTGGGGTCGTGCGGTCTGTGAGACCACTAGCGATGGATTTTCTGTCACCTTATTCTATTTTTAGCTTAATTGAATGGATTGACCCTGTAATTTCCTATTTTGTGACCTTCAATACACGTGCATTTTTTCAACCGATTTCAGCAGATGCGTTTTAAAATAATTCAGTTATTTCTTAGAGCGCGGTCTCTGAGACTGCATCTCCCTGTTAGTGTCCCAGTGATAAACAAGGCTTAGCAGATGGCGCTAATACTTGGGCCCCGAATTATCATCTAGTTTACTGATCATATTAAGAAGCAGTACTCCAGTCACTTTTAAATGAAGCAGAAAGTAATTTTAGTGATAAGGATAATTGTACAGAAGAGTTTTTCGATGAAAGTTCGCATTCAACTAATTTTGATATGTATTTTCAAACATAATTAATTTTTCTAGTGATAATGTAATTTGAAAAATTTATAAAATATATTAATATACCAAGAGATATATCTACATAATTTTTAGGTTAATTTTTATACTATATCTTAATCTGTATGTTTAAAATGCCCTAGAAAACCGTGCTATGAAAGTCACACAAACCGATAAAAAAAGGGCCTAATTTACCCATTGTCATTTTTTTTATTTTTGATATAATTGTTGAATTTTACATTATATTGTCTTCTATATATCTTCATATACTGTAAAAATAAATATGATTTAAAAAGTAAAACTTAATATGCTTTTTCAAGAATATTTATTGTAACATGTAATTTGAGAAGAAAATGTATGTTCCAACGCATTTACTTTTTTTAATGACAATATATTTTGAAAATTTTTTAAAACATATCTAAATATCAAAAAAAAATATCTGCAAAATATATTGGGAGTTTTTCATATTAATACATTTATTAGAAAATTTAAGTTGAGTCTAAATGAAATGCGGTCTCATAGATCGCACCTCCCCAGTTAAGGGTTAATAGAATAAGCTTGATAGTAGTGGAAAATAATATCCGAATGTAAAGATTATGTATCAAATATTTTTAAAAAGTGAAAATGAAATATTTTTTATATGTTAAATTCGTTATATTTTCTATTTGGAAACAAATATTTTGCATGGAATTTGTGTATACTCTTTATAGTTCTTATATAACATATTGCATTTATGTCATCGGTAGGGCAGAACTTAAATCGAACACATTTATTGCTTAGCTGTTAAGGGATAGTGGATGATTAATCATGCTGTCTTTTATCTAGTAATGTAGTTACTATAGTATGTGCATTCAATTTTGTACTGAGGTTACCGTTTTTGAATATATTAAGCATCTATTCATTTACTTAATTTTTCTAAAAACAGTCCTCTTTTGATCAATTTTCTTTCACTCCATTTGGTATTTGTTAAAATCCAGAGAATAAATATGCTACAAACCAAACTATCAGGAAAACTACTGTAAAATAAAATCTAAAGCCTATGAGTTGTTTTCATTATAAAAGCAGACGTATTCAAAAGTTAATCAAGAATATCCATTGTTCCATTATCGGTACTGAAATCGAAAATCATTTCTGTGTTTTGCATGGTTTATTATTAGTTGATTTTTTTATTATAGATTTTGTCCGCGTACTTTTTTTAAACACAATTAAAGCCAAAATTGCATTTTAATTTTTAAAAATCATCTGTGTAACTTTTTTCATCATTTAGTTAGGATGTTCTGGATATACCAAACGCAATAATATTTTATTTTAGAAACTTTGCTGATGAATTGATTTATTTGCAGAAAGTGAAGTAATCACATGTGCAGTTGTTGCATCTAAATTTATATGTTAGATCATTATAAAAACAGTGTATTTTGATGAAATATTTAAATAATATATATATATATATATATATATATATATATATATATATATATATATATATATATATATATATATATTAAACTACATACATGCCTGAAGCCGTGTTTTATCCTGTAGATAAAATACAAACACACACACAAAACGAAATATAAAAATACATTATGCCCTTCTTAGGCATATACATATAAATAATATAAAAAAGCATTTTACAATTGTTTATTTTAACAATTCTTAGAAAAATACTAATACTAATAGGAGAAACAAACTTTTCCACAATAAGTTCTGCAGTGCTATAACGAAGCTTTCACAAGTTTATGCACGCAACCGTTTCGATCTGCATGCTTATTAAGATAATGGGCTTAATGATATCGCAGTGTTGATATCCAGAATAGTTAATTCTTGAATTTATGTCAAATAAGTTGTAAGACTTTCACAACGTAAGTGTAATGCTGCGTTGAGAATAGTTCTGAAAAATTTCAACAAATCACAGACAAGCATTTGCGTTTGAATAATTATTCGTCATTTTGAAACAGAATACAGTGTCATATCAACATTATATTAATATTAGGAGTTTTTTTCGGTTCATCGCATGTTTATCAAAAGAATGTGATTGACCTATTAGTGCAATTTAATGCCTATGTGATGAGAAAAAAGTACTAAAACAACAACAGCATATTAACGGCATTCTACACTTTGTTAGCATACCAGTCCAGTTCTCCAGGTTCTTTCATGTAACCTGACTTCTATAAAGATTTTAAACACTTTTATTCATTAATTATGTAAATTAATTAAATTTAAAATTAGGAGCATTTTAATATAAATGATGTTATGAAAATAAAAGTGGTCCTTGTAGAGTTAATAATAATAATATCAGGCATTCATTGCATCCTCTTCATTAAAAAGATCAGATTTGCATCATCTCAGCCATTTCATTTATGTGGTGACAGAAATCTCGATATAACATCATCAGAATCAATTCTGCACCTGATGTTGTAATGTACAGCCGATCACCCTGCCACTACTGAATGAGGCAGTAACGACAGTATTTGTATCAATTCTGCACTGAATGTCATCTCAAAGAATGAAAATATTTCATTTTTCAGCAGCCTTAAAATAATTGCCAACGAAACATCTCATTATGTTTAAAAATCCACATACTTTAAAATTTGTGTAGAAAATTTCTATTCTAAATATTTAAGTAATAAATTCTTCACGCATGAAACTCCCGCATATCATAATCTAGTGCAGATTATTCATTATTCCAAAGAAACTAAGGTAAACGCAATGAAAACTTTATTCCATTCCCAATTAGTGGCAACGGGGGACCCTTTCGAAGCTCCCCGGATTAAAAGGAAACTTCGATGAATAATCGATAGGAAAACAATCTAATCCTTCCTCTCTGAAAGCCGATTACTTTTCAATCGAATGACTAATCTGCCTCGTTGCTACGATTTTGGATCGTAAGACGTGTGTAGGATCCTTTTTCGTCATTGATTTCGTTCCAGGATTAGTCAAAGACCCCGAAACTTGTTGTAGCATTGAAACTAATTATCGTACTCGTTTTGCAAGTCTGGTCTTTTGGAAAGAGTTCATAGGACGAAGCGCACAATTTGGGAGAAATTCCCATTCCTGGAAAATCAACTTCCATGCACGAGATCCAGGAACAAAAAATAAGAATAATTTTGGAATTAATTTATCCTAATTTAATCGGAAAAAGAGTAATTATGCTGAAATGGGGCTGGCTAGTTATAGCCAAGTAATTACGACCACCTGTGTTCCGTATGATATGACTGTTATTAAATTCAACAAATCGTGTAGTCTCTTATGAATTATTTACTTTAGATAAAGTTAATATATTGTTCTTTTTCTGTAGTTGTTTTCATATACAATAGATAAATTTATTCGATTTAAAAGGAAACTATCTGATAATAGACATAC
Organism: Argiope aurantia; assembly: GCA_026543865.1. Taxonomy (NCBI): domain Eukaryota; kingdom Metazoa; phylum Arthropoda; class Arachnida; order Araneae; family Araneidae; genus Argiope; species Argiope aurantia. The sequence continues at coordinate 31,987 of JAPMOR010010351.1, read as the reverse complement.
ATACATTTATGTGCTTGCTAAATGAGGAGAATTTCCCTTTGAAAATTGTATAAGCTCTCAATACATTTCCATTGTCTCTTTTTTCTGCTTTCTGCCTTCTTAGGACTCGATTTCTTCTTGGTCATGGATAATGAAGAGAAATTTATTAGTAATGGATAAACTTAGAATTATTTTCCATTTATTTTGAAAAAAAATAATATAATAAGAGAACTACCTGCCATCTTTTCCTTAAATTTTAACTATAGTAGAGTTAAAAAAATTATATATATATATATATATATATATATATATATATATATATATATATGATTAATTTTACCGTCAAATATCATATTAAAATATTTTTTAAATGATTTCAACTTTTAAATAGAATTAGCTAATCAATAATAATAGCTATTTCAAAATTAAATAATAATATTTGATCAAAGAACAATTTTTTTTGTAAAAAATAAAAAGTTATGCATTCTAGGGTAAATGAATCGCTTGTCTCTAGGTTTAGGAAATAAATTCATTTCAGATAAATATTTTAAATTATGAATAATCTGTTATAATGCAATATTTAATGATAAAGATAGAAATGTTTTATTCAATGGAATACTTTTGTTCAAATTTATCAACATTTGTAATATTTTATGAGAAAGCTATTTCAAATGAATGAAAAAAGTCATAATATAAATATAAGTTTCTAGTCGATCATCTTTATTTTTAATTAATCATTCTAGTTGATAATATCCCCTTCATTAAACAATATTCAATATCTGTTTAATTGACCATATTGCTACTGCTAAAATATTAGAGATTTCTTCAGTTAGACATCTTCAAAATTAATAACTTCTTATAACGTTATTCATTCAGTGTTCAAATTTATTACACACAATGTATCAATAATGAAGTACATACAAAAACATTAAAATATCCTGACATCGAAGTCTAGTTTTATTGAAATATTGAATATCAATAAACCATTTTTTAAATCCAGCTATACTTTTTCTGAATATGTAGAACAGTTTGTAATTTTTAAGAAAAAAAGAAATTTTACCAACAAAATAAACTTTGCTTTTTTCCCCACATGCACACAAAAAAGTCAGTCATTTATTCATCTCTATTTTTCAATCCTCGACAACAAGTACAAAATTAAAATTTCTCCACCGTAGAGTTTTATATTTCCCTGTCTCCAGCGAAACTCATTAAATCAAATCTCACTCGCGGTCCGTGAAAACTCTGCGATAGGAAGATCCAGTGAGGCCATTCGACGAAAAATCTCGTTTGACTGTTTGACTTCTAAATTGACTTCAAAAGTTACCAAATTCAACAGCACCGAAACTATACGGCGTATCTGCCGAATTCAATTATCGATGCGCTTCAATGGACAGAGTCTGCTGTGAACAGGAAAGCACAGAAAAGGATATACTGCCTCAATCGTCTTCAGCAACTGGCTTCACTCAAACTGGTGCTTTGCTAGGAGTTAGGGTGCCGGAGACTGTCGTAAAATAACTTCAGTCTGTTTGTAATTAACCAGAGTTAATTAATTCCGAAAACTTTTAGGAGAACAAGGAACGGCAGCTTCAGTTATCTACTTGAGTATTAAAGTTGTCGGTCCACTTGAATTGTTGGACTGATGAAACCCGTGGCATTTGTTACGGTCAGCTGCAAGCATTTCCTGAAATGAGATACCATTTAATATGTTCTTGCGACTAGTTTTGCACTGCAGTGTATAACATTTATTCGATTTTGAAATCCGTATACAGTTTGAGTTTCCACAGAAAGATATAAACTAAATTTAATTCATGGAAGCAAGCAGGAAACTAATTGAAGTATATCCTCTTGTTTAAATTTTCCGGTTAAATGTTGTGTTAAATAAAGCAACGGTAGTTAGCATTCACAGGAAAGTTGAGGAAAGAACGTTTTTAACTTGAGAAATTAATGGAGAGAACCACATTAAATTTAATTAAAGGAAGGAAATTTTAGCATTAGAAATCTGATTAGAAACTTGACACAGTAAATTTTCCCGAGTTTATTGCGCTTCTGTTGTTATAAGGTTCCTGGGTAGTTATTATCACATTCTAAATAACTATTTAGAAATTTTAAAAGATTAATTGGATGTTAATTAAATTTTTAATTTTTGATCACAGAATATTTCACTATTAAATAATTTCTGCTAGTATTAACATATTTTGAGTACCGTGTTTCTTTGTACACCCTCATAAGAGCTGTATAAAATTTTAAAAATAATTCAAGTGTAATAACCATTTATTTAATTTTCCTTTTATTATATTTGCAATTGATTTTTTATAGTTGTTTTGAACGAAAAAATACTATTATAGCTGTTTATTCACTTTGTAAATTTCCTAATGCCATATTTTTATTCAACTTTTAAAGGAAAAATATCAGGCATACAACAAATAAGTCAATTTTATAAACAATATGTTTTCTTTATTCATTCAACAAATTTGATATTTTTCATGATAAATTTTTATCAAACCTATTGCTAGCTAAAAATACATTGAATAGAATTTTCCTATTAAGCTATGGATTCAAACTAATTTTTTTAAAGAAAATATTTTCCAATATTTTCCAATTTTTTTTATTCCTTTCAAATTTTACATACTCCTATATCCAGCAATGACAAATAATTTTATGACATTATGCAGAATTTGCTTAGCTGTGCATGCAGAATGTTGACCAGATATTTTCCTTGGCATGATGGATCACTATTGCATGGATATTTAATCATGCATTAGAACAGTTTAATTAGCAGTAACATTAAACTCAGTATATTTTGAATCTTCTTAAAAAGTATTTCAAAACATTTTTATTGGGATGAAAACAAGAAATATTGTGATTAAAAATATTTTCAAAACAGATACTTCCAGAAACACTACATTTAGAAAAGAAAAAAAAATCCTTCCATTGTAATTATCTTGATAGCAGCTAAAATTATTAATTTTTTATGATGCATTTCACCATTTATTTAGAAACATATCTTTTCTACAGATGAATGCAACTTTCGTAGGATTGATATTGCATTTTTGTCAAATAAATATCAATTTTTATCAATTAAAGTTTGTTCTTAAGTTGGCAATGGTGATATTGAAAACACGAAGTGATGCGGAAACATACCCTTTAAATACTATCTCAACTCCGTTGGAGAAGACGTTTAACTATACTCGGAAATTTTTTCAGTTCAGTGATATAGTTTAATTAAAACTTGCTCTAGATATGTTCCCCAAATGTGAATGAATTTTATGAACATATGAAAGTAATATACGGAATTTCTCCTTGTCATTAAATCTAACTCAGTCCTCTCATTGTTCAAATCAAATACTTCAAACATCTCTAGCTTAGCATCATCATATTATTTATTAACTTATTTTGGCGCCCAGCTTGTTCACTAGGGATATTGGTTGCATTTGATTTCAATCAAATCTCTTATGCATAGTTTCATGTCCTTCAAGTTTAAAAAAATATACACTGAGCAAAATATATTTGTTTATAAAATGTAGAAAGAAAATTAATTTTTAAGAAAATTAATTAAAAAAATGTTTAAACAGCTAATAATTCAGGGTATAATAGATTAAAAAGGATGAAGAATTCAAGTTTCGGAAGGTATTTATTGAAAATTATATTCATTATATTCATATTCGCAACTTTAACAAATCTATTTTCAATTCAAGTCACTTGAAAATAAGCTAGTCTTTCTCTAGTTTAAACATTTTAAAATTAGCTGTATTTTGGTCAGCTTAGACTACAGCATTTGAGGCAAACATGTGTATATACTTTACTATGAAATGTGTGTTTCAGTCAAGCGTTAAAATTATTCGCATTTTATGTAAATTTTGTAAAGCCAGTAAATTTAGTAATCTTGCACATATGAAATAGAAGGTCATTATTTTTTTTAAACCAGAATTAAACTCAAAACGGAAAGAAAATGGTTAATAAAATTCATTAAGAAAAAATGCATTTAATAATAATCTAAAAGAGTTTCTACACTAATTCTATGGATTAAAACTCTAATGTACTTATTGAAATGGCATTTAGAACTTTTCTCTTGCAAGCAATTTTTCCACGTTGCATTTTCCCGTTGTCAAATCAAGCATGACTTTAAATCCTATAACAAATTATACTCGTATTATTTTCATTTAATTTTCTTTTGTGTAACATCTCTTAAAAATAATAAAAGTTTTAATTTTCTAAATTTCAATGAAATCGTAGATGACTAATACGATTCCAATCAACCACGTTGGGCTAAATGAGGCATGTCTTTGAATCGAGTTAACGTAACAAAAATTTTAATGTGGTTGAAGATATCTCCTTGGAGATTTAGGAAATATCTGAACGATACCAAACTAAATAACATGAGTAGACAGCAAAAGGAAGAATGAAATGTTGAATAATTTAGTTTAAAAAAAGTCAGAAAGAAATTACTATATTCAGCAGGACATTTGGAACAATTACAGATTTCGTTTACAGCAATCTTTATGTTAAAATAAACACAAGCTTCAAAAAGAATCTTTTAAATCAATTGCATAATACATCATGGGTATACAGATAACTTAGCAAAAATTTGAAAAACTGATAAAAGCATATTTTTATAAAATAAAGTGTAATAACATTATTAAAAAAAACTTATTGGAGTAATATGACATTTAATGCCATGACATTTAATACATGATAATGACTTTTAATATGACATGCGCTGGACTGGTATATATATGTGAAAATGAGGACATATCATTTAAGATTTTGTAATAATATATATAAATAAATTTTTGTAGAAATTATTTATATAAAATAAGTCAATCAGTATTTATTGATACAAAATTCATGGGTAAATATGCTTTAAATGGAATAGATTTTAATTTGACAAATAAGGGTATTAAATCATACTTCAGTTAGTATCCTATTTAATTGTTGTCGCATTTAAATTATTGCAAGGTTTTATTATGTACTCTTTCAAAAAAAACAATACTTATTTTATGCAATGTTTTCCATAAAAATAATCTGTGAATAGATATATAATGGTATACAAAGAAACAATTTTTTTTTCCAAGATGGTAAAAATGATTTTTTTTTTCTTTCTTTTATTTATAAAAAAAATCTTTAAACAGTAGAATGATTGTAGCTTGAAAAAAGCCAAATAAGAAATCTTTTTTATGCGAGAAATTAACTGAGTTTAGAGTTTGTTCTGTTAAGTAAATACATTTCATCTCAATTTAAATTGCAAGAAAAACAACTTCATTTAAGAAAACAACTGTTTATGACGCATTTGTAACGTCTATGTCTGATTAAAAGCAACTTATCTTTTCATTCCCCGCTTCGCATATACGTTTGAAAAAATGACCATAAAAAGTGCTTATTATGTAGTGATGAAGATTCTAACACCGGAGGGCTTTAAAGATTTTTGAGATCTTTTTTACTTCGAAGTAATAAACTTCTTTTATTTAATCGAGTTAAGCAATCCTTTAATTTAAATATTCTTAAGAGACACGCTTGGAAGACATAGACGCCAGATAAATTTTCATCTGAGTTGCTCAAATAGATTTTTACTGAGACAAAAACAAAGCTTTTAAAATATTGTATATGATTTTTGAAGGGAAATAAAAAAAAATTACATTTCATATAGAAAAAAACGAAATTTTAAATTGTAAATGCATAACAATATATTTTGCATAATTTCTTTAAATTCATGAAATTAAATAACTGCGGGAAAATTATATAAAGCTTCATGAATTTATAAATGATATAAATAATTTACATACATATTGAAAATTCCTTGAAGCTGTATATCGATATTTTTATACAGAAGTTTGTGTAATATTTTTAGAAGACTAGTAATCACTAATATTAATAAAAATTAGGTAAATACGATCAAAGCTCAGATATTTTATAAAGACGGAAACCAAAAATACAGAAAAAATATCAGAAAGTTCAGTTAAAAAAAAGGAACTATAATTAGTACTAAAAAAACTACAAAACTACAAATATTACAAAACTACTCAATTAGTTTCCTACTAAATTTTGCATGAGAGTTATTATTAAGCTTGTTTTGTAAGTAATAGCTCCATTGAAATGATTAATAAAATGAAATTAAAAAATTTAACGTATTTTATATAAATATAGTATCCCACGAGGATGGCAACTCGTAATTGGGGGTGAGAAGTGTCCTGTATGGAAACTATTAATCATAGGGTGGTTCTCGCCATCCCTGTGAGTAAGTGAAAAGGTGGGGGTCTGGATCCTCTAATCAATGACGGGATGTACTTCCTTAGGGAAGGGCTGTAACGTGGTCGGTGATTGCCTTTATGAGTCAACCACCGTTCCCACCAGTGTTGCTGTTGTAATCTGGTCTTTCAAGTTTTTCCGTGTGCTTTCCGGCGGGTAGGAGTAGTCAGTTTGTGATTATATAAATACAGCTAATCATTTTTAAAAGCCGAATGCATAAAAAACAATAGAAATTGGAAAAGAATACAACAATACATAAATACAACCTTTTATAACAAATTTCTATTTGAAAATTCCTTTATCTAAGAAGAAGTAAACATCAATATTAAGTACATTAGGAAATTAATATTTATAATTATCTGTCTTGATTGATTGATATTGCCTTGATTGAAACGTCATTGTTAATTTGACAAATAAATGAATCATCCTACATGAACACGGATGTACGATAGGTTAAAATAATAAATAATTTGAAGGAATACCAAAACATACATTTATATAAATTATCTTGCGTCATGTATTAAATTGAATATTTATTAAGACAGATTGAAGGAGCGAATATCAATTATTGCGGTATCTTCTTGACAGTTGATCAATATCCTGAAAACAGATTTGTCCTTTTAGTAGCTACTGCCTAAGCCAGACGCACCTTTAGCTGCTTTTCTTTTTTTCAAGGGAATTTATCTTGATGACGAATTAATAATCATTACTTTAAACATAATCGGCATAGTTCATGTAATAATGTTTTATCATTTAGGATAATAATAATGGAAGCATAATTGACGCTATATTTTGACGCAATTTGATTCAGATTATGAAGTTTGATATATAATTTAATATTAAATATTCAATATTTAAAAAATAACTGTAAAAAAACTCTATTGCTCCCATTACCTCCCTAAATAATACCACATGTATTTTATAAGTAATGTTTGTAACTTTTTATTTGAAGTATCACACAAGAAAAGTTGGGCAAAATAACTGTTAAAAGTAAAGCGAAGAAACCATTAAAAGCACACGAAAGCTTTCCTAGTATTTAGATCTAAATAAAAAGGTAAAAGCGAAAAAAGCATGTAGAAGAAATTACTAAAGTTAAAAGATATTAAGAAGTTATTTGAAGCGTTTCAAGGCAAAAGAAGTAACCCTGATCTAATTTTGTTGATATTCAGTTTCATCCATTGAAGCTATTCTTTTTTTTTCTTTTTTTTTTAGTAATAATGCATTATGAAGGAAAACTGATGCCTTCATAATGAAAATTCAACTCATCTTTTTTTAAGCATAAATAATATGCTCATACAATTAATTAAATGTTTGTAAAAACATTGTCTATATAAAGTACGGCATTCTTAATGATTTTAAAGACGTGATTCTACATTATTAGTAATAAGGCTTGTCATTGTTCTTCTGATCTTTGCGCTCTACAATTCATGAAACAATCTATGGCAATGATTTGTTTCAAATAAGTGTTCCGATCTACGATTATTTTTCTATAAAGTACCACCGTGAGTTAAAACGAAATGTTGTATAATTCAGTTTTCGATAATTGAGTGCTACAGAATTTGTATTGACACATAATCAATAGCAATAAATTCAAAATTTTATTTTTTTCCTCTATTGTGAACAAGTGTCTAGTTTTAATCCTTTCGTCTTGAAATTTCTTTATTTTGGAACAATCCAACATATGTTTTTATGTACCTATTATTAAAGGCAATAATTCAATAAAGAAATTAACAATTAATGTAATATAATTTTTCTAGAAAATAATCGTAGATTTCCGTGCTATAATTCTACATTACTGTCCCTCGGATACTTATTTTATATGCATGCATTTATTTTGAAGCCTTCACTGTCGTATGTTTTCAATTTAATATTAAACTATTCGCGTCTATCCTCGTGAGATGCTTTAAAAGAGAATCAACAACAAACTTAGCACTTAACGTAACAGAAATGTAAATGAGAAAGAACTGCTTTGTTCATTACGCACAGCTGCTCTTTTACATCAAGAAAACATGGAGCTATTTCGGTGGAAACAAGTAAATCTAATCCGAGCTTTTGCTCGTCTAAATCTGTCAGACTTGGAGAAATAATAACAGGGATTCGTAAAAGAAGGCGCTATTTATCCAAATTATCACGTAGCAAGGCGGGCTCAGTGAAACCTAAGAAAGCTAAATGCAAAGAAAAGGTACGTGGAGAAGGCATTGCTGGTAACATAAATGGGAATATTTTGGAAGGAAAGGGATATTTTACGGCCAAATCATAAACAGTATGAAACAAATTGCTTTTTTAATGCCCGGATTTGTAGCCGAGGAGAAGTGATGAAAGCAGGTGAAGAATTTTCATTGGACGTGTCCAGATTTTGTAGCTGTGTTTGGCCGGTAACACACTGAAAATAAAGGCAAAGTGCTCCTTTTCTTTGTCTTGGAGGAGTT